>JABMCL010003682.1:185000-252500 GCA_018857735.1 Alviniconcha marisindica
GGTTTAAAACAAATGTTTCTATTTCCTACCCAATAGACGATTGAAATAATCACATTGTTTCCACAGGGTGTGTTGGTGCTGATTCTGTGGGCTGTTCTCGTTGTTTCCACTGGGCGTGTTGGTGCTGATTCTGTACGCTGTTTCCACAGGGTGTGTTGGTGCTGATTCTGTGGGCTGTTCTCGTTGTTTCCACAGGGTGTGTTGGTGCTGATTCTGTACGCTGTTCTCATTCGGTTTCCACAGGGTGTGTTGGTGCTGATTCTGTGGGCTGTTCTCATTGTTTCCACAGGGTGTGTTGGTGCTGATTCTGTGCTGTTCTGTTGTTTCCACGGGCGTGTTGGTGCTGATTCTGTACGCTGTTTCCACAGGGCGTGTTGGTGCTGATTCTGTACGCTGTTTCCACAGGGCGTGTTGGTGCTGATTCTGTACGCTGTTCCACAGGGCGTGTTGGTGCTGATTCTGTACGCTGTTTCCACAGGGCGTGTTGGTGCTGATTCTGTACGCTGTTTCCACAGGGGTGTTGGTGCTGATTCTGTACCTGTTTCCACAGGGCGTGTTGGTGCTGATTCCTGTACGCGCTGTTTCCACAGGGCGTGTTGGTGCTGATTCTGTACGCTGTTTCCACAGGGCGTGTTGGTGCTGATTCTGTACGCTGTTTCCACAGGGCGTGTTGGTGCTGATTCTGTACGCTGTCCTCCGCAACCCCTGCCTGACGCGCTGCATCCCAGTGCAGAAGAGCTACTACACCGCCAGCAATGCAGATGTGGGCACCCTGCCACCCCCATCACTGACCTACAACAGCCACCTAGCCGCCAGCAACAACACCATCAACATGATGAAAGGATCTCGGACATCTCTCATCAATGAAGTAAGACATTTGTTTTTTAAAAGATGTGTACATGAAAAGAAAACAACAACAACTTTTTGCTGTTCATTTAACTTTACAGTTTCCATCTGCCTTAGATTGTGACATTGGTGCTGGAATGAAAATGTTACAAATCATGGTGATAGAATTTAAATGATACGGCTCAAACAAAGGTTTAGTCTTATGCGAAAGCGAAACATTTTGAAATAGATATATTTGCTAAACCCATTAGCGTGACGAGTACACAGTGTTGTGGTGTGATTGGCACCCTGAATTTGCAGTTTTGGGCTGTTATACCTTAGATTCTCTCATTTAAAATGATACACTCTGTGTTGAGTACTACATTGCCTCATCCGATCATTTCATCTGATACATCAGTGAGCTAACATTTGTATGTATGTGTATATGTATTGTATGTGTGTAGTGTACATGTGTATGCAATGTAAATGTATGTAATTTACACTGTGTTCACTGTGTGCAATCACAAAATTAATATGTACATAGTCACTGAATCTGTAAAAGCTGTGTATGTATATAATTCTCTCACGTGTGCGTGTGTGTGGTTGTGTGTTGGTCATTGTGTGTGTTTGTGTGTGTGTGTACGTGCATTCATGCATACATGCATGTGTATGTGTGTGACCAGGCATGGGAAAGAGGCACACTGGGGAGCAGAAGTCAGATGACTGTCCGACGTGCCACACCGTCCCAGGTCTACCTCAACCCTCCCATCGCCATCGTGTCCCCAGCCGCAACCAGCGACCTTGACCCCCAAGACTTTGATGACCTGCTGTATGCCCTAAAAACTGGACAAAGCTTCACGCCCTCAGAAATGTCGCGCAGCATTGCCGATGACGACTCCCAGTTGTCCACCAAGCTGGATCGATACGAGACAAAAAGAATTGACATTGCTGACACACATTTATAGTGAAAGTTGAAAGAGTGGGAGAGTGGAGTGAGAGATATTGAGTGCAGTGTTGGAAATGTCTGTGATTTTCAGTGTTGGAAATATGTGTGATTTTCAGTATGTGCAGCTATGCAGTTTTGCCTCCTGTGATTTTTTAGTCATGGAGAGTTTCGTCACATCACACGTGACTGTTGTATTGACACCAGACTGAAAGACATTCACTGGCATCAGAATGAAGTTCCTGGAATCCTACTTTAGTACTTGGTGTCAGTCTGAAGTGTTTGACGTCAGACTGAAGCACTTGGTGTCAGACTGAAGTGTTTGACATCAGCCTGAAGCATTTGGTGTCAGACTGGTGTTTGACATCAGACTGAAGCACTTGGTGTAAGACTGAAGTGTTTGACATCAGCCTGAAGCATTTGGTGTCAGACTGAAGTGTTTGACATCAGACTGAAGCACTTGGTGTCAGACTGAAGTGTTTGACATCAGCCTGAAGCATTTGGTGTAAGACTGAAGTGTTTGACATCAGACTGAAGCACTTGGTGTAAGACTGAAGTGTTTGACATCAGCCTGAAGCATTTGGTGTAAGACTGAAGTGTTTGACATCAGACTGAAGCACTTGGTGTAAGACTGAAGTGTTTGACATCAGACTGAAGCACTTGGTGTCAGACTGAAGTGTTTGACATCAGACTGAAGCTCTGGCATTGGCATGAGACTTAAGCCCGTAGTCAATGAAGCAGTTAATCACCGACTGAAACTTTTGGTCTCACATGCTGAAACCCTTGGCGTGACACTGAAGCAGCTGGCATCAGACTGAATGAAATTCTTGGTGCCTTGTGCAGCAGTTGATCGGACACTGAAGCACTTGGTCTCACGCTCAAGCACTTGGCAGCAGACTGAAGCGCTTGCATTGCTAAAACTCTAGCGTTCCCATTGCTATGACATTCATACCTCCAGTCATCACACTTCACAGCCAGTAAATGTCCATCTGTCATCTCCAGTCATCACACTTCACAGTCAGTAAATGTCCCTCTGTCACCTCCAGTCATCACACTTCACAGTCAGTAAATGTCCCTCTGTCACCTCCAGTCATCACACTTCACAGTCAGTAAATGTCCATCTGTCACCTCCAGTCATCACACTTCACAGTCAGTAAATGTCCCTCTGTCACCTCCAGTCATCACACTTCACAGTCAGTAAATGTCCCTCTGTCACCTCCAGTCATCACACTTCACAGTCAGTAAATGTCCCTCTGTCACCTCCAGTCATCACACTTCACAGTCAGTAAATGTCCATCTGTCACCTCCAGTCATCACACTTCACAGTCAGTAAACGTCCATCTGTAATTCTCCAGCGATCATACTTCATGGTCAGTAAACGTCCGTCTGTCATCTCCAGTGATCATACTTCACGGTCAGTAAACGTCCATCTGTCATCTCCAGTGATCACACTTCACAGTCAGTAAATGTCCAGCTGTCATCTCCAGTGATCACACTTCACAGTCAGTAAATGTCCATATGTCACCTCCAGTCATCACATTTCACAGTCAGTAAACGTCCATCTGTCATTTCCAATCATCACATTTCACAGTCAGTAAATGTCCATCTGTCATCTCCAATCATCACATTTCAGTCAGTAAACATCCATCTGTCATCTCCAATCATCACATTTCACAGTCAATAAATGTCCAGCTGTCACCTCCAGTCATCACACTTCACAGTCAATAAATGTCCAGCTGTCACCTCCAGTCATCACACTTAACAGTCAGTAAATGTCCAGCTGTCACCTCCAGTCATCACACTTCACAGTCAATAAATGTCCAGCTGTCACCTCCAGTCATCACACTTCACAGTCAATAAATGTCCAGCTGTCACCTCCAGTCATCACACTTCACAGTCAATAAATGTCCAGCTGTCACCTCTAGTCATCACACTTCACAGTCAATAAATGTCCAGCTGTCACCTCCAGTCATCACACTTCACAGTCAGTAAATGTCCAGCTGTCACCTCCAGTCATCACACTTCACAGTCAGTAAATGTCCGTCTGCCACCTCAAGTCGTCACACAGTCAGTGAATGTCCAGTTATCACATTGCCATAAGTATATGCACAACTAACAGAAGCTGAGGTTCTTCTGTTTATAATCAAAGCTTATGTTTATGTACAGAATAATTGTTTCACAGAATATGATCAAAGATCGTTTGACAAAACGTGCTTCATTATTCATTTTGCTCACCCCGTTAATGAGTTTAGCTTCTGCTGACTTGTGTTTTATACAGAATCTTCTTTGTCATGATCAGTAAGTGACAACTAATTATATGCAATCTATAACTCATACTGTCTACTGTCCACAACTGAGACCGTTTACACAAGTTATGGATGTCAAATTCTCCAATTTCATTTTTTTCAGTGATCTCTGGCATTGTTGGAACAGTGAAATTTGTTTTTCCTTTTTTCCCCTTCCTTTTAGCAGTGCATTTGTCTTGCAACTGCTCAGATCTCACCATTTCCTAAGCAATCTCTGGCATTGTTGGAACAGAGGAATTCCTACTTTTTTCC
Organism: Alviniconcha marisindica; assembly: GCA_018857735.1. Lineage (NCBI taxonomy): Eukaryota > Metazoa > Mollusca > Gastropoda > Provannidae > Alviniconcha > Alviniconcha marisindica. The sequence goes on from JABMCL010003682.1 coordinate 189,327, forward strand.
CCCATTCTTCTTAATGGTGCATTTATGATCTCACATTACAGCTACTCAGATCTGACCATTTTCAACGCAATCCATGGCACTGCTGGCACGGAAATTCTGGTCTTTATTTATTTTCCTCAGTGGTACATTTATGATCTCACAGTAGCAGCTACCCATGTTTCACTATTTTCAAAGCAATTTCCAGCTTTGTTGGAACAGTGAAATTCCAGTCTTTATATTTTCTTCACGGTGCATTTATGATCTCACATTAGCAAACTACTGAGATTTTGCCATTTTCAAAGCAATCTCTGGAACTGCCGGAACAGAAATTCCAGTCTTTTGTATTTCCCCTCTCAGTGGTGTTTATGATCTCACATGATGTCAAACTATCTTGAGTACATGATGTCAAGCTATCTTGAGTACATGATGTCAAACTATCTTGAGTACATGATGTCAAACTATCTTGAGTACATGATGTCAAACTATCTTGAGCACATGATGTCAAGCTATCTTGAGTACATGTATTGTGGTTACATTTGTTTGTTGGCAGACATAATTGAATTTGAATCTCATCTTGCCTGTTCTGCTCGTTGCCACAAACATAGGGTCATGTGACAGTGTACCACATCTTTATCCATTCTGAGGATGATTGAAATGCTTGTGTTGCTAACTTCCTGAGGTACATTTACTCTCCAAGTAGCCTGACAAGTTTTCTGTCAAGTCCTTTGTCGATACTGTGCAATGTTTCATACCTTTTGCTTTTTTTACATCTTTTTACATTTTTGCATGTGCTTTGTACTGAGAGCCATATTTGTGAGCCGAGCAAGCACGTGCTTGTGTCACTGCTTTTTGCTTATGTTGCTTGCTTACAACCATGTTTGTGCCTGCTGCTTTAAGTACATGTGCAATAAAGTGCGTTATGTAATATATACATTATGGGTGTTTGAAAATGCAAGCAATCAGATTGATATACCCTTGCCAACAGCATTGTAACACACACACACACACACACAGAGTCTCATACACAAACACACCCTATATATATATACATACGGACACATGCACACAAACACCAGAACACAGAGAGAACACACACACAAAAGTATGCTTTGTTTTTAGTAGCTTGTATGCTCATCAACGATCAGTAAACACATTTCGATTTTCCACCTTTGTTCTCCTTCAGAACAGAACAGACTGCAGACTGAGAAAAGGCTACAAGCAAAACACGCTGTTGCTCTTTCACAAGTACAGTACCTCGCACAGTGCACCTAAAAATAACTTGTTACATCATAGTCATAACTCATTACATATTCATAGACGGGAACCCTAGCCACAGGCAGGCACTGGACGTTGATGGCACAGTAACAAAGGTCAATATGAATAGTCAATGGGGGTGATGAAACCCAACCTGGAAAGGTTTTTTGGGGGGAAAGGGAAGAAGAAAAAAGAAAAAAACAAGAAGAAAAAAACACCAGAAACAAGTAAAGGCATTTCATTGTTCACAAGAACTAATGCTGAGTTTTTGCTATTTTGAACACAAGGGTTTGGTCTTTAGGTTTTCCAATCGTATAATTTTCTTGGCTGGTTTTGAACAGACAGGGTCAAAAACAGAACACATTTTTCAAAGATCAAAAAACAACACGGAGAAAAAAGAAAGAAAAAAGTGAGAGAGAGCATTCTCATTTCAATGTTCACATCACACCCTCAGTATTCAGATACCCCCAAGGACTGATTTCTAATTTGCATGTATTAGTATGCCTCTTTGCATATTCATGCCAGGGAACACAACACTTGGTAGAGGGGGGGGGGGGGGGGGGGGGGTTCAACTGCTTTGGAATACTGTAAAAGAAATACTGCACTCTCTAATAGTAAAACTGCACCTTTAATAAGTTAAAAATAAAATTAATGTATCTAGTAAAATAGTTATATATACCCAAGTTCATTGAAAGATGAAATATATGCACAATGGTTGCAATATACACAAATAATAACGCCATTTTGTAAGCTGTACAATCATTGCCGAGTGCTCTGCCAGTCTAAAACACTCAACACGCCTATACAGAGGACGCTGGCGCAATCCACATGGCATGCATACAAACAGCTGTATGCAATTCTGATTTGTCAGACTGCTGACAGACCCATCGTTAATAGTTTGCATAGAAATACACATGGTGATACGATGCTGCCACACTCCCCCCCACACATGTAAGCGTGTGAATGCACACACCCATATTTGGTATTGGTTTCAGGTTCACACCCCAAGAAAACTACCACATGCACTCACATTTTTCTTTTTCCATTCTGACACACACATGCAAGCACAGACACCAAGGTTGTTCCTGTTTCCACAAAACTGATTCAACATCCTATCAACCCAACACTCTTCCTTCAATCCAACATTTGCTGCACACTGTTACAGTAAAGATTAGTGCAGAGCGGAGTTCTCTCCTAATTCCACTCCCACTGTTCCTGCAAAACCAGAGAGAGAGAGAGAAAAGAAAGAAAAAAGTCCAATTTTTCTTTCACTGGCACAACCTGTGCAAACCAACGCATCAGAACACAACAGGTAAATCTGAAGGTACTGTAAAAGCAAAAAGAGTGTACATTATCATCAACAAGCCTGGCTGGGAAAGTCCACTTCTACAAACTGCACATGCAGAGGGTGCTGGCTTAAAGAGTAAAGTAAACTGGAAACGGGCGTGGCAGTCACAGAAGCTAAGATGGGTCAACAAACAGGAGCTCAGACCTGCCTCAGTGTAGAAGAATCGGACAAACCCGTAAGAACTGTGGAACAGACCAAAATCTGGAGCAGCAGCGTCTGTGCGAAGCGACCACAAATTGCAGCTCGTGGAAACTCAGCCCCTGTCCATCCTGACGAGATTTTCAAGACCTAGCGTGAAGCCCCAACAAGATGGCGACACAATCATTTTATAAGCTTTATGGCTGGGGACGACCACAGCAAGCGACACAAGGGGGGGGGGGGGGGGTTGGTTGGTTTCACCTCCCAGTTATTATGGCAAAGCCACACAAGTGCCAAGCAAGTGGATCCTTGAAAACAGACTGGCCCTAGAATCAGGATAATGACTTGTTTGGATGTTGCAAAACGTTTGTATAGCACCAAGGACACGTGTCACTGAAGATGGGTTAAGAACTACTTTCATGACAAACTCGGCAAGGTATAGTTACATACCCCTCCATAAACCCTTGACGATGCCTCCTGCACTTCCTCTTTTTCAAAAAGTGGTTTTTGTACAATGTGGTTTATAAATGGAGGAAATTTATCACAAAAATCATATAACCTTTTAAACAATTAAACGCTAGAACTAGTGGAGGTGTAAAATCACTTCAAACTGGGTGGGAATGAACACATAAAGCAACAATGATTTAGAATGGAACCCTTGTACAACAAATTCTTTTACAGTGAAACCCAAATAAAAGTTTTCACAGCAATACCCCCCCCCCCTTCCCCCCCAAAAAACCCTGAAAAAACAGAACCCCACACACCCTCAAACAACAACATAAAAAAACCTGTTAAGTAGGAAAAAAGTTATAGTGAAAACACACTCAATAACCTCTAGTGGCAAATTCCTTTCATAGCAAAACCTTGCTTTGGACAAGGCAATTCAAATGTCCCTATTGCACAACTTCCATATCTTTTGTTCTTTCAGAATAAAGCTCTGCTAAGAAGCACTCTGATGGTCCTTGCTGCTTTGCTATAAAGGGGTTCCACTGTATGTTCAAAGACCAGAAAAAGGTTGGTTCTTGACATATACTTATGCCTCATGTCAGCCATGTTCATGACGCCAGACACAAAATGTCAGCATCCACGACCACTTTTTCATGTTTTAAAATAACAATTTTTAACAATCGGGACCATAAATTGTCTGCACGTCTATATTTTATTCCACTCCTTGCAATAAAGCAAAAAGCCCTTGCTTGTGGTTCCCTTTAATTTTGGAATCCAGCCATTTTAAGCAACACAAATTAAAAAAATCTAATCTACTGGAAGCTAAATTGTTCCTGTAAATATGGTAAAGCGGATTAAATGAGACACTGTGTAAAATGCCACAGTAATTCTACAGATGCATGAATGATGCAGCAATAAAAATGATATGAATCTGACAGTGGTCATCGGCTGACACACTGTTTCTACCACAGACATACATGGTTCACAGGAAAAAAATATACGCCTACAAATACTCCACACTTACAAACTGTAAACAAAGCACGGTTGTGTAAGGATGCTGATCCAAGGGACCGTGAAGCGGCTGTTGCTAAGGAAACATCTTTCAAGCCAGATAGTCCATTGATGATTTTTGCCCATACTAATGAAAAGCAAGAGGGGAATACACTTGGCTGACTCACATTCAAGGTCACTGAACACTGACTCGCATTCAAGGTCACTGAACACAGTACGAAGGTATAAAGCTTGCCTGAGGTTTATCATTGTGCACAATTTCAAAAACCCTGTCAAATGAAAACAAGAAAAAAACATCAGCATTATCTCTTCATGCTTTGCACCTGCCCCCCCTCCCCCATCCGAGTGCTACCACCATACAGCCATCCAGCATTTGACACTGGTGAAATAAACTGCTAAAAGACAAATTCAAAAACAAAAGCCCCTAAAACCCCACCAACCCATTAATCTTTAACCATATCTGGCCAGAAGCTGAACACTGATCTTTACACACACATTTTTTATGTGATTCAAAAAGGTAAAGAAATTGAAAAAAAATGAGAAGCCAATGAGAAGCCAGGAAGCATTATGGAACATGAATAATGTTGTCATGGAGAGCCTCAAGTTAGTAGTATTTTGTCAAATCAGAACCCTACCCCACAAATTTGTATCGTTGTGACCAAGGAAAGCAAAGCTTCTAGTTAAAATTACAATGATGATGCTTAAAATAAAATATACTTTTGTTTAAATGAAGAAGAAAAAATCCTACAGAATTTACAAGGACATTTTTATTATATATTTTTATGGATTCCCTAAAGGGGATCTGAGGCGAAGACGTAAGCCGGCCTGAAGAAGCAGTGAATGTGCAGTTACTTCTCTGTCCAGGCTCTGTTATGGAACAGCAACAGCAGGCCCCGTTATGGAAGATCAACAGTCAGCCAACAGAAGAACTCCGTCATCTGAAGTCTGACCCCCAGAGCCATAATGGCTCACTCTTTACCCACGATGAGCACACAGAGGCTGCCTCGTTACCGACTGTACACTTCTCCCACACCCGCATGCCAAAGGGGGCTCAAACCCATAACCCCTAAATCCCCAGTCCGACACCTTCACCACCTGCCCAACAGCCACAGACAACAGGACAGCCTCCAATGCTGCACTTTGGGATGTACCTCTGGTGGAGTTCGTGTCCCTTGTACTTACTCGCATGCCAGGCGAGCTGCTGTAGGCCACCCAGGTCTTTGTTGCTGTGTTTGTGTGACGTCTTTCGAGCGCTAGTTAGCTCCCTTGTGTGTTGATACTGCACTTCAGGCTTGGATCCTTGTGGCGCCAACACTGTGAAAGGTCTGACCCCACCCCCTCACTAACACCATGTACCAGCATCATGAGAGTCCTTCACACGAGACCACCGTCATCAGTGACTTTACTCCCAGACCATGCTCCTGGAAACTTTTCTTTTCTTTTCATGTGAATGAGCTCACAGCAGATCAGCCTTTTTCTGAATGTTCTGGCAGCCTCTTCTGTTCCAACGCCACTTCAATTTTAACAAAAGTTTGGCTTCATTTCTTTCCTTCCAGTCTTAAAAACAACCTTTGTTTGCTTCTTCACAACAACAACAAATATTTAAGCTCCACTTGATTCAAGCTCCACCTGATTCCTTATGAGAACAAGAAACTTTGCTCAACCCCTCTCAATTATAATAACACAATTTCTGGATTGATTTTTTTTCACAATCATATGCACAAACTTCATTTGATTTTTTACAATTGCAAAAAGAAATTCTGCTAAATATTCTTCATAATCATAAAATCTTTTTTTTGGTTTACCTGGTTCTTCACAATCATAAAAACAAGCATTGTTAAATTCCTTTTAATAATAAAGGCAATATAAACACAGCTTGACTTCTCCCGATAATGAAAACAAGCTTTGCTCAATTCATCACACTTGTAAATACAAGCTTTGCTCAATTCGTCATAGTCTTGAAAAACAGGCTTTGCTCAATTTGTCACAATCATAAAAAAGAAGCCCTGATGACAGTCGTCATTGAGCAATAAGAAAGCTGCGTAGTTACTCTGAACGATTACGTGCCTCCAGGCCTTCAGCTTGGCTGAAGGCAATTTGCACCACGATTGTGTAGGGGTCAATAAGACAGAAAGGTTAGCATTCTAGGCAGCAAATGCAACCTGGCCTTTCTCACTCAACACACACCTAATGTCATTTACAATTGGAAGCGAAATAAAAATTCCTTTTCAAAAAGCCCAATGCAAGGCCATATACTTACAGTTAACAATATGCATTTACAATATTTCAAACACAGAGATGTGTACACACAACATTCTCTTACCGGACAGAAACATAAAAAATTCTGTCCCATTCTCACTGAACAGAGGAGATTGTCAAAAATATTATGTCACCGCCTTAGATAAATAAATGCATGAACTATTTAAAGCAACAAGAAACTTGTTTGCCCACTGAGCAACTCCATGCAATGGCTCCGAAACAAACCAAAAAAAAGTCTTCAAAGTGACACAAAGAAGAGGAAGAATAGGAAACTGGTGGACTGTACAAAAACAAGAACAGAACGATACAGCTGCCCTCCAACATGGACAAGAACAGAGCCTGTCGTCTTGTGGACATTGTTAAGGCTTTCATTAATGCACAAGACACACAAAGAAATTCTGTACAACCGGCCAACAATTGAGACGTCGGCGCTTGCTCGATCAACAGGCAGAGAGTGGCTGCTTTAAAACCAGGCCTTGCCTTTTATACTCCATCAAACTGTTGCTACCCCCCCCCCATTCTCAGAAAACAAGGATGAGGTAAGAACAAAAGAAGCAGACACTGAGAGACGTTGTTCATCAGACTCAGTAACACAGAATCTAGGAGTGCAAGTCAGGCAAAAAGAAAAAAGTTCAGACACATCATCCAAACAGAATGTTTCCAATGCCTGTAGACTTATTCTTTGGCATTTCTATTTGCCATTTCAGTTTCATTAACAACTTTGTTCATTCTGCTTGCCCTTCAACTGTTTGAGTTACCTGTGCAGTTTTGAGGATCGGGGCAGGGAGAGCGAGAGGTAACGATAACCGACAAGGTGAGATTGCACCACATATCACCATGTAAATAAACGAAATGTTACCATGCTAACATCCTTGTAACTCTTACTAACAACAGACCTAATTGTTACCATTAGCATGCTTGGACATGTATATCAAAAGCAACAAGTCCTACCTGGTTATCAAAAGAAAAACAAAGTTTTGGAGTCGTGCCAACCTCACAGTCACCTCTGGATGAAAAACACCCCCATACATCATCCACGCCAGTGAACAGGGCAGAACACCCCCCTAGTGTCCACTACGAACACTGAACATGGCTAGCACACAGGAGCACCCATAACGTCTAATAACTGAGATAAAAGGGAACAGCCCAGGTAAACAATGAGAAACAATGCAAATGAGGTCCTGGTCCAACCCTGCCTCTTGTCAACACTACAATTGCCATGGGCGACAATCAGCTATCCTGCGCTGCATCAAACACTTGCCTACACACCTGCACAGCAAATGCTGCGTTTCATTCTCTGATGTCAACCTTTTCTTCTCAGTCTGCAATGCACCGCATGCAACGAACACATCTGAGTGAGAGAAAAGTTCTGCACATGATTATCGTGCAAAACCCAGTCAGGGCTGATGACGACGTGCTACTTAAACCCAGTCAAGGTTGATGATGACGTGCTCCCTTGCAAACTCTGAGCGAGACTGGGGAACAAAACTGTGTCCACAGATCTTGGCGCTCTGTTTGCAGTGCGGGAACGCAGAAACCACTGAACGAGCCTGGTTGTTGACCCAAAGCTGTGTGCCAGAGGACTCGCTTCTCCATGCTTACTACCTGGCCTAGTTGGCCCACTGACCTCTGCAGAACAAAAGAATTTTGCTGTCCATCCTCACAGAGCTAGTGTGCAGGTGGTGTCTACAAGCAAGCAGGGGGGGTGGGGTTGGAGTTGCTGCAAGGAAGATGGGCACATCTAGAAGTCCGTCAGACGTTCACCCTATCACCACCGACAGCACGGCACGGTGAGGTCGCACTGATAGTGGTAGCACCTAAAGTTCCGCTGAACGTCTGTCATGAATCGTCTTGGTCAAGGGGAGAGTCCAGGGTCAGCAAAACGATGGCGTTTTCTTACGCGGACGCTTGCCGAGAGATTCTTCCAGGAGATAGGAGAGGTCCAGCTTGCCCTTGCTGGGGGTGGCGGCCAGCAGTTTCAACAGCAACGAGTTGAGCCGCTCTTTCTTGGCGTGTTTCTGCAACAGCAGGCCCAAAACGGCCAGTCAGCCACCACTGGCGTGTAACATTGTTTCCACACACAGGCAAACACACACACACACACACACAGAATGTTGTTCCCAAACACACAGAATGTTTTTTCCAGACGCATGAATACAAACACAGAGAATGTTGTTCCCAGACGCATGAATACAAACATAGACAGCTGTTCCCAGACGTATGAATACAAACACAGAGAATGTTGTTCCCAGACATATGAATACAAACACAGAGACTGCTGTTCCCAGACACATGAACACAAACACAGAAAATGTTGTTCCCAGACACATGAATACAAATGCTGTTCCCAGACACATGAATACAAACACAGAGACTGTTGTTCCCAGACACATGAATACAAACACAGAGACTGTTGTTCCCAGACACATGAATACAAACACGGAGACTGTTGTTCACAGACACATGAATACAAACACCGAGACTGCTGTTCCCACAACACAGAGAATGTTGTTTCCACACACAAACACAGACAATCTGCAATCAAGACAGAAGCTGCGCAAGCCAACAAAATTTTGAAATGTGTTTGTTAGGGCTCCCAATTTTTGTGTGAATACTTTGACATGACTGAGACCACCAAATTTGGAATCCTGGAGATTGTGTGAAAGGAAAACACAAATGCTGCTCCATGCTGGGAATAAAACTGTTGCATAAATCTCAGCTTTCTCCACGGTGAATATTTGCATATATGAACTCGGTGCTGCTTTGATGTACTTCTTTTTTCATCACTTGTCAATGGTGAGTGCTGAAAGTTCAACAGACCTGTTTACCCCTCTTTTCACTTGTCAGTACTCTGGGCAGAAGTTGTCAGTAATCCAAGGTGTCTGTCAGTAATACACACACTCCATTTTTGACTCTTATAATTTTTATTCATATCTCACACTAAGTTTTAGACAATTGTATTCACAGTTAATTTTTACTCAGACCAAGATTGTAACAAATGAAGGCACAATAGCCTCTCAAGTTCAAGTGCAATAGAATTTTGTTTAAACTATTATTAGAAACACCAATAGATCCATGGATTGTGGTGATTACAAGTCTTGACTACTAACAAGTCGCACATCATGGCTTCAGCTATAATGATGTCCTGCTGGCCCTCACCTCGCTTTGCTTCCAGAAACTTTAAACAAGATGGCTGGTATTTCTTCAAAAGATTCATAATCTTTGTGGCGAATGGACTTCACGTGCCTCTTGCAATTGTTTCCACCACCATGTGTGCAAGTGAAGTCGACGTTGAACGAACAGATCGCCTTTTCGCGATCGGAATAAACATGACCACCTCTCATGGTACTCTGGGCGATAACGTTGGATCGCCTTAATTTTTGGGGGGTAGTCAATCCCGAATCTTCAACACATCTTTTACTCATCTTCCCAAAGCACACTTCAAAGATGGCGGCAGAAGCAGAGTTTTAACAATGAGCATGCGCAGTCGGTATTCCAAGGGAAGTAATTTCCTGTCTTGGTTTTGGCCCTTTGACAGTTTCGATCCTGTGCCTGTGGTTTTACTCCAGCTTAAAATGTGGGAAAAGAAAAATCGGACAGTGACCGTAATTTTTGACCCAGCCAGCGTAACAGCGGAATTTGAGGTCTGAATCCGTAGGAATTACGGCGAAACCGTAGGGGTAAACAGGTCTGGTTCAATGAACCCAGCAGAAATGTTTTTCATCGACTTAATTGTTGGAGCATAACTGTAGATCACTTCTGTGCAATCAAGGCACTTCATTGCTTGGCTGCCGTTGTAGTAGAATCGTGAAGTCAAATTCACTAAGCCACGCACTCCTGAAACACTGTGAACTACGAGCCTTACTTTTTGCTGTAGGACTCATGAAATTGCGTTCACTGGTTGTGTAAATGGGTCGGCTAATCTTCAGCCGGGTGCTTTAGTTCCCATCCTGTCACCTCCCTCTTCTCTCAGCCACCCAGACCAAAGAGGCACTCACCTTTTCCTCCTCCATCTTGAAACGCACAATTCCTTCCTTCCTGTCCACCTTGACCTTCCTTGCCTCGCTCTCTGCGCCCTTGACCTTCCTCGCCTCGCTCTCTGCACCCTTCGCTTCAGTCTTGCACCCCTCATCACCAGCAGAAGCCGCCGTGGAGGTGGAGGTGGAGGTGGAGGTGGAGGAGGAGGAGGAGGAAGAGGACTTGCGAGAGTTGTTGCTGTCTGCGGTGTGATGTCGGTCACCAGGACAGCGACGCAGGTACTCCTCAGGCACCTCGTGGGGCTAGAGACACAAACGCTGACTAACAACAAAGGTCAATACTAATCCACACGCTGTGAACGCCCACAAGACCGATCAATCAGCTACCTGGGGAGGGGCTGTGAAAGGGGGCAGAGGCACAGGCACGTAGGAACACCCAGAAAATACAGAAATTAGACTGCTCATCACTAGCTGCACCCTGCAGGGCAAGGAACCAGCAGCCGTTCGTTTCACTCGACTGTTGGACGCAAGGTTCTCGTGCCCCTGTGGACGTACTGACCAGGCTGAGGGGTCATTAACGTTGGTGGACAGCTTTCACTTGACCAGGTCAAGACTGATTAAGAGAGTTCACGGCAGCAGCAACAAAGGTCACACATGTGCGCTTATGTTCTTCCAATTCCTGCTGCTGGTTGCATGTGAATCTTTAGCTTGAAGTAATAAAGGCGTTTGCGCAATTTTTAAAAAATCCTACTTTTCTTGTTGTAAATAAAACACAAATCTACTTTTCTTGTTATAAATAAAACACAAATCTACTTTTCTTGTTGCCATAATAACTTTAAATAAAACACATATCTACTTCTTTTTTTTGCCACAACTATCAATAAAACACAAACCTACATTTCTTGCTGCCATGACTGGAAATAAAACACAAATCTACTTTTCTTGTTGCCATAAAGACTAAATAAAACACAAATCTACTTTTTTTGTCGCTATAATGACTGTAAATAAAACACAAACCTACTTTTCTTGCCATAACGACTGTAAATAAGACAAATCTACTGGCACAGAGCCGGGAGACAAGACAGCGTGCACCTTGGGACAAAACAAAGCAGATGACTTACAACGTAGGTTCTCTTTGGGTACAGTCGCTCTGGGTACTTGTCAAAGCAGAAGGACTTGGTGTTGATGGGAAACCTGCTGATAATGGCACACATATACTTGTCTGCTGGGTAATAAACGCAACGCACATGAACCAAACACATCATACAATGCTGGGGTAGAAAGACGGAGGGGATACACAGTATTGAGGTAGAAAGATGGAGGGAGGAAGGAGGGGAGAGAGAGAGAGAGAGAGAGAGAGAGAGAGAGAGAGAGAGAGAGAGAGAGAAAACTCGAACTCGAAAACTTTATTTTACAAGGATTGTAGTTTAGGTTCAGTCAAAAACCTGTCTAACAACTAGTCCTTACTAAGCTACTGATGAGTAGATATCACATTACAGGCATTATTTATATACATAATTATAGGCATGAGTGAGTGAGTGAAACGATATACATGAGAATTTCCACACAAACATAGTGTGTTCACAGAGAGAGAGAGAGAGAGAGAGAGAGAGAGAGAGAGAGAGAGAGAGAGAGAGAGAGAGAGAGAGAGAGAGAGAGAGAGAGAGAGAGAGAGGAGAGGGGAGAGAGAGAGAGGAAAGAGTGGAGATGCAGTGATACTTGCTTGTTGGAATGGTTTACATAAGTGTAAAGGGAGCATATCAGTGGGGTAGCAATAATGAAAACAGCAACAGTTTCCCTGACGGCCACACACTCAGCATCATTCACCAGCCTACAGTGCTTCATGACGGCCACACACTCAGCATCATTCACCAGTCTACAGTGCTTCATGACGGCCACACACTCAGCATCATTCACCAGCCTACAGTGCTTCATGACGGCCACACACTCAGCATCATTCACCAGCCTACAGTGCTTCATGACGGCCACACACTCAGCATCATTCACCAGCCTACAGTGCTTCATGACAGCCTATGAACACTCAGATCATTCACCAGCCTACAGTGTTTCATGACAGCCTATGAACACTCAGCATCATTCACCAGCCTACAGTGCTTCATGACAGCCTATAAACACTCAGCATCATTCACCAGCCTACAGTGCTTCATGACAGCCTATAAACAGGCAAGTACAGAGCACCATGGAGATGCAAGGTACCAGGCAAGTCGGTCACAGTCTTCGGCCACAGTCACTGCTCAAACCAAACAGCTCTCCACACTACATTCTGCCACAGTCACTCCTCAAACCAAACAAGTTCTCCAAACTACATTCTGCCACAGTCACTGCTCAAACCAAACAGCTCTCCACACTACATTCTGCCAGTCACTGCTCAAACCTAACAAGTTCTCCAAACTACATTCTGCCATAGTCAATTTCAAACCAAACAGCTCTGCACACTACATTCTGCCAGTCAATTTCAAACCAAACAGCTCTGCACACTACATTCTGCCATAGTCAATTTCAAACCAAACAGCTCTCCACACTACATTCTGCCATAGTCAATTTCAAACCAAACAGCTCTCCACACTACATTCTGCCATAGTCAATCTCAAACCAAACAATTTCTCCACACTACATTCTGCCACAGTCATTGCTCAAACCAAACAAGTTCTCTACACTATGTGCACTAACTTCTTTGAGATCTTGGTGAAGAGATGGGCGGTCTTGTCCACGCGGTATTCACAGATGTAGATGTCTTTGGGGTCAAATCCCTTGGGCCTCCCTTTGCAGTAGGTGTTGAGGTCCATGACCATGCACTTGCCTGCCACCTGCTCCAGGGGGTAGGTTTCAAACTGTGGGTGGCGGAACAGCTGGCCACAGAGACAGATCACTGTTTAGATCTACAGTTACTGGACGCACACAGAAGACAGAGCATTGTTTAGATCTACAGTTACCTGACACACACTGAGGACAGATCACTGTTTAGATCTACAGTTATTGGACGCACACAGAAGACAGAGCTCTGTTTAGATCTACAGTTACTGGACACACACAGAGGACAGAGCAGTTTAGATCTACAGTTATTGGAATGCATTCCATGTGTTGGGAGAACTACAAAGACAGATAACTGGCTCTTTTTTTTAATGCCCTGTCAACCATTTTGGATCTATGTGGGAAAAACAAGTCATAAACCTACAGATGCAGTTCTCTTTCGCAGTTCATTAAACTTTTCACAACATGTAGAACACTGTCCTGTACATGCGTTACAATTACACACATTGAGAAATGGTAGTCCCTTTGGTATTGCCCTGATGTAAAGCAGCAACTGTACAATAACTGCACCCACCTCATTGTGAAAGAACTTCCTGTTTGGTTCGTGGAACGTTTCATGCGGCCTCAAGTACAGGTTGCCGGTAGCAAAGCGTTCTCCTCTGCAACAGAACACACAGAAATATGCATATAGACTATTTGCAGAGGTCCTGATGGACGTCCCCTTGGATCCACCAGACTGGTGACACTGGCAACTCAGGTCTATGAGAAAGGTTGGCACCAGGACCCTACTCACTACAGACTGGACTGTCTTGCTGTGCACCATGCAAAGCTCTGGGGCATGTCAATGTGAAAATGATATGCACCACTGAAAAACCAACATCCCCACAATCCTTCAGAAGCAGGGCAGCAGACAAGGCAGCTGAAAATGTCAACACACAGAACTCGAGGGAAGAACCTGCAGGCACAGTGATGGGTTTTAATAAGAATAATGTACATTTATCACGCGCTCATCAACGCCCTGAGCGCTCACATGATACATATTAAGCTAAATATGATATTCTATACACACGTAGAGCATAGTCCTACCAAAACAATTTACACAAAGTATTATTTAAAACACACACACAAAAATGCACTACAAACAGACACACACACACAATGACCGTAGCAGAAACAGGGTACTGATATTAGTTAGAATGGAAATACTGTGAGAAGAGGAAGGTTTTCATGGAGAGCTAGAACAGCCAACCCTGGAAAACAGAAACAGACTCAAGACTCTCTCTCACACACACACACACACACAGAGGAAAAGACATCTGCAACTCACTTCATGTTCTTGAAGAGATCTTCAACACGGAAGATGTCCATCTTGTCAGGCCTGGCGGAGGCAACCAGGCGAAGGGAGGTCCTGGCTGGCCGTTTGTAGTCGCGCATGAGGTAGACGCAGTCCCCCTGCGCTATCTGCATGTCGTCCTTCAGCAAGGTGAGGTACTGCTGGCACACCTCCCCGTTGGGGCCCGGCTGGTCCTTCTTCTGCGGGTCCAGGATCTCCTGCAACCGCAACAACCACTGCTTTGTCACCTTTTCTCTTCTTTTTCAGAAAGGTTTTTAAGAAACCCTCTCAAAAAGATCCAAACACATAATAGGTTGAAAAGAATGCTATTTATCATGACAAAACACAGCATGTGATTTTTTTTTGGCAATCCCTTTTATGAAGCCAGAAAGTGACTTAAACAACAAGTTAAACAGTGAAAAACATTGAAAAATAAGATGGAAAGCTAAGTTAAGCTACACCACAACACTTAAACAGTTCAACGGTGAAAAATGAGATGGAAAGCTAAGTAAGCTACGACACTTAAACAGTTCAACGGTGAAAAACAATGAAAAATGAGATGTAAAGCTACGTTAAGCTACAACACAACACTTAAACAGTTCAACGGTGAAAAATGATGAAAAATGAGATGGAAAGCTAAGTAAGCTACGACACTTAAACAACAGTTAAACAGTGAACACTCTCAAAAAGAGCTGGGGGTGGGTGTCAAAATCACTCCACAGGTTAAGGCTGTCAAAATCAATCCACAGGTTAAGGCTATCAGACGGCCACTTCATCATTTTGGTTCAAGCGAGATTTTACCTTGGTTGCTGCACGGCCAGTTTCAGTGCACAGTAAACACACCCACTATCTTTTTTACCATCTTTCTGGACCACGAAGCAGTGGTACTTAGTGGTACTTAGCTGTTTCAGTGTCCAGTTACCAAGTCCACAGTCATGTACAGTGACCATGTCCACCATCCTTCTGGACCACGAAGCAGCATTGGGGGTGGTACTTCGCTGTTTCAGTGCACAGTTACCAAGTCCACAGTCATGTACAGTGACCATGTCCACCGTCTTTCTGGGGCACTAAGCAGAAACAGGGATGGTATTTTGCCCGTCTGAGTATTCCACGAACCCACCCACCCAGCGACCAAGCATCAGTGGGGGTGGTACGTTGCCTGTTCGGAGTACTCTGTGAAACCACCCAGCGACCAAACCCTCACCTTCTCTACAGGCCTGGGCTCGCAAATCTCACAGTGATACCGCAGGTCTTCTCGCTCTGCGTCGCTGGCCTTGACATTCACGCAGTCACAGTGCTGCCAGATCTGGATGAACAGTGCAAAACATTGCTATCAGTCTCACAGATATGATACTGGAGAGAGACTGGTTCAAAATCCCTGTCAAATACAGCATAAAGGCAGGACTTGTGAGCTTTGACAGTTTTAAAATGGTTGGACATAAGACAAGACTGTTCACTCCTGAAGTGTCAGATTTTCAAAAAGAGCAATCAGTTCTGTCCAACATGTCATAACATTCTGACACAGGCAAGGATTCACACCAATTATCTGAATACTGTAACTAATACAGTCTACCTGACCCTGTAAATAATAGCTTACCCCTACCCTCAAAATAACACTTTTTTAACAGTCCAGCATTACAGTGTAAACAACAGCACTGGAAATGCTCTGGTAAGACCATCAAAATCAAGCCCTAATGGTCAGGGGTCCACCTACATAAACAGATGATGGGAACTGTTTCAGACACAACGGTCAGTGGAAACGGGAGGCCTGCTGTCAGGGAGGTCTTTCATTTTCACTGACAATACTCACAAAGCACTTTTCACACTGGATCATCACGCCTTCGTCCCGGTACACGCCACAGATGCAGCGGATGATGTCCTCCTCCTCATCTTCCGCAGCTGGGGCCACTGTCAGGGGGAAACATCAACAGAAAATCTAAATGCTGACAACGGCACATTTCTTTTCAGCTCACTGGGCAACTAAGGCTGTGAAATCAAAGCCCCAGCTAACTGCTTCCAGCTGAACACACGACCCATCATTTTTAGTTAAACTCCTAACACAGCATTTCCTGCCAAACACTCAGCCCATGAGTTTCTGTCATCAACTCCTCCACACCTTTAAACCTTCCTCTTAATAAGCAAAAATGGGTCAACAATCTGCCTTCCTCATAATAAACAAAAATGGGTCAACAATCTGCCTGCCTCTTAATAAACAAAAATGGGTAAACAATCTGCCTTCCTCTTCATAAGCAAAAACGGGTGAACAATCAGTGTACTTGCACTCAGATAATACCAAAAATGTTCAGCCAGGTTACAGCAAGTAATGATCAAATGGACCCCAAACAAGAAAAAATACCACCATATATTTAAAACCATACCTTACAGAAGGACAAAAACCCTCAAGAACCTATGCATGGCAGAAGTGCAACAGAGTAACCCCCACCCCCCAAAAACCTCTGCCCCAGATTCATGACCTTGGTGCTGTTTTGCAAGATGCCTATCTATGGCACAGGTACAACAGAGTAACCCCCGCCCTCCAAAACCTCCGCCCCAGTGTCCATGACCTTGGTGCTGTTTCGGAAGATGCAGCAGAAGGCAGCAGCCTCTAAATCTTTTGTTGTCTACGGCTTCAGGTGCTGTCTACCCCCCCCCCCCCCCCCCAATCATCCCCACGACTTACCTTTGGTGTCCACGACCTTGGTGTTGTCTGTTTCGGATGGTGCAGCAGACGACAGGGTGGCCACCGTCTCCCCAGTCACCTCTTCAATCTGAGGGACGGCTTCATTGCGTGCCGTCTGGTACACGCGTCGCAGTCGACCGATCACTCTCCCCATGTCCGACTTCTTGCCGCAGTACAGCTGAAGAGACAGTCAACAATGCCCACTTATTTCTCACTTTTCTCAGCACAGGTGAGCGATAACATGATGAAACTTGTTGCCCAGTCAAACTTGTTGCCCAGTGATCATGTTTGACTGAGATTTGATTTAGAACCGATCTTGGGCTGAAAGCCATCACCTGATGAAACTAGTATGAGAAATACAACAACAACAAAGATAACTGACCCCATTTAACCCTAACCGGAAGTCTCTCTAAAAAGGTCAGAGCTACGGATGTACTGGCTAAGCTTTTGTGTTTTCACTGCACAGAGCCTCAAATAGGATCTCTTCGTTTTTTTCTCATGTACTTTTTTTTAGCTGCATAGATATATGGTGAAATTGGTCTTTCTTTTTGTAACATCAAAAAGATTAAGGAAATCAAGCACAGTGGTTCATGAAACATGACCAATTTCTTTGGCTGAAGAAACAATTGACAACTGCTTACACTAAGTTTGGGCTGTTGGTCAGTTCAGTTTTCTTTTAAACTTAAAGGCAGCATCTATTAATTTTTCAAGTTAATGCAGTTTTTAACAATAGGCCTTCCTTCCTCTTTGTCACTCGGTCAATAAACACTTAAAATCAACTTGACTGAAGTTATTATGGGCAGCACTTGACACAGCAGTGGGATCAAAATCAAAACCTAAGCGATAAAATCCATATATCCAGCAACTGAATGTCATGCCATTCATTGGAAAATCAGCACAAAATCCTACATTACAAACAGCGAAGTATTCAAATGTCACCCAAATTTTTGCTTCTAGCATGAACACATTTAGCAAATACAAAAATATGTTCAGCCAAGCACAGGATAGCACAAACAATTCAAAACACGCAAAGAAGCACACAAGAAAACAACTGTGTTTGAAAATGACCAAGACACAGAAGTTCCGTAAATGTGGTAAGAAACTTCAGTAAGTTGTCAAAGACTGTTAGACCTTGCACTTGAAAGTCAGTGAACAATGAAACTACCTCCACATCTTTGAAGAGCTGCAAGCACGTAAGTCAGTGAACAATGAAATTACCTCCACATTTCTGAAGAGCCGCAAGAAGTCCGCATCAAATGTGTGCATGTCCACGTAGTGTCCCCGCTTGATGTTGTTGCGGATGGTGGTGAGGTCAATGGGGTCACTGACGGTGCGGTAGTAGTCCGGGTACTTCTTGCGAGACGGCAACACCATGAGTGGGCCAGCCATGATGCTCCCATCTTCATCTGTCCATGTCAACCACATTAACACTTACAAGGCAGCCACATGAGGGCCGGAGAAGCTAACGAGCAGGAAGAGGGAGGCAGGGGAAAGTTCTACAGAAGGAGAAAGGAAGCAAATGAAGGAGAGAACAATAGTAATAGATATTTATAATGTGCCTAACAAACCAAAGCATACACCAGAACCAGGCATGAACAGTTGCAAATTACACATCAAGAAATAACAGACATTTGTGTGTGTGTGTTTGCCTCTGCGTGTGTGTGTGTGCACCTCTGTATGTGTGTGTGTGTGTTCAGCACCAACAGAACGGTAGAGGCCCTGTCGCAGCCTCTATCCTGAGGAAGTGATATGAACTTCCCACAAGAGACACACCCTGTAGGACTGCTACAATCATGAGCACAAGCCAACTGATGAAGCAACCAACAAACAAATAACGACAGTGGAGGTACTGACTGACCTCTGCAGCTGGCCACAGTGTTGTACACGTTGTTGAAGATGACGGCCAGTCGGTGTCGCCGCTGCAACTCAGGGTTTTCCTCCGCCAGTGCCACCAGCCTGAAATGCAATGTGTACATGTGAACAACACTTCTGGTCTCCTTTAAAGAAACAAAACTGCTGTGTGTGCATGCCAACACCACTTCTGGTCTCCTTTAAAGAAACAAAACTGCTGTGTGTGCATGCCAACAACACTTCTGGTCTCCTTTAAAGAAACAAAACTGCTGTGTGTGCATGCCAACAACACTTCTGGTCTCCTTTAAAGAAACAAAACTGCTGTGTGTGCATGCCAACAACACTTCTGGTCTCCTTTAAAGAAACAAAACTGCTGTGTGTGCATGCCAACAACACTTCTGGTCTCCTTTAAAGAAACAAAACTGCTGTGTGTGCATGCCAACAACACTTCTGGTCTCCTTTAAAGAAACAAAACTGCTGTGTGTGCATGCCAAAACACTTCTGGTCTCCTTTAAAGAAACAAAACTGCTGTGTGTGCATGCCAATAACACTTCTGGTCTCCTTTAAAGAAACAAAACTGCTGTGTGTGCATGCCAATAACACTTCTGGTCTCCTTTAAAGAAACAAAACTGCTGTGTGTGCATGCCAATAACACTTCTGGTCTCCTTTAAAGAAACAAAACTGCTGTGTGTGCATGCCAACAACACTTCTGGTCTCCTTTAAAGAAACAAAACTGCTGTGTGTGCATGCCAACAACACTTCTGGTCTCCTTTAAAGAAACAAAACTGCTGTGTGTGCATGCCAATAACACTTCTGGTCTCCTTTAAAGAAACGAAAATGCTGCGTGTGCATGTGAATAACACTTCTGATCTCCTTTAAAGAAACGAAACTGCCGGGTGTGCATGTGAATATCACTTCTGGTCTCCTTTAAAGAAACGTAAATGCTGCGTGTGCATGCCGGTAACACATCTGGTCTCCTTTACAAAAACAAGATGCTGAGCACCATTACAGGGTTTTAAGCTGAATGTTAAGCCTGGCCTGCCATATCTATGGTCCCACAAGCTGTCAATCTGACCACCACGCTGCAGTGTTAACTGGTGAGTGCACAATGATCGCAGACTCATTCTGGGGAGAGAAAGACAAAAAAGAGAGAGAGACAAGAGAACTAATGGGGATGAACAGAAATACAAATGGAGAAAGAAGTCAGGTCAGAATTCAAACTGCTCATTGCGTTTCAAAGCTTGTGGTTGCAGTCACTTCTTTACAACATTCCTGAACACTGGCTAACATCAGAACAAATGCAGAGCACTGTGATCAGAACAAACATTTTTACCTGGAACAGCTTCAGCAATGTGTGACTAAAATCACTGTTCAGCTTACCTGGTTTTCACTGATCTGTTGTCATTCATGCTGTCTTTCATGGACAGCAGGTCAGGAACTGAAAACAGTAACACCAGCAATGTCAGCAACAAAACAACTGAAAGTATAGAATTAGCATCACTGATAACAGCATTCCAGAATACAACACATACAATATAACTTTATTGCCAAGTATCAATACTCTGATTGCACGAGGAATGTTTTGTGGTGTCAAGTACACTCATCACACGTTCACTCCAATCATAAAACATTTAATTACAACAGCAAATAAACATCCTGGTAAAAAGTCATTCTTAGATAAAAACATGAAAATTCCCACTGGCATCAAGCTGTGCATATCACATAAAATTGCCACTTCCGAGGACCCCCTCTTAAAAGTTACTGTCCTAATAAAAGCAATTATAAGAATTATCTACAACAAATTAATTAATTAACCCTGCCGGCTTACTCTGCTGGCCACTGTCACCCTGACCCATCCAAGATCCTACGCACTAAAACGGGAATGGGCCTAGTGCAAGCTCGCCAATAGACAGTCACTAGCCTGTTACACCCAGCCCCCCACCCCGAGCAACAACACAACACGTGCGTGCGGTTAGGGGAAGCTACTCTGACTGACTGGTACAGACTGACTAGTCTAGTCTTGCTCACCCTCTGTCTTCACAACACAGCTCCTCCCAAAGCCTTAAATCACCATAATGAGGACTTGTGACTGAAACGATGGGTGAACTGCCAGTGAACTATTTTACCACTGTTCCATGGCCTTGGTGCTGTTTTCAAGTGTGTAAACAAAAGACAAGGACACACAGACAAAAACCAATGACCTCAGTGCTGTTTTCAAGGGCACAACAAAAGCCAAGGGCACGCAGACAGACACACTTGCCTTTATCCAGCGTGGCCTGCTCTTCAGTCTTCTCCTGCGCTCCGTCTTCCCCTTGCCGCCGGTCCCCGCGCGTGCGGTCGATGTTTCGCACGAGGAAGATGGAGTGCCTGCGGGCGTAGACTCTCTCTCTCTGAGACATGGGCTTCAGGCTTGGCGAGACCAGGCGACTGAAGCCTCCCTCCGCAAGCTGCTGCTGCTTCTGCAACAAGGCGGCAGTCCCATGCCATCAAGTTTATCAGCGTCACTGAGGACGCTGACGGTGGGTCTGGAATCAAATGTCTCACCTGCAGACTGTTCATGTGAGCTAACTGTAACACGCATTGCGTGGATATAGTTTTTGGTGCACAGATCTCATGGGACCTACAAGCAGTGAAGTACTTGGCAGGACTAATGAAATGGAGGACCATCCAGATAACAAATGGTTGCATGTGCCTGATCAAAACCATCTGGACTTTCTAGCGTGTTCACAACACACAACTCGTCCCACTTGCAAGACGCAGATCTTTCACCATCTGTTTTAATTTCTATTTTGAGTTCCTGCAAAATCTAAATACTGAAACTGTGAATGGTTGTTCAAAACTTAAAGTGCAGGTGTTGGCATAGATACTGGCCTACTTTCAACCCAGCCAACGCATGCACCAGGATCAGATCAGGTGCTAGCGACCTTGTGTGTCACTGTGTCCATAACACTAACATGTATCAGCATCCAGTCACAACCAGAAAACAAAGTTCTGTCGCTGCTGGAGGTGGGCATTAGGAGATTTCAGTGCGAGACAGATTTAGTACTTCTACCACATTAACAAATAAAAGTGACATGTTACACACTCCCAGGAGAAAAAGTACACCCAAACCTGTCCGTACCAAAGTGCCGCTGAGGAAAGTATAAGTCAGAAGCTTTGCAATTAGTAGCCATGAAGATAAGTATTTCTGAATTAATTGCCTATCACCAAGATTATCCCAGCAGCCCCTTCAGTGTCTGGATTACTTGCTATCAGGTGTGGTAAAAGAAAGCCATTTCCATCAAGAAAATGGACGGTTCTTTTGCCCATTTTTTTCCATCATTATTTACTGCAAAAAAAGCTGCCTTTTTCCGACCTGTACAAAACCAACACAGGAAATGTTTTAATGTATTGGAATTCAAATATGTACAAGTTTTCAACAGCTGTGCACAAAGAGGTGTATGTCCAAGTTTTCAACAGCTGCGCACAAAGATACATATGTACAAGTTTTTTAACAGCTGTGGACAAAGATTTTACAAGTTTTCAACAGCTGTGCACAAGCAGTGCAAGTTTGTATTTTTACTAGGTTATAGCCTGTATACATATGTGAAACAGTGTAACACTGTGTCCACCTCTCCCACACATGCAGCAGAAGAAACATTTTAGATTAGTAGGGACAGGTCCGATGATGACCTCAAGTGTTAAAGACGTTCAAGTCACTCTTCATTTGCCGCAACTCAAGGACAAACGAAAACAATGGGGCAGAACGGAATGAACCTGCCATCAGCTGGAGACTTCAAGAGGCCTGAGGACAAGGAAAACTGAATGTGTTGCCACTCAGTGTTGCACGACAGTCCGCACAGATTTGCAAAGTCATCAAACAGTCAACAACTGGTTTTACTTTGCCGCCCAAAGCAACCGAAGCGCAGAGGAAATTTTCTAAGGGGGAACTTTCACGCCCGTCCCTCTGACAGCAGGTTCAAGCAGGTGGTCATTGTATGACACAGAAAGAAGAAAGAGGGTCACCAGTTCTTTACCACCTCCTCCCACTCCCACACCCATCCACAGGGATGGAGAGAGAACCAAAGAAAAAAAAAGAAAAAAAGCACTAGAGGTGCTGTATGTTGGGTGAGCAGTGCCAGGCAGCAAAGCAAAGCGGCACATGACACGACATGACATGACATGACGCGGCGACACAGCAAGGCCGGAAGGGAAGCAACGAGACCTGACGGCCGGGCTACCTTCTCCTGCGCTCGCGTGACGCTACCGGCACAAGAGAGGTGTTTGGACGGGTGGCTTTTGACACCGCCTACTGGTGGTGGTGGTGGAGGTGGTGGTGGAGGTGGTGGTGGTGGTGGTGGTGGTGGTGGGGAGAGAGGAGTTGGTACAGTGGTGGAGGCCCGCCGCGAGCGGAGAGAGTGTTGTCCAACCTGCCCGCTCCGCTGGAACTTGCCGCCAATGACGCCTCGACAACTGCTGCTGCCACACCGACATGCCTGCTGTAAACACAGAAAGTGATGTCACACCAACATGTCTGCTGTAAACACAGAAAGTGATGTCACACCCACATGTCTGCTGTAAACACTTTCAGAAAGTGATGTCACACCCACATGTCTGCTGTAAACACAGAAAGTGATGTCATACCAACATGCCTGCTGTAAACACAGAAAGTGATGTCACACCAACATGTCTGCTGTAAACACTTTCAGAAAGTGATGTCACACCCACATGTCTGCTGTAAACACAGAAAGTGATGTTGTACCAACATGCCTGCTGTAAACACAGAAAATGATGTCATACCAACATGCCTGCTGTAAACACAGAAAGTGATGTCACACCCCACATGCCTGCTGTAAACACAGAAAGTGATGTCACATCATGTCTGCTGTAAACACAGAAAGTGATGTCACCCACATGCCTGCTGTAAACACAGAAAGTGATGTCATACCGACATGTCTGCAGTAAACACAGAAAGTGATGTCACACCCCACATGCCTGCTGTAAACACAGAAAGTGATGTCATACCGACATGTCTGCTGTAAACACAGAAAGTGATGTCACACCCACATGTCTGCTGTAAACACAAGTGATGTCACACCCACATGTCTGCTGTAAACACAGAAAGTGATGTCACACCCACATGTCTGCTGTAAACACAGGATGTCACACCCACATGTCTGCTGTAAACACAGAGTGATGTCACACCCACATGTCTGCTGTAAACACAGAAAGAGATGTCATACCCACATGTCTGCTGTAAACACAGAAAGTGATGTCACACCCACATGTCTGCTGTAAACACAGAAAGTGATGTCAACCGACATGTCTGCTGTAAACACAGAGATGTCACAATGTCTGCGTAACACAGGTGTCACACCCACATGTCTGCTGTAAACACAGAAAGTGATGTCACACCCACATGTCTGCTGTAAACACAGAAAGTGATGTCACACCCACATGTCTGCTGTAAACACAGAAGTGATGTCACACCCACATGTCTGCTGTAAACACAGAGTGATGTCACACCCACATGTCTGCTGTAAACACAGAAAGAGATGTCATACCCACATGTCTGCTGTAAACACAGAAAGTGATGTCACACCCACATGTCTGCTGTAAACACAGAGATGTCACAGTATGTCAGCTGTAAACACAGAAAGGGATGTCACACCCACATGTCTGCTGTAAACACAGAGAGTGATATCACACCAACATGTCTGCTGAAAACACAGAGAGTGATGTCACACCAACATGTCTGCTGTCAACACAGAGTGATGTCACACCGACATGCCTGCTGTAAACACAGAAAGGGCTGTCAAAATCACACACCTTCATCCTGGTTTAGCTGTCTCCTCCTTAATGTCTTCTGCCATCCAGCCTCAATATGCCTTTCTAATCTGGCGGACATGATTCCCCCCCCCCCCCCCCCCCACTCTTGTAACATTTGTTTTGTTTCTTTTTGGAAAAAATTGCTGTTTCACACCTTGGAATCTTTTTTCACTGTTTTACTGACTAGCTGGTTTTGTACTGTTGAACAGCAAAGCATTTTTGTAATTCTGAACTGTGAATAATACTCCTGGCTTAAAAATGTGAAATAAAGCTAATGCACTTGCACACACACACACACACACACACATGTGCAGCATAACCCTATGTAAATAATCACCCCCAAAAAACCACACCAAATCAATCAACACAGATTTGTCATTATTATCCTTCAATATTTGGTACTCTGAGTTACAGCACAAAAGTGTGAAAGCACTTTCAGAAGTTCCTGTCAGAAAAGAACCTCCCTGCTGCTTTTTTCTGTAACACCTGCGCTCACTCACCTGGGCTTCCATGTTGAAGGAGTCAAAGTTGTAGTCATAGGTGATCTCCTCGTAAGGCTTGATTTCTCTCAGCGTCTTTAGCACCATGTGGCACAGCCCATTCACGGTCCTGACACACACAATGTGATAATCAAAATGAGATAGCGTCATCACACTCCCGACACACACACAATCTGTTCACCTAAATGAGATATTATCATCACACTGGTGACAGACATGCAATCTGATCATCAACACGAGGTATCATCAATAAACTCTTGACACAAACACACAACGTGATCACCAAATGAGATCTCATCATCACACTCCTCACACAATCTGATCATCAAATTGAGATATCATCATCACACTCCTGACACACACACACACAATCAGATCACAAATGAAACATTCATCACGTTCCTGACACAACCTCATCATCAAGATGAGGTACTGTCACCATGCTCCTCTCCCTCACAGTCACAAACACCCTCTCCCTTAAGATGAACCATGACAATGACCTGAGAAGGAACAAATAAAACAAGCCAATATGCATTTGAGACCTCTTCTCACACGTAAAACTATACCAGACCTGTTTACCCCCTAAATGCACAAGTGTAGTTTGGGTAGTCTAAATGTGTAGTCAGGAGGTACAATGTGTAGTCATAGTGCATCAGTTGAAACTGGACTGATTTATCATCCACACATTCAGATTCTCATTCTCACTCAACGAGTCAAAATAACACACAAGAAACTTTGTCTATACAAACTTAATAAAACAACAAATACAATTATTTTGCTGTAGTGTAACACTGTAATTGTAGTATGTTCTTTCTATCTCAGTTACAAATTTAGACAAGATAATCAGTTTGTCCAACACACACACACACGCACACACCAAGCACACACTTTCTCTCATCCTTTCTATGAGCTTGACTGAATTGATATAATTTTCAGAATCAGAAGACCACAGTGCCTGAAAATATAAACGTAAGGCACAGCATGGCACTGCTACCAAGGTCTCAGCCACACACAAGTGGTGTAGATCCGTTCAGGTCTCTTGCTGGGCCGTGCACATGTGAATGTGGGAAAATTGTAAAGCCAGCATCTTGACTCAGAATGAGAGTGCAGTTGTACAGATCAGTCTGCCAGTCAGCCCCCCCCCCCCCCACACAAGTGCAGTGGTACAGATCAGTCTGCCAGTCAGCCCCCCCCCCCCCCCTTCCCCTGTACAAACAACCCCGGCCGCAAGCACCCTACTCAACAGCCTAGTACAATTTTTTTCCGACCTCACAACAGTGTGAGCAACGAATTTTCTCATTGGCTGATCCCCAACAAAGTAGCCAATCACAACGCACGTTCTTTGTATTGGTGATAAAAATTTGCTCAAGGGAGGTAACTCTACGGACTAGTGCTATCGATGTTTACAAGTGCGGGAAAACTATATCAGTTTGTTGCATTAAAATGAGGGGGGGGGGGGGAAGGGCGGGGAACGGAGAAGAGACAGACTTGAAGCTGGAAAAAACTTTCCAGTCGCCCTTTAACTCCTTGTAGGACTTGCTCTCAACAGGTTGCTTACAGTCAAATCGACCACCATGCTTGCATGATAAAAGTCCGATTTGCAGGTGGTGCAAAGAACAAGTTCGCTGCCTTTCCTTGAAGGAACCAAACACGGATAAGCTTAGTGGTCAGCTGGGAGAAACTTCTGGGATGGAACTTTCTTCCTTTTAATCGCAGCAGCAGAGCCTTTGGAAGCTAACACTGAGTCTTCTGAAGAAGAAGTTTCATACGCTCGCTTCTTCGACTCAGACATTTTCTCCCAACTGAAGGGAGGTTCGGATGCGTTCAGAACCTATGTTTGTGCCGAAAAAAGCACTGCTATTGCAAGACTTGATGCGCGCGTATCATAAGCGGGCGCACGTACCATTTTGAACACGGCGGCCGTGTCAAAAATAGGATCGCATCAAAAAAGAGGACGAATACGCTCGTCGCTATCGCGTAGCCGAAACGAAGTCATTTGCGTAGTTTGTGTAATGCAAGCGTAGATGCGTAGTTTGGGCTTCAAATGTGTAGATTTCTACGCCAAATGCGTAGACTAAACAGGTCTGATATACCCAGGTCAGACCGGCAAACGTAGGCCTGGTCATGACCCAACCTCTGAACCGGCATGGCTGGTTCAGACCTGTTCAATGCTGAACGTAGGCCCGGTCATGACCCAACCTCTGAACCGGCATGGCTGGTTCAGACCTGTTCAATGCTGAACGTAGGCCCGGTCATGACCCAACCTCAGATCTGTTCAATGCTGAGCTGTCTTCAGAGAGGTGGGAGCCAAGATCACAGCCTGTTGGGCAGGAGGGAGACCATACCTCATGCTACACTGTCACCACCAGAATAAGTCTACATTAAGATGGAAAGCGGTGTGACCCATCGTATGTTTTATTAATGGGGAGGGGGGAGGGGGCCAGGGGGAGAATTTGGAGGTTAGTCACAAGATGGTGTTTACCAACCCCAGGCTTTGAGGAGAAAGAAGAGCAGGAGTGGAATCACACCGAGGTAGGCCTGCTTACCAGCCTAGTGCTTTACCATTGCTGTAGTGGCTCAACATAACAAACTAGCTCCACTTAAGTTTCATCAACCAACACAGCACTCACCATTTCTGCATTTCACAGTTGGGTTCACAGGAGTGGTTCACAAAGCGTGTCAAGTTGCCCATGCGGTACCCATCGATGACCTGACGACTGTCGATGTTGAGGCAGTAGTGGTGGCAGTCCTGGGAATACTCCTCTGTCATGCGACGACGGAATTCCTGCGGGCTCACCACTTCTCCCAGATACTCTAGAATGATCCGGTCTGTACAAAGGCAGGAACCAAAATGTCAACTGTAAGTTCTCTATTGGCTAAACCACTTTTAAATAAGAATGTTATTGGCTACCCCCCCCCCCCCCAAACACCACCACCACCACCCTCAAGCATAGTCACAGTCACTGAGTAAGGCATTCTCAAACAAGCAGACACGTACCAGCTTCAATGGGCTTGAGCGTCCTAACCCCAAATCCCCTGTTGTCGGTCAGGAACTTCTCCATGGCGGGTGCCCAGTCCTGGCGCTGAATGCGTTGGTTGGAGCACTGATCCCCACATGGACACGTCTCTGGAGAACATTCTGTGCACAGCATCCTGGGGAAAAAAAACAAAAAACATAACAGGCTCTGAACCCCGCAACAACAGGAGACACTTTGCGAATGTCTCAACAGAACTAACCCCGCAACAACAGGACGCACTTTGCGAATTTCTCAACAGAACTAACACAGATGGAACAAAAATAGAACTGTGAACAGAACTGAAATATAACCTGCTTGGAACCTGGCACTTAATCTGTTCATATTTGAAACACAGTTTTATATCATACTCAAAAACAATCCAAAATTGACTAGCTGATTTGTTTCTTCTTTTTCAGACACAATAATCAAGACAATAAGGAACGTCTCACACTGAACATTTTGCCGCTTTGACCGTAGCACATAATGCAGTCTGTGCAGCCAAATAGTGTGCTTTTCTGTATTTCAGTGTCAATCAACTGAGACAATACAATCCTCAGTACACAGTTGAGTGGATTTCTTTCTCTATCTGACTGAACAGATGAACTTTCCATAAGTCATTGTACAGCTGCCCAACGGTGAGAACCACCATATATTATAGACATGTACGTGCAGGGAAACTGCTGGGCATGCAAAGTCTCTCCTGGTCCTTGGTCAATCAGTTTTTAACTGATCATCACAGATTCACTAACACATGACAGTGTGCACCTTCTGCTCTTGAGAGGTACTTTAAGGTCAAATAATTTACTGACTGGACAGGCTACGTCTTCTCGTTCGCTGAAGCAGCAACTATACTGTCAGCTTAACCCACTTGGTCCCAGACTGCCCGCTCTTTTTCCTTACCGCGAAACCCCAGACCGCCTGGTAACGGCCGGCTAGCAGACGCTACATACTAGCATCTCGGCTTATACAAATAGGAATGGGATTCTTGCGACACTTGTAGCCTCGTTTCCGCTACTGTTTACTATTTCCGGCGATGTTGTTTGTTTGAAGTTCGGCGAAGTTTGAGAGACGCTGTGAATTTTCAAAGTTGCGAAGTAGTTGCTTGATAGATGGCCGAAAATAAACAAAAGCCCTACTGTTAGCAATGGCGTCGGAGCTTCATCCTTTGAGATTCTGAACTGCAAATTTGGCTCAGTCGCTTACCGTGGGCACCCTAACAAAATCACGGAGCTTCATCTTTGGAGATTCAAACTGGAAATTTTGCAAAGTCGGTTACCCCGTAGGCCCCCCAAAACCTGACATTCAGATGCAGACATTTCTGACGCGATTATTATTTTTTTATGTTTTTAATTTTTAATGAAAAAAAAAATCAAAACCTGTTGGATATATATATATACAAAAACACTGTATTCGCAAACTGGGAAAAATACGAAGTGAGCTGAAACTTTTGTTTGGTGTTTATTATTGATTTTTAAAGTTGTATACCGGGATCATTTGACATAGTTACTTCCCTTTGCATGGGATTTCGTAGCGAAAGGGCAGCTGCTGGTCTGGGGCCAAGAGGGTTAACTGGGTTGGCAGCAATGGTACTGTCAGCTTAACTCGCTCAAATGAAGAACATCTGAATAATTTAACATTCTGTTCCCTCCAAACAGACTATATTTCTGCCTTCAAAACATCCCCCTCCCCCAAACCCCTTTCAAATCTGATCATACAGTTGAAACCAAGATAAGCAAATGACGGAAATTATCTCCAGAATGACTGGACATTTACCTGATGAAAATGATCTCAAAATGACTGGACACTCACCTGTTGAGACAGTCGTCCAGGCACCCCATTTCCTGAGGGTTGCTGGGTCGCTTGCATTCACAGGTTGGGGGCTCGAACTTGCGGGAGCTGGGCTTCACGTCCACGTACACATCTGTTAACAGTGTTGAAAATGCTGTTATACGTCATGTAAATGACAGAACAATGTCACTAATGATGAAACAAGACAAAATGATCGAACAAGTGTCACTAACAATGAAACATGACAAAATGATGGAACAATGTCACTAATGATGAAATGACAAAATGATGGAACAAGAGTGTCACCAATAATGAAACAAGACAAAATGATGGAAAAAAAGTGTCACTAAAGATGAAACAAGACAAAATGATGGAACAAGAGTGTCACCAATAATGAAACAAGACAAAATGATGGAACAATGTCACTAATGATGTCCAGTGTTGCACTCACTGTTTCGTATTCTCTTGAATTTGGGCCTGGGCACTTCCTTCTTGGGTAGCTAAAACAAACAAATCATCAAACAAAGCAAGTGAAATGCCATTATATAATAATAATAGGGAATTTATAGAGCACCTTCATAGTAAGTAACCTGGTGTTTTGCACCCAAACACCTTCACGCACCCAACGTGCTTTAGAACTTAAGAAAAACATGCAATCTGCAAAACAAACAAAAAATGAACATATTCATACAAAGCATAGTGAATCACACACACACTCACAAATATGGTTATTATCATGATTATTAGTATGCAACCAGAGTAAACATGGCTTGGGGACAGGGGACCTGGATAAGCCTTGCTTGGCAAAGGCATTCAATCTCTCAAACTTGAATAGCATAGGTATGCACACCAGCAAGCCCTCCTGGAACTCAGTGAAGTGCCCCTCGAGGGACAATTAAAGTGGAACTGTGGAATCCCTGGGACTGGCTGCACTGGTGAGACCACCCAGGTGGAACTCAGTGGTACCGCCCCATGAGGGACAATTAAAGTGGAACTGTGGAATCCCTGGGACTGACCACACTGGTGAGACCACTGAGGCCCCTGCCTTAAGACTGTGTTTTCAGAAACAACCCCTTTCATACTGTCATGTGTAAAACCTCTGACCAAAGACAGCCCAGCCTCACTTTAGTGACCACTTGTCCCAGATTTTTTTTAAATGGTCTTTGAAACTAAAACTGTAAAAGAGTGGTTTCACTGTGCTGAACTGAAGTCCACAGTACTTGAAGACAAAAGCCAGGTTCTGCATAGCCAATGAAGTTTGGATCTTATTATCATTCTGATGTATTCATTCCATATTTTAATCTTGATTATCACCAAGTGAGGAAATGCAGATAAGCATGCACAACAATAACAGCCGCTATGGTCGTTTGCAGTTATGGAATTAATTTAGTTTGATTCGATCTGTTCACCAAGTGGCTATAAATCTCATACAATGCCCTTAAGTCTTAACACAAAATGGCACATAACTCAGACAGCCACCTTGCAGTGTCTGCATGTAGCTTCAAACACACACACAAACACCACACATATACACAAGTGTATGCACATGCATGCAAAGTTCAATCACTAAATGGCAGATAAATCATATGCACAGCCAGACAAATATTACATGGTTATTTCAGAGCAAAAAATGAATTCAATGTTCACCAACAAACTTCTGTGGACTTACAGAATCATGTTTGTACAGCCACCAGATGTCGTATGGCAGCTGGAAATCTATGACTGTTTCTCGGAAGTGTTTTCCAAAATGGATGGGTGGTGGAAGAAGGCTGGGTGATGAGTCACCTTTGCTGTAGGAACTTTTAGTCTGGTTCCGCACCACAGTCTCATTCCGCTTTTTGGGCCTGTGGACACAATCACAATGAAGCCTGTTTAGTCATCAGTTTCCAGTTCTTCTGCAGACAATCCAAAATGTTACAACTGTACAAAAGTGTGAAAAAGAAGAACAAGAAGAGCAAAACACCCAGTCAACATCTTGAACAAGCATTCAATACAAAAAACAAAATTAACTGTGTTTTTTTATATTTAAAAAATACAATTGTTAAAAACTAATTTTCAAAAGCATGAGTCTGTGACTTTAAAAATAGGCCAAGGTCACCAAAACTTGAGTATGATAGAGGTCACTGGCCATTGCCACACACTTTCAAAAATATCCCTAAAAGTAAAACAGCAGCTGAGAAAATGCTTGTATGAAGTCTTGTCATTACGTCAAAGCAGAAATTTTCACAAATCTCTACTCTCTCTCATGCTGGCCTTACACTTACAGATCCTTCTGAGCTGTTGTTGTAATAGTAACAGTAGCACTAGCAGAGCACAAACTGCAGCGTCTGGAGCAAGATATAGACAGCATTCGCTTTCTTATTCAGTCATTCAGCCCTGTATATTCTACAGGCACCTTAGAATGGTTGCAAGTGCCTGTGCCTTTAGAACCTACTGGTGCCAAATCCTGTGTCAGTGTGTGCAAGAAACCATACTGCCACTCCCAAAGCGTGTACGCTTATGAATGAGCAGACATCGGTCCATCAGTACTTCCTATGCCACTGCATGTGCGACGATTACACAAAACCTTCCTCTTTTTTTGTTTTTTGGTCACACATTTTTGTTGTCATTCTGAGAAAGTGAGAATGTTCATCAACAAGGCAAATTTGGATAAAGTTTTTGGTTACAATGTGAGCACTTTTGATCCAGACACCAAAGGTTTTAACTGAAGAAAACATTGTCACAAATGACAGTAGTGTAGTAGTAAAATCAATAAAGTAAGAACACCAACCACATGATGATGAATCAAAGGTGACCCTATGTGAGTGGCAGGGCACTAAATCCAAGAACTAATTTCACAGTTTACATTTTGTTGTTACAGTCAGTCTTTCAGCTAGTGATAAAAGCATCTGAATGTCTCAATGAGTGAATGGAGCCAGTGCAATCAAACTCATACACAGTACTTAACAACAATCATAGTTTGGGAGATTACAAGTGAACCTACAAATGCTCTTAAAGTTAGGAGTGAGCGAATGAAGCCCACTCACACAGAGCTGCTGGCTAAAATTAGTAAAAATTCTCAGGCTGAGCGGACTGTGTAAATTCAATGTGGGCATCCTATCCATGGTATCTAATTTTCTTTCACTTTTCTATTAAAAACAAATCTCTCTGCACTTGCAAACAATTTATCTGCTTTAGGATGGTAATGTCAAACGAAGTAGAATTTTCATACAGTGTTTTCAGTATGTTGCCAGGCAGCTGAGTTTGTTTCTGCACTAAATGCATCTTAACTGAACATATAATCTAAAAAAGCAATGTCTAAAAATAAAATATTCACCTGAATGTCACAACTTAAATGATCTTAATACTTATTCTTAATACTGCAGTGAAAAAACAACACAAAAGTACAAATTCATTCAACTTTTCCAGAACAATTTTTTTCTCTCACAACACTTTAGAGTCTGAAGCCAAGAGAATAAACTCCAAAAATACCTCTGGAAGAAATGGAACATAGCATAATGGCACATTAATCATCAGAGTAATGCCAACCACTTCCAGCTGTGACAGGACATAAAAATCACACAATCGGATGACACTGATCAGAGGCAACTCTCTGAAGCCACGCAGAGCCGCGACAAATGACAGCACAATTCCATTAGGAAATCTGATCATGAGACAGTGAGAAATCCCACCACTTTAACGCAGATCAGTCAAGCTCAGCAGCACAGTAACATGCAAACTGCCCCAGGCCAGCAATCCACTGAGGTTCAATTTTCCACTTATTGATTAAATAAACCACGCCTTATGACTCTCCACAGGGCCATAGCCTCTCGCTTTGCCATCGATCGCCAACAAACTTCACTGAGTATGGCTGTGGTGCCTGGCCTTGTTAACAAGGAAGCATGCAGCAGCATCTCTCTTTGGTCGATACATTCACTGCTGATTTAGTGGACGGAGGAGGAAGGACAAAAAAGGGTGGGGGAGTGGAGTGCTGGGGGAGGGCAAGCAAATGAGCAATCTGAATTCAAGACCGTATGGCGCCACATAGGGAAAATTTTGGCTTGAGTATGGAAGATTAATTGACCATGAAGAGCTCAGCCTCTATCTTGCTTCAAGTTCAACAGTACTGTTGATATGGCTGAAAGCAGTGAAACACATGAATTACTTTGCCAGAGCCCTCCAGCGGCACAAACAGAACAGCTCTATTCAGGACAAAAGGAGGAGACATGTTCTTTGACAGCCAACACTAAAAAGGAGGGCAGGCGGGAAGTGGAGGACATGAAGGCAAGTCAGCCAGCAATTTCAGCCGGGGAAATGTAAATGGGCTCCCATTCAACTCGCCCAATGCAGCCATAACAACCTGGCCCTCTCAGCTCCTAGTTAATCCTGTTCACAAAGACAAGACTCAAGCTGAGCTGAAGAGCAGACTACACAGTCCAGCTCCAAGGGTAGTTCCACACAGAGGTGATACCCAGGCTGCTGTTCGCAATTTCTTTCTTTTTTAAATGTTCAGGAGGGGACACAAATGAAATGGGTGGAGGGGGGAGGCTGTGGGGAGAGAAAGAGAGAGAGAGAGAGAGAGAGAGAGAGAGAGAGAGAGGAGAGAGAGAGAGAGAGAGAGAGAGAGAGAGAGAGAGAGAGAGAGAGAGAGAGAGAGAGAGAGAGAGAGAGAGAGAGAGAGAGAGAGAGAGAGAGCTCTTTCACTAGTTTCAGAAGATCTACACTGCACCCTGGGTTCTGGAAAGTTCTGACTTTGATGAGTGTTGATCTGGTTCAGTGGCCACTGGTTCACTTACATTTTCAACTAAAATCAACTGAATCTCATTAAAGAGAATTGAAACCAAGCCAGAATAGTTCCAGGTTCAAACTACATCATTTAAAGTGTAAAAGCTCACTGTAACTTCGTGTAAGTACTAAGTATACCCAAATTCAATATGTGGAAATCATTAATGTGAAGAGCTAAAGATACATGAACAGTTTAGTATAATAATTAATACTGATAATAGTACTTTTTAAAACTAATAATAGTAAAGACAAACAAACTCCTTCATCTCCTTCTGTACTACTCCACAGTTTAATTTCATCAGTTCAAGTGACAGTGACACTAGTGACATGGGCACTGTGGACATTCCCTTCCTTTGTTCATGGGCAGGTTGTGTGTCCCACACTTGCCACTGTCCCTTTCACAAAGGAAAATGAGCTGGGGTGGGGTGCTTCAGCCACAGCCACTAGAGGACTAGTCACCTTTCAAGCCACTGCCACAGTGCCAGGTGCAAAACCACAGTCCTGCAGACATCCTCACAGCACAACTACTCCTCTGTAAACAGTTTAGCTCTTAATCTGGCATCTAACAGACTAATGAAGCCAAATACCATTGTGCTGCATCACCAGTTCACTTCCAATGTGAGTTTCATGAGCAGGTTGGAATGGAATAATTCAGCTTTTACACTATTTACAGTCTGGTAAAAATGTTTTAAAAAAGCATGCCATAACTATGCTCTAACTAAAGACAGTAAAGTTATACTGTAGACTTTGTAGAACATAATGAAGTTTTAAAAACAACACTGTACAAGATTCATTTTAAAGACAAAGTGTGAAATGTCATATTTCCATACCAACAGCACACTGAATTTCTTTTACTGTTTAGTTTTTATTAACTATGCAGCTGGTTTGAAAGTAAATTAACCACAGTGTTGATTTCCTGTAACACTGCCATGTCCTAACCCCTGGAAATGACTGAATCATGTGAACAGAACAGGATGTACCCCACAAAATCCAGGATAGCTGTAGTATTTGCAATACACAACTAAGGCTAGCTGCAATATCACTTGCTAGAACACTACACAACCCAGGATTCCTGTTGTCATTCACAGTACCATTAGTAGTTAGTAGCTACACATCCCTGGAGAGCTTAATGCTAATACTGGTAACAAACTTACAAAGTAATACTAATAGTATTCGCCAGTAAACTACACAACCTAGGATAACTATTTGTAGTACATATAACTATTTGTAGTACAAGTTGTATGTTTTATTCTGTGGACAGTTGTTGGATAGTTGTACTTAGCTGCAGCACTTGCTAGTATTTTAAAGTTTAATACTACACTACAAAACATGAATTGCACGTGATAGCTGTAGTACCATAATTTCCAAACTAAAGCATGTTTCTAAATATAGGGCATATCCCCCCCCCCCCCCCCCCCCCCAATGTGCGTTGAAGATCTATGAACCATTGCATAAGTAACACACTCTTAAATATATGGTGTTAAAGTTGGCAGTGTCAATCAATGATGATCAAAACAATGTAAAACCTCATGGATATGGGTACATCAAGCACAAACTGACAGAGAAAAGTGATGTGATACAGTGTATCACAGTGTATACAGTGTATCACATCATTTTTCTTTGTTAGTCTGTATCAATACTCTTATACAGGAAAGTGGGATCATCAGACTCAGACTCAGTGCATTTCATGCAGATCAGGAAAGCACATGTGCCTTTAGAACTGAAATCAGTATTTTAAACAACGTTGCTCTTTCATTCTTTGTGTGCCAGGACACTGATACTGTGATATAATATAGGTTGAGCACTACTTTTACAGTTTTAGAGACTGAAAAATGGTGCAAGGAGGGAGGACAATTCAAGGGTGTCAAGGAGAGGGTACCACTGTAACTGTAGCCCTGTTTTGATTCAGTCATACTTCTGGCTTCTTTCAGAAATTAGCCTTAAAAGTTAAATACATCACATTCTGAAGTATACGTGTGGCAATGAAAACCGAGTGAAATACAAAACACTCAACATGATGCTTGATCCAAGACCAAACATTTTCAGCTATTGAAACCACACAATCATAGTTTCAAACAAGCTGTTAGTTTTATTTTAGTACCATTTAGTATTACATACAAAATCTGAAAATGTGTAATTGTAAGGACATACATGATTACAAAAACAAAGGTAAAAAAAAAATTCTAGTTACTCCGTCTCTGTAAATTTATCTGAAATTAGGTAAACCTCAATGACTGCTAGAAACAATCCTATAATTCAAAATGAAAGACTTGAAGCACATTATCTTTGGGAAGTTGTGGTATGTTGAAATTTTGGCCATAAATATCTGGCTTACTTAACTGTAGCAGCTATATTTATAGTATTAATATTACAGTAATCCATGACTAATTAGGAATTATACACTCTCAAAAAGTCAAATTGAATGGAAACCTATTGGTAGGCTGTACTAAAACTGGGTTCTAATTGACTACAAAAAGTACAGTTAACAGTACTCACTCATCTTCCTTGTAGAAGTCAGAAAAAAGTCCAACCCTCTGGTAGCGCTTCCTTGGAGGCTGAGAGTCATCACTGTTCCGTCTCATTGTAGCATCAGTAGGCGACCTTTGAGTACTGTCATCACAATCTAGTGAGTCTTCAAATGCAGAATCTTTGGCACGCTTTTTGCACTTGATGGGCACATGCGGCTCCGACTGCGAGAGTTTACGTTTGCGGCAGTGTTCCAAAGGCAGAGGCTCAAACTCTGAACACACACTTCTTATCACAGACTCATCTTCTCCACCACTGTCTGAAAGGTCGGAAGTATTGCACTGAAAGTGTAAGGACTTTCTTGTTGATCGGGAGTTGACGACCGCAGACACGGCAAATTCTGGCAAAGGGTTGATAACCACCTCAGCACTTGGCAAACTAGCTGCCATCAGTTTCGTTCTACTTCTGGGTGACGTTGCCTGGCAACTCAAGGCTGTCCCTCCTCGGGAGTCGCTGCTAGCACTAGTCCCCTTTCTTTGTGATTGGGTCACTGTCAGTTTCTGTTTCCGTATCAGTGATGGATTTGGCTTGCCACCTCTGCTTGCTTGGGGACTAAAATCTCGGACAGACTGCTGCCTTGCGTGGGACTTGGATGAAGATGCCTGGGGTTGGGACTGGGCTATTAAAGTACACTCTGCGCAGGACGTGACCTCTGACAGGGATTTGTGGTGCGCGTGACGTGGACATGCTAACAGTGGCGCTTCACTCAACTCCTGGGAAGATGGGATGAGTAAGGTGTCTTCCTCTTTGCTGGTTCCTCCTGGAGAAGAACGGTGGCCTTTCTTTTGTGAAGCCCGGGAGGGGATGTTGACTGCTGTCTGAGATCTGTCTCTGTTGCTGTCTGTCTTGCCTTCTGCAAATGCTGGTCTGTCACTGGCACTGGAAGATTCTGAAACAAATTGAACAATCACATTTACTGGCACTGGAAGATTCTGAAACAAACTGAACAATCACATTTAATTATACAATTTATGTATCACTACAACTTACAAGTGTTCTCTTCCTGTTTTGCTCATAATAAGTAAAATACTATCAATGCATCATCATAAGATGTAACCAGTAAAAGTAAAGAATTAAACTTACACAATGAAAATCATACACCATCTATAAGTGATAAAACTGAATTTTCTTGACATAATGCATTTTTTGTCAACACTTATCTATTGTAGAAAACACAATGGCAGAAGTACTTAATAAAACATGCTTGCTGTATTTAAACTCTCATAGTCATACACATGTCTAATCTTACATTTCTCTCTTCAAATCATCAGTACTCACCAGGCAAGGGATTCTTTCTTGGTCGTCCAACTTTACGCTTTTCTGGTGGCGGGGCTTCTTTTGGAGAGATAGCAGCGTCCTCCGTGGACTCTGCAGCATACATCATCCTGTGACGTTTCTTGGGGGGCAGGCACTGATCTCGCGCTACCTGGATTTCTAGGCTCGGAGGGTGGTTATCTTCTGACTGGCTTTTTTTGCGTACGTTCTTCCCCTTTTCCTTCACCAGTTCAGGCATAGATAGCTCCCGTTCTTTTGAATCCTTCCTGACCTTCACTTTCTTGGATTTCTCTGGCACCGGTGGGGGTTCCAAAACCAGCTTATCCTTTTTCTTCTTCTTCACATCAATGATTGTCAGTCTGAAAATAGATGGCAAAGGCACTTCTCCAGGTTTGACGCGGATAAACGCCTGCTCTGAGATGGTCATTCCACCCATGCCCGATTCCAGAGAAAGAACTTCCGCCATGAACGCAGGGTCAATGATGTTCTTATGTTTGGACTTGAAGTACAGGAGCTTTTTCTTCTTCTTCCTTTTGCGGCCCTCACTCCCGTCTCGATCATCATCACCTGATGAGTCATCCCCGGTCCTGTTGAGAGCACTTCCCAAAGCACTGGAGTGCAAACGGAAGGAGCTCTGCTTGAGGAGCTTCGATGGACGGTACCGATTGAAAAATCCCAGTGGTTTGCTGGTTGATGGCCCAAACAAACTTCCATTGCTGACGCTGCCAGTCTGCTGCTGCTGTTGCTGCTGCTGAGACAAGTCATGAAACGAACTGTTACTTTGTGGTGAGTCTTCACTTGCTGGTGGATCTGAAGATGCAGCTGGAACTGGTTTGGGTTCATCTTTTTGAACACGTTTCCTTTTCCTTCGTTTTGTCTTACGCATCATGACATGCAGCTTCGGCTTTTTGGATTTGGGGGCAACCTTCTTGGCGACCTTGGCCACAGGCGATTTGGAAGAGACTCGAGGCAAGGACGGTTCAATTTCACTTATGTCATTGTTGGTATCCATGGTGAATTCACTCGATTCATCCACGTCCTGCACTGGAAACTGAGACCGGATAGAATGCTGGACACTTTGAATCAAGGAAGCAAGCTCACTGTCTGCCACAGCCTTTGACTTCTCTGCTGCTAGTGGCTTTACGCCAGTCTCAGCATCTCTACTCTTTGAATCAATCTCTACATTTGACTTGCTGTCCGTAGCATCACTAGAAGTTTCAGGCAGAGGTATTTTTCTGGGTCGACCCCTTTTTCTTTTCTCAACAGGTTTGGTCTTGGATGGTGACAGCGCTTGTTCTGCTTGCGATGGTGAGGGACTTTCCCTGCTGCCTTTTTTACCTTTGCTGCCTACTCTCCTACCTGCTTTTTTGACCACTTTCTTCAAGGGGCTACCTTTTACCTCACCTTCTTTCCCCACAGGGCCACACTTCAATCCCTTTGCACCGCTGGCTGATTTTTTCATCACTCTCTCTACTGTACAAGCTGTCAACCCTTTTGTAAGCTTTGCTGTTTTTTCAGTCAATGCCTGTGCAGGATGAGGTATCAAACCCTTTGCAACCCGGGCTTTCAATACCCTATTTTTGCTAAATGTGAGGCGTTTGTTCTTCGAGCCTTTGGGTCGACCGCGTCCACGTTTTTGCATCGCTGGTACAGCCTGGCTACCGTCAGTGGCTGTATCTTTTCTCACCATAGTCTTGACCATACCTTTTGATTTACGCCCAATGCATTTTGCCTTGTGCAAACCCACTTTGTCGCAGTGTGTCGATGGTTGTTTGGTTTCAGAAATGGTGGCTGCACTCTCTGAAGAGACATCCGCACTTTCACTTTCTGAGGAAGTAGCTGCAGTTTCCTTTTCTAAAGGAACCATTTCACTGTCATTTTTCACAGGAGATTCAGTTGTAGAAGTACTGTCCTTTGCTGCAGATGCTGACGTAGAACCAGAGGCAGAAGCACCATCTGAAGTGTACAGTCCACTGTACAAGGTGCTCTTCTTGTGCTGAAACATCTGAGTCTTATTTCTCTTTGGCGGTCGCCCCCGCTTCTTTCTGCCAATAGATGGCCCCCTGAAAGGGCTGGGTATTTCCGTCAGAACTGCAGGCACCACAACACTTTTGTCTAACTCCAGAGAAATAACCTCTGTGACAGTGCTGCCGCTTGCTGCCGATTGTCCTTCCCCACAGACTTCCTCGCTTTTCTCCTTGACTCTCTTATCCTCCCCTGCAATAGGTGGAGGAAGGGGTGGAGGAGGTTGGGGCTGTAATGGCAGCTCCTGCTGCCTCAGATCTTTACCCTCGCTCGGCTGCACC
Source organism: Alviniconcha marisindica (assembly GCA_018857735.1). Classification (NCBI taxonomy): domain Eukaryota; kingdom Metazoa; phylum Mollusca; class Gastropoda; family Provannidae; genus Alviniconcha; species Alviniconcha marisindica. The sequence goes on from JABMCL010003682.1 coordinate 230,360, forward strand.
TGCGACTGCGTTTGTGCTGCAGCTGGCTGTGGCTCACCAGTGGCCTCCCCTGTTGAGACCGATGTCACTGAGCCTGGTGAGTCGTTGCCTGATGGGGAACCCGCGATTGACTGAATGCCGCTGTCTGGCGACACATTGGGCAAAGACAGGGTGTCAATCTGGGGCATCAGAGATTCTGCCTGCTCCACGAGAGGAGGAGGGATAGGAAATGCTGTTGGCTGATGCTGCAGAGGCTGTGAATGAACTGGCTGCGGTCTTAACTCAGCGTCTTCCTCAATAGGGGAATACCCAGCACCTGCCCCAGTCGCAGCCACTTGGTTTTCTGTCGGGTCAGACGTCTTTGAAGCAGTGGCTGGTGGCTCCGAAGACACCTTTGAAGCAATGGCACTCACCGTTTCCTCAGTGTTGCCTGAAGCAGGCCCTCTGTCCTCCACGCATTTAGCACCCTGGCTGCCTCCATCTGCAGACCTATCACCTGATTGTGGCAGCATGGTCACAGGTGACTGGTGTTTGATGGGAACGGATTCATGTTTTGTGCTAGGGCTTGTGGCAGCATGATCTGCTGGAGGATGTGTTGACAAAGGAGGCTGGGATCTGTCGCCAATCTTTGCTGGCAGTGTCCGACTCATTTTGGAAGGTGATGCTTGCTGGTCACTTGCTGAGATTACTGCGTCCTGAAATTAGAAGGCATTCAGCACACGTAATAATGTACTGCACTGACAGTGACAATTTATTTCTTTATCCCGTTTTAATCTGGCTATGCACACCAACAGCCAGTTTGTGTACCTCACTTTCAGAATAAGGGTGATACTTTTTTTCTAAAATTTGACTCCTGCACCTCATAGTTGGTAGGAACTTATCTGTAAAGGAAAATCTCACATGCTTTTCAGAAGAAAGATTAATATTCTGCACCCCAATCAGTTGCCACATCAGACTGAAAAAGAAAGTGTGTTGTCTACTTTGGCAACCTAATCTGTAGTATTTTCCAGGCAACCAACACAGGACACGATCCCAGAATTATATTACACTGACAGCATATAGCAGCATTTACCTGAAAGTGGAAGATCGAAAACCATAAACAAAATGCATGGTGACAATGACGTCAAACAAGATTTTTTTTAAATTAAAAAAATGGCAGCCTTAATTTCAGCTTGATCTCTGCTGAAAATTGGGTTCACTGATTATCAAACAGCGAGTTTGTTACTAGAAAATGATGCTGTGTATGCTGTTCTGATTGGTTTAAACATTTATGACTGAAAGAACTATTATTACATACATAGTTTATGCTAAGCAGTGAAATGATTAAGACTATAACTTGTATTTAAGTAAAATTTAAAAAAGACTGTTAGCGATACAGCTGTACATGTAGTGGCTTCATTGTCAAATATATAAACCACATGACAATGTAATTATATTTATACAACTATTATAACAAAATAATTTGTATACTTAGAATATTCTGATGTTCAGTAAAAATGAATCAGACCACATTTTCAATTATCATTTAACATTTTTAGACTCACATGATAAGACACACATGAACGTATACTATGCCAGAACAAAGACCCCTTTACTGGCTTCAGAACTTCTCTCAAATCTGCATGCTGGACTAGGCAGAGAAACAGGGTGACAAACAACAATGACTCACCAGCTCAATCTGAGCAGAAGACTTTGAAGCAGGACAGTCTTTGTCACTTTGGTAAGCAGAGTCTCTTTCCAGTGGAACACTTTTAACACCAGTCTGAGGTGGGTTAGGCTGTCTCTCAACACAGGACCCGTAGCTGATCTGATTCACGGTGGCTCCATGTGAGGGTGGCACACTGTTTCCATCCTCAACACTTGGCAAGCCTGTGGAAGCGTTGCCGTGGGCTACAAATTTCAGATCACTACTGAACAAACTATTTTGCAGGGAAAATGGGAGCTCGTGCACAGGAACCCCTTCACAGTCTGACAATGTGGAAGGAATGGAAGAAGAGTCACTACAGTAGCTCTGAGAATTCTCTTCACCAGAAGACGGATCACCTGTATTCATGACGTTCCCTCCCCCCTAAAGTGAATGCTTGTCCACCCTACCGCTGCTGGCAGTTTTCAAATAATGTTCCTGGTTGAAAATCTGCAACAAACAAAATTGCCACCTTAGATTTTTACGATCTGAGATCTTCCACACAGACACATGGATCATTGCATGTCACTACTTCATAAAGTGATAAACAACTGACCTAATTATGTATGTAGCGTCATTTGTCTCTACTTTAAACAACGGTCTTAATTACGATGTCATAAAGCTTTCAAACACAACAGTGTAACAGTACGTTCAGCAAAATCTCCACAAGCTGTTGCATACAATGGTACAGTGAAGTGCACAAAGACATGTCAGAGCTTACCATCACTTGAAATGAAAACTTACAACTATGAAAAGACAGTCCAGTTTTAATATTGGAGCAGATAAACATATAAACAATGCAGGCTGTACTGTGTACAGTATACAAATTATGATACCTGAATCTTTCACAAAGTAGGAAAACTCTCAAACTGTATTGTAATCAACTCACAAGTAATTTTACCTGAAGCTGAATATGATAAAAACACATCATTGTCAAAGAAGTTTACACAGTCAGTAAGTCAAAGAGTTAACATAAAAGTAAAATTACCATGCGCGCACACACACACACACACACATAAAGTTTGTGTTTTTTGTTTGTTTTTTGACTGGGCTAGAGTCAGAGACTGAGAGAACACCATTCTCTAGAAACCAGAAAAATGCCACTTATAACAATTAACATTAACAAGAATTAAAAATAAACTAAAATTAAAAACCAGTTTTGTTTTGGTCAAACTGTAAATTACACTAGTTTAAGCAGTCTCCCTCTTGCTCAGTCTCAGGGTGTTAAGCTGGTTGTGAGAACATAACTTTGACAACTCAGTCAGGCCAGTGTGGGTGACACTGAATGAGGTCAGTAGTAGTTCACTGCCTCCATCAGTTTTCAGCAGCATTACTAGTCTCCTGCCATTCATATCTGTGTGGGATCTACACATTTTGCCACGCAGCATAATGTTGCAAGACAATGGCCAATGCAGAAAAATCTGACTCAATTTTTTTCTTGTAGTCATGAGGATACTAATAGTTGTGTACCAGTTCCTTGCACTGTTACAGTTACACTTACTCTAAGCTGGGTGACAATAGGCCACCTATCATCCTATGCAAGAAGGTAAACCAGCCAGGAATCTGTGAGTACCAGTGAAAGGCCAAGATCTAACCAGGTATCAGTAAAAAATGTTGATTGCCATGGAGGGCCCCAATGATCCCCTGTCAAAAAATCTAAGGGTCAAACAGCCTAAACTAGGGGTCACAACACTGAAGTAGCCTTTATCAATATTTAGTAGCAACCATTTAAAAAAAAAAAACACAAAAAAAAGCCAACACATCACACTGTAAATGCTCCATCATTACTTAATTTACGATCTTCACATTTACATTTACATGATACATTTAATAAAAACTTTGTTCCCCAATCCTTTCAATTTGAGTCATTTTAGAAGTGTTCATACTTTCAAATGTACAACAGAAGAAGAAAATCTGGCAAAGGTGGAAGATCATGCCCCTCCCCCCAACCTTCCACCCTCACTTTTGACTGTAGATTCGGCCGACTCTCGGTCACTGAGAAATGGACACCCCTGGATCTTAGATTCTCACAGTTACAGGTGATTTTTGCTTTCATCAGGTAGCCAAATGATCAATTATAATTATCGTTTTTGCAACTTTATTTCGGAACAGCCATGGAACAGCCTCAGTTTTATTTGAGGTTGTTCTGATGGAATACTGCACATCAGTGAAGGAAGCAAGTACACTGAAAAGTAATTGTCGCAAATCATTTGGCTGCCAGGGCAAAGAATAGATCACTCTGGAATTGCAAGATCCATTTTGAGACTGAACAGTAGTAAAAATGTGGGAGGCTGTGTTCGCCTTTGCCAAAATTCAGTCGCATTTATACTATCTACTGGAGTCGCACCAGTCAAATGTACGCTAGCAACTACGGTTGCGCTAGGATCTTTTTCAGCTGCTTTAATACTTCTCTCTCCCTTAACAATATTTTCATCTGACTTTGATGCCAAGCGCTTCTTCGCACATGTAAACCAGGTAAAAGCGAAGTGCTAAAGTGAAAACAAAGATACAGAAAGTAAGTGAATTTCCAACCAATCAGCTTTAAAATACAACTGCCAGAAATGATATTTAAACCAATCAGCATCGTGGACAGGAATGTGGTTAGGCAAGCAGAGTTTTGCGTTCCCAACCTTGCCGATCTGGTTTTGCTGATGCGCTAAATGACCGCTATCTTGATTACTTTGAAAATATGTGCGTCAAGATGACACATGGCTCTCTAATCAGTGCATCAAAATTCAAATCTGTGCATAATACTAAGACTCATAGTTCTGTGTTATCAGGAGCACTGAAAAACTGCACTTGTGTTGCTTACTCATTTCTGGTAATTGGTATACTGTTCACAGATAAAAGTCAAGACAGATTACTTGATAGTTCCATGGGTTACAAGACATGAAGAAGAAGGTCAATTTCATTGGCCACCCGGTGAAAAACAACAAACCATCACTTACTGTGACACTATCTTCCACTCTTTTTTCACTCCACTTTGCTGCCACATTTTGTTCAAATCACACATAGGGCAGTGCTCAGTCAAACTGGTCACAGAATCTTTTGATACTCGAAAAACTGGCCATGGAACTATCAAGTGGTCACTGTTAGTGTTAGAAAACCACTTTGGATCTCGATCTCATGTGATTTGGTTTTGGAGCAGCACCCAGTTTCTGGAATTCTGGGCTATGGCAACTGCCTTGCACTCTTTTCAGACTTTCTGTTGACCTCTCTACCACATGCACTAGAACGCTAACGAGATTACAGTGTAACGACTTAAATACCTGACCATGTTAAACAAATGTCTACCCATGTGAGTGATCCCGATACTGTCGACCCCTCGCCCCCCCCCCCCCCCCCCCAATCTTTTGGCGAGTCTGACACGGATACTTCGTTCACTTGAAATCGGAGTAATTCGTGTCTACAATACATGCGGATGATTCATGGTACCTCTTTTTGACTGTATGTGCGTGAGTGCATAATGATGTCTAAATGGCGTCTCTAGCGGCGTGATTTCAAGCGCACTGCATGCACTTGCCAAATGAACACATTCCGTGTCAGAGAGCTTTCGAGATCTGTACGCGCCAAATCCAAATAGGCGCAGCGAAATCACAAGCAACTCTGCCAGTTATGCGTTACTAAATGCGATAGCAGTAACACTTACCTGCTGTCCTTTGATGTCAATTCCGGGATAAGATCAATGCGATCAACAGAGTAACGTAATCGACACACAAACACATTAGACTACGCCATCGTAGTGTTCTATATTCCGAGGAAAATGGCGTCGAGAAGGTTGAGACTCGTAAGGAGACCATGTTCAGAAGCCAAGAGTAGGAAAACTAATTACACTTGATCATTTAACAAGGCTGGCATTGCTAAAATACGAATTATTTTACTGAACAATTCTGATGAAAAATGTACAAATATCTTTGTAACCATCTTCACTCTAATGATGGATTTGAGTTACATAATCCTCTCGAGTACATGGCAGAATGTTTTGGTACGATTCATATGTTAATCGCGCACCTGCCAGTACATATTTTTTTTAAGATTTCATATTGCTGCTCGTTTGGTTCTTAATTTAGCCTTGAATCGGTTAAATTCAACTCTAGAAATGAAAAATATTATTATATTATTTTACCCGTCAACCGCCAGGACAAGATGGACGCCTCCATGAGGGCAAAGCATTTGGGAAGAGTGATTTTTCGTTTTGGTGCACTATTATCGAGTAATAACTTTGGTACTTATTGCTTTCACCAATGTTAAAGTTGTTAGCACGTGGCATTTTAGCAATTTATGGTCTGTCCGTTGCCATCGCCACTTAAACTAGAAATACGCCCATGTTACGACGCTTGACCTTTCGTCTTGCATCAAGTCTGCAGAAATTATCTCCCTTTGCTTTTTCTTTTACTCTAGATCTAATGACCAGCGCTAAACGATTTGGTTCATATTATTAATGTCATGAATACTGAGTGCATGTTAGGTCATAATTGTGTTTATACAGGATTTTTAACTTACGTCTGTGATCTTTTTTCACGCCTATATTATATAAATAAATTAATTTAATTTAATTAATTTTATTATTGACACCAGGGATCTCCAGTGCAAAGCAATAGTGTTCATAATTACTCAGTAGTGGACAAAAATGCTTTTCAGTTCTTCGTGCTCTGAATTAACACCAGTGCCTGTCTTACTTACTCACAGTGGGGTACTGCAGATGCAAAACTTAACGTCCCATTTGTTGAGAACATAGTGGCGTCAGTGCTGACAAATGTTCTCCCTTTAAACTTCATTAAACTAATAAACATAAAGCCTGGAATAGGTCAAAATACTCACACATGTGCCAGAAATTTTTACCTGCCTGGTCCATTCATCTTCATTTTTCCAAATACTCTCCCCACTTTTTTAACTGTGTTAGTTTTTACTAATAAAGCAGTTTTCCATGTTGGCCAGTGGAATAAAATAGCTCATCCTGCTCATAATATAGTCACCCACAAGTGATTTAAGCAGGTTTCTGTGGTGAGTGCTTACACTGTACAGAATTATATAACTATAAGTTACTAAAATCGGTACTCAAACATGTGTTCTTGACTAACTGAGCATTTATACTATTATATTTATAGATAGATGGTTGGTTTGTGTTATTCTAACAATAACATTGTAATACCAAAAAGGAAGATAAGCATTATGTTGATATATCAGGGTTGCAGTTTTAAGTTTTTGTTGTGTTCCCATTTACTACAGTTTGAGAGTTTTCATCATAATCATCAGAGAAAGGCTGACATTGGACAAAACATATTTTGATAAAGCTAGCCACTTTGAAGTCATTGCTTAGTGTTTGGACTATTCAAGCCATGTCAATTTTGTAGGTAACCCTGGAGAGATAACACGATGCCTCAGTGTTGGTATGAAGAAACTGTCGCATCATCCCAAGTGTTGCCACGCACATGTACAGTTGGTACCATGCCGGCGACTGTCCAGCCTTGCGGAACAGTTTCAGGCAGCCAGTGAGGCACAACGCCAGCCTACCAATGTGCAGACAATGTTCCGAACACAGGAAGATGACCCAGTACGTAATGTGTTTGTATAATTAATTGTAAGGTTGTGTGAAGTTAGTTGAGGTTGTGTGAAGTTAGTTGTTCTTGAGTTGCTCTTTTGGTTAAGTTGTGTGCTTGCAGACATACTACTTTTAATTTAAAGTATTAATACTATTATCATTATTGATTGATTTTAGTTCTACATAGCGCTTACTGTGTTTCACATGTTTTACTAGTGCATGTTGGCTTATTTTAATGTTTTCATAATCCTCTGAATTCAGGTCCACAGACACATTTAGTTTACAGACTGTGTGCCATGTTGCTGATATGTGATATATATATATATGCTGTGATGTTTGCAGATACTACAGCCGTCTTTGTTATGTGGCTAATGTATTGTGACCCTTGCAGACACTGTCATTTGATTGATTGTTGTGGTGTTTACAGACACATCATTCACAAGCTCAGGAAGGTTTATTCTACACAATTCCAGAAGCTGAAGTCAAGCAGCTGTTGCAGAAAGGATTGTCGGTACAGTTTGCTCGGCAGGTCGGTGTCATTGTTGGTTAAAGGTCTGAGCCAACTTTTCAGTATTTTCTGGCAAGTGCCGCCCAAATTGCCCATCTGGCTGCACTGGGGTCATGGGAGTAGCCCTTTTCCATCCGCACAGTCTGGTCTCAACTCTGCCCAGGACTGTGAAGCACAGCCCAGGACTGTGAAGCACAGTCACACTCATGACTCACACGCGCAACCATTCAATTCAGTTTAGTACTGTGACTAGTACAGTAGTAGTAGTACTAGTAGCCAGATTACCAAATATTTATAACTGTGTAGAAGGTAATAATCTTTCACACATGTGAATATGAGTCTATTGCTATTATAGTCATAATAGTGTATAATGATAAGTGTTACTGTTAGGCTAACCGTTGTTTCTGTCCCTCCCCAAAGAAAAGAAAAAAGAAGAACAAGACTGACGTCTCTGTTGAGATGGTTCAAGGGAGACAATAAGACTTGCCCTTCTAATTTGAACGCTATTCCTATTACATCATTTTATGATATTATATATATATATATAATATATATATATATATATATATATATATATATATATATATATATATATATATATATACATGTATTGTTTTTAATATAATCCAAATTTATCCAGAATTCCAGGCAATTGTTTGAATACTAAGTAGTAAGTGGTATTGCTCTTTGTTTAGTATTTAATTCCTTCAGGTGAAGCTTAATGTCCTCGGATGTCGGTTGACATATTAGGGACAAGCTGAGACCAATGTGTGAGCGTGGTTTAATATTGCTTTACATCCACGGAAACCATGAGGCTCGTAAGGACAGACAGCCCAGGATGGCCACCTCGACTCTCACACAGCTCCTGAACTATGATTTAGTATTTCATAAAAGATGAGATGCTATAACTGTGATGTAGTTGTGTCAAAAACTGGTGTGCAAATTTTATAGTAGAGCTGTGTCATATACACTATTATGACTATAATTAATAATACTCTGATGTGACAGTGTTCATCATACACATCAGTTGTACCTTTCAGGCCCAGACGTTCAACGAGACGTGCATCATGGTGCGCAAGCCAGCCCTGGAGGTGATTGACTGCCTCAAACACCTGGACCTGGACCACACAGCCCCGCGCTTCCTGCTCTGTATCCTTGCCATGGATACAGTTGATAAACATGTATTGTCCCAGAGGCCCCTTTCTCTCATGGAAAAGTCATGGTTACTCCTCCCCCCACCGCCACCACCCAAAAAGAAGAAAAAAAAAGAAGAAATCAAAAAGATCCAGCTGTGAAAGAGCTGTCAGTGTTCATCACACTTTATGGCTGATGGGATCAGACTTGGCATGTAGGCTGGGGCGCTCTCTCCCAGAGGGTCATAGTACAACTTCAGAGGGTCCTGACTGTGCAAATACTTTAATTATGTTGACTGATTGATCAGGTTTGCTTTGAACAGCTCAGTTTAGCTTGGTGCAAAAATCTGAAACAAAATGACTGCTAGCGTTCTAAAACAAGATCCAAAGACAAAAAGGTTCAAAGGAATGCTTATTTATTATGACACTGTTTTTATTATTTTGTGGCTTGATGAAGGGGATTTCCCCCAAAATTTGCATGTTGTGTGCCCGTGTCATAATAAAATTTAATAAGCACTCTTTTGAACCTTTTTGTGTTTGGATCTTAGCTTAGTGCAGTTCAGGAAAGCCCATATGCATTCCCCCCCAGCTGTTGCTTTCGAATCGATTGCAAGGTTTGATTGACAATAGCCTTTTAAGGTAGATTGTCAAAGAGTGCCTCTTTCTCTGTCTCTTTCCTCTTGATGTTCCATGGTGTGATCTTCTTCTCTTTGTGCCTGTGCTTTTCTCATTCTCAAGCTCCTCAGTACCTGATCTTGCTTTTCTGTCCAGTTTATCTGTTTGGTCACATCCTGTGGCTGGGAATGTCCAGGACAGCAGATCGTGGATCGGTTAATAAGTGCTGGACTGTCATGTGACATCCCTGATGCAGTTGTCGCAGCCAGTGTCAGTTGTTCAAGCCCCACCTTGATGCCCACTGTAGGAACCTGCCAACTACTTTTGAGGGATTTTCACTGTAGATGCCTTTCTCAAGCTTGCAGCAGTGAAATGTTTTGAGCATGGAAAACAGGTCTTATGACCTCTGCCATCGAAGAGTTGAAGTTATCTGCACTGTATAATAATCATTTTTAAAAGTCACCATTGCTTTTAGTTTGACCCCTTTGTTCTTAACTGTTCACATGCACGTGGAAGTCTTTTTGCAGCCTTGACTTCTGTCTCAGATGGTAACAATGGGAGTGGAAAGACCACCACCCTGGCACACATCATTCACTACTGTGCTCGCAACAACTGGCTTATCCTTCATGCTCCATGGCGTAAGTCGCAGTTTGCATGCTTAGCTTCAGATGTGCAGGTGCTTGAAACCATCATAGCCAGGAATTGCTTTGGGTTATGTAGTCTACAGAAGCAGCATTTGAGGGCAGAACTTCTGAGCACCTTTTGACTCACACCGCTTGTGAACTAGGATGGTCACCTGTAGGATGATTATGGCTTAATTAGGCCAAAGGGGACATAATTCTGGATTTCCCTGGCTGGTCAAAATTGATGATTCTGGCAGTACAATTTACTGTGTGAGTTTTCTTACTGCCGCAAGCCTTTCATTTTCTGATGTAAGGTGACTCAAAAGACAGTTATGGTGTCATGATTTGAGCAGCCTTTCCCAAACACACACATGTATGTACATGCAGAGACAGACATAGGTGCATACATGCACACACACACATAAGGGAATGGAACCATTCAAACTTCTGCGCAAACCAGCCAGTTAGTCAGTTTTACCTTGAGTAAATATCTGAACAGTACTTCATGCCTGTACACCATTGTTGTTGTTTTCATTATTAATACAGTGGAATAATTTCTAGTGCATAACACTTCAGACAGAACAAGGTTTGGAAACTTTTTCTTCCAAAGCTTACTTTTTCATTCCACAGCATCGGACTGGAATTGTCGATATGATGAAACATCTCCATCGCCTCACAAGTCTGGTCGCATAGATCTTCCTGTGGAAGCTGCCGAGTGGCTTGTCAACTTCCGCTCCCAGAATTCACAGTTCGTCAAGGACATCAAGGTAATAGTATGGTGGTGGAGTTGGGGGGGGGGGGGGGGGGGAGGCTTACCTTTTGCCATGGCACTTCTTGGAAGCGCTCTGTAAACCCTCCTTGCATGTTGACCTTTATTATGGATAGTTGTGAGAAAAAAATGTAGATTTTTAGGGTCTCTTTTTCTGTTGTTTTTGTTTAGACTCCAGAGCTATGTAACTCAGTGGTAAGTCAGTTTGTGTTTAACTGTGGGTACTTGCAATTCAACAGGCAAGTTATTTGTGTTTAGGTCACGGACCTGTGCAGTCGGTCAGATGGGGCATTCATATTACAGAAAATCCCAAAAGTGTATGACCTCTTGAAGCCCGTAGGACCACCTATGATCCACCTAAACTGATATGTAATATTTTCTTCTTTACAGTCCCCCCCCCCCCCCCCCCCCCAGTTCTGCTAGAATAACAAGTCTGGAAACATATCCAGAACAGTGTTTTTGACTAGTGCTGCTTTCCATGTTTCTTCATTGTGTGTGAGAAGTTCACCAAAGTGGAAAAGTGCAAGGGAAATTACTGCAAGTTATTACCCCTGAAGAACAATGGATATGCTCAGGCTTCTGTGCTTCTGAAGGAAAACTGGCTGTTTTCTGTAGTAACACGGGCTCTGTGTTCGTGCTTTATTTTCAGCTCAGTTCCTGGTTTTCTGTAATGCACAGGCTCTGTGTTCTTGTTCTGTTTTCAGCTCAGTCAGCGGTATGTCTGTAACACACAGGCTCTGTGTTCTTGTTCTGTTTTCAGCTCAGTCAGCGGTATGTCTGTAACACACAGGCTCTGTGTTCTTGTTCTGTTTTCAGCTCAGTCAGCGGTATGTCTGTAACACACAGGCTCTGTGTTCTTGTTCTGTTTTCAGCTCAGTCAGCGGTATGTCTGGACAAAGCGAGAGGCTGCTGAGGCCGGAAGCCCTCTCAGTGAACTCATAGACTTTGTAAGTCACTGTTAGTGTTACCATAGTTATTGTAAATGTTAGTGTTACTGTAATTATTGTAAATGTTAGTGTTACCGTAATTATTGTAAATGTTAGTGTTACCGTAATTATTGTAAATGTTAGTGTTACCGTAATTATTGTAAATGTTAGTGTTACTGTAATTATTGTAAATGTTATCTCACTCGATCTGATTTCCTTCACTAGGCTGCTCCTTTGGGCGTACGTATTAACTGATATTGTCGCATCATCAACGTGGTAAACGTTACCAGTTGGAATACACTTGAGATCTATAGCGAGGAAACCCAAAACAGCAATACTGGAACTGTCTGTCTGTCTCATCTGTTGGTTTGCTGGTGCATTTCTTCCTTTCGCCATTTCTCCTGCTTTCTGTCTGTGTTGCTGTAGTTGTCCCATGGTTTTCTCATTGTTGTTTGTTCATTTGCTCCGTCTTCTCCTGCTTCTTCTTTTGCACATTGTACTGTTCTTTTTCTTTTCCGCATTGACCACTTGTTTCACCGCTGCGCGTTTGGTGTGCAGGGCCTCAGCAGGATGAAGTTTTCCTCGGATTGCGTGGGGGCCATCCTGAAGGAAGTGCGCAGCCAGGCAGCCATGAACAAGTAGGCGTCACCGCATGAAGGCACACTTGTGTCCAAAGCAAACTTTTCATGAACAAGTAGGCGTCAGTGCATGAAGGCACATTTGTGTCCAAAACCAACGTTTCATGAACAAGTAGGCGTTACTGCAGTAAGGCACACTTGTGTCCAAAACCGACGTTTCATGAACAAGTAGGCGTTACTGCAGTAAAGCACACTTGTGTCCAAAACAAACGTTTCATGAACAAGTAGGCGTCAGTGCATGAAGGCTTGTGTCCCAAACCAATGTTTCACAAACAAGTAGGTGTCACTGCATGAAGGCACACTTGCGTCCAAAACAAATGTTTCATGAAAAAGTAGGCGTCACTGCATGAAGGTACACTTGTGTCCAAAACAAACGGTTCATGAACAAGTAGGCGTCACTGAACGAAGGCACACTTGTGTCCAAAACAAACGTTTCATGAACAAGTAGGCGTCACTGCATGAAGGCACACTTGCGTCCAAAACAAACGTTTCATGAACAAGGAGGCGTCAGTGCATGAAGGCACACTTGTGTCCCAAACCAATGTTTCATGAACAAGTAGGCGTCAGTGCATGAAGGCACATTTGTGTCCCAAACCAACGTTTCATGAACAAGTAGGCTTTACTGCAGGAAGGCACACTTGTGTCCCAAACCAACGTTTCATGAACAAGTAGGCGTTACTGCAGGAAGGCACACTTGTGTCCCAAACCAACGTTTCATGAACAAGTAGGCGTTATTGCAGGAAGGCACACTTGTGTCCCAAACCAACGTTTCATGAACAAGTAGGTGTTATTGCAGGAAGGCACACTTGTGTCCAAAACCAACGTTTCATGAACAAGTAGGCATTGCTGCAGAAAAGCGCACTTGTGTCCAAAACAAACATTTCATGGTTTCTGGCTCCTCTGGCTGGCTTCACTCAGATTTCCGGACACAGAGGGTGCTGGGCTGTCTGTCACACGATGTTCAGTGAAGCATAACAGCCCTATTAATATTCTGTGTGAAAAGACTAGTGACTGGCCAGCTCTGGGCTGCCTGTCACACAAGTGTTCATTGAAGCATAACGGCCCAAATAATATTCTGTGTGAAAAGGCCAGTGACTGGCCAGCTCTGGGCTGCCTGTCACACAAGTGTTCATTGAAGCATAACGGCCCAAATAATATTCTGTGTGAAAAGGCCAGTGACTGGCCACAGTGTTTTTCCTGCAAGCTGAAAATAGTAACGAAGCAAAAGACTGGCGGATTCTGAAGAGAACTGCCAGTTGACACAATGGCGCACATTCTTTGATCAAAATAGCTTCTGCAATCAAATGCGGCAAATCACAATAATTTGAGTCCTGAATTAGATTCAAATCATTATGCATTCCACCAGCGAACACACAGCGGTTCGATGGAAAGCTTGGGACAATGAGAGGAAAGAGGCTGAGCATGGAACCTTCTGTTTGCCTTTCCACAGCCGTCCTGCTGTTTTGTTTTAACTCGTCTTTTACCTTCTTCTGTTCTCTGGTACATTTGGTGTTGTTTGTCTTGTAGCAGATAGTATGCAAGGGTCAGAAACTGTCTTGAACAAAGCATACTTAACAGTGAAGTGAACAGGCGAGGAGCGAGTGAGCTCCTGGATTTTGACGTCCCATTGAATACACAAGGTCACCTCAGGAGCTGCCTCAGTCTCTTGTCTCCGACAGACCTCTTTCTCATGGGTGGTACACCCATGAGAAAGAGGTCTGTCGGAGACAAGAGACTGAGGCTGACAGATATAGCAAGGATGATCATGTCGTCATCCTGGTGCAAGACAAAGTCTTTGTGGTTGAGCAAGTTGATGTCAGCCATCATTTTAGAAAGGAGGGGTCTGGTGGACCTGTGTGTTTGTGACTGGCGTGAACCAAGAGAAGATTAAATGGCGTGGAGAGAATAGGGTTCCCATAGTCTTTGGAGGTCTTGAGAAGTTTGGGGAAAATGATCTGATGTTTTCAGTCTTTTGAAAAGGGCTTTGGGAGTTTGTTAATTTTGACCTCTCCTGTCTTACTTTGAGGTTATGATGTGTGCATGTGTATACATGCATATTCTTATGCTTATTATGAAATGGTCTGAGCTGTGAGGTAGAGGGTGTACACGCAAGTAGTAGGGTAGTAATCTGTCAAGTCTGGCCCCTGAAAAAATTTAATGCATTTTCTGTGTGTGTGTTTTTCAGCATCAAAGTACTGGTGGCTGTGGATGGGGTCAACGCTTTCTGGAACCAAACCACCATCAAAAACCCTGAGCGGGAACTGGTATGTGTGTGTGTGTGTGCATTCTTCTGAGTGTGTGCCTGCTTGAACAAGGGTAAAATCTGATCACTGAAAACCTCAATTTGAAATTGCTCATATATAGGAAGACCTGATGTTGACAAATGTCATAGTTCAGGAGCTGTGTGAGAGTCGAGGTGGCCGTCCTGGGCTGTCCGTCCTAACGAGCCTTCTGGTTTCCGTGGACGTAAAGCTATATTGAACCATGCTTTGGCATTGGTCTCGGCTTGTCCCTAATATGTCAACCGACATCTGAGGACATTAAGCAACACTACCTACCTACCTACCTTGACAAATGACACCTTCTGCCTGATAGCACTTAGCTTTAATAATGTGTTATCATGTTTGGCATGTTATGTGCCATGATTTTTGGAAAAAGTGCAAGGAAATGGCTGTACATTATTCATTTAAATTTTGTGTGTTTTCCTCCCAGTAACCAGTGTTCTCATTGGTGCTGTCCCTTGGCTGTGGATTCAGTCCCCTGAATCCCACAGGGGTACAGCTCCTTGACTGTCCCCCTGGACTCCATGTGTCAGTTCAGGATGGAGAAAACTGTCCATTTTCACCTTTGAATTCATCAATGATGTTTTGAAAATAGTTTTAAATCTGTACCTTGAGTTTTCTATTTGCACCTTAATATTTCACAATGTGGCAGCATCTGTGGCCTGAATGAATTTGATTGATTTCACCATTTCATGTTGAAGCAAAAATCAAAGCTGTACATACATTTTGTTTTTGTTTACTTTGTGGGATACTCAGAAGACCTTACCTGATGTATTTAGATTTTGTTTGTGGTCAGTTTTTTCTTTTGTTTATTTTCAGTTGATGGCAGATCAGATTTCCTTGGTTCACAACTTCAAGAAGATGCTGCTGTCAAATTGGGTTAGTTCTTGGATTTCAGTGCCCCAGCAGCCATGTCACCTCATTCATTCAAATCACATTTTCACAAAACTTCCACATCAGGGTTGTAAACAGGTCCCCAAATCACAAGCAAACAGCTCCAGAAATAATACATCTTGATACAGACCATTTCAACTATTTATCTTCATGGAATAGCTTAAAGAGGAACCCTAGACAAAAATACATGATGTGTAAAGCTCATGGTGAGGATCTCCTTACCACTGGTGTGGTATTTTCACTGTGTTGGTTGATGGACAAAACTAAAGTTCAACATATTCAAGCTTGAGGACCCACTTTGGACCTTCAGTGAAAAACAGAGTGAAAGCAACTGACTAGTCCAGTGAGGTGTTAAGGCACTGATCAATACATGAGCTGTTTCGGCCGGGTGGCTGAGGACTGTCCAAACCTCTTGTGGTTGGACCTGTCCCTCTTCAGCATCCTGACAGCCACACAGTGCAGCTGAAACTGATGGCTTACCTTTGAGTTTGATTCAGAATCACACCTCTGTGTTCGTTTTAATGCACATTAGCGCACAGTCGTGATAAAGCTGGCTTTTGTAGTTTTTTGACTGAATATTCCACAAGATTTCATGGCTGTGATCAAATTCTCTTAGATACTTTGTTTCTGCTGGGACAACCAGAGGGTTGTTTTCACAGCCATGTGCAAAGTGGCTATACAATGCTCATTGGCTGGCAGATGCAGTTCATCCATTTGGAATGTATCATGCTGTAACTGGAATGGACAGGTTGAATCCGATGCTCTAAGCTGTTTCAACCGTACAGCCATGCTGACATGCGATTTATTTGAGATTAGGTTCAGACAGTCCCCCTCTGGCTAAAATGGTTCATGTATCAGTGCCTTTGCTCACACCAGAATCCAGACATTTTCACCTTTTTGTGAGCATTGGGTTGAGCATTAAACCTTTCTGACTGCAGACACATGGAGCCATTGTGTGCTCAGTGGACGTCTTTGCCAACGCACGGGATCACAGAGAAAACCACAGCCCTCACTACCTTCTTGGCAAAGAGGTACAGACTGTCTGGATTGCTTTATGCTTATTCTGCATGTCACTAAATCAGTGACCAAATGTGATAGTGATAGACGGAATTGTGTATTTATACTTTACTCTGTTTAACCATTGAATACTGAATTTTATTTTGTTTGGGGAGTTTTTGACTTGCGTGAAAAATGTCCTTTTAGGGTTTCAGAACTTGCATACAAACAGTAATGATGATAATCACTGTTTTCCATCACTTGAATAAGAATTTTGCTTCTGTGTCTGTGAAAGCCAACTCAGTTTGCTGGGTTTCTGGCATTTAGAAGTCCGCACATAGCCCAGCAAGTGTTAGCATGTTGCTGGGCAGACTCAGCACTTCTACATTTCCCAGTTACCATCTAACATAGCTCATGGGATCTATGGGAAGACTTGTTTTTTCTTATTTTGATGAGCATGACTGTATTGTGAGAGCATTACATCCAATGGACATGCCTCTGTCGACTGGTGTATACTGTTCCTCATTCTCTGTCTTTTTGTGTGTGCGTCTTATGTGTGTGGTGGGTGTGTCCTGTGTGGTGTGGGTGTCTCCTGTGTGGTGTGTGTGTCTCCTGTGTGTGTCTCCTGTGTGGTGTGCATTTCCTGTGTGGTGTGTGTGTCTGTGTGTGTGTCTTCTGTGTGGTGTGTGTGTCTCCTGTGTGGTGTGTGTCATGTGTGGTGTGTGTGTCCTCTGTGTGGTGTGTGCATCTCCTGTGTGGTGTCTCCTGTGTGGTGTGTGTGTGTCTCCTGTGTGGTGTGTGTGTGTGTGTGTCTCCTGTGTGTCCTGTGTGGTGTGTGTGTGTCTCCTTGTGGTGCGTGTGTGTGCTCCTGTGTGGTGTGTGTGTCCTGTGTGGTGTGTGTGTCCTGTGTGGTGTGTCTCCTGTGTGGTGTGTGTGTCCTGTGGTGTGTGTGTCCTGTGTGGTGTGTGTGTCTCCTGTGTGGTGTGTGTGTGTCTCCTGTGTGGTGTGTGTCTCCTGTGTGGTGTGTGTGTCCTGTGTGGTGTGTCTCCTGTGTGGTGTGTGTGTCCTGCGTGGTGTGTGCGTCATGTGTGGTGTGTGTGTGTCTCCTGTGTGGTGTGTGTGTGTCTCCTGTGTGGTGTGTGTGTCCTGTGTGGTGTGTGTGTCCTGTGTGGTGTGTGTCTCCTGTGTGGTGTGTCTCCTGTGTGGTGTGTGTGTCCTGTGTGGTGTGTGTGTCATGTGTGGTGTGTGTGTCTCCTGTGTGGTGTGTGTGTCCTGTGGTGTGTGTGTGTGTCCTGTGTGGTGTGCGTGTCCTGTGTGGTGTGTGTGTCATGTGTGGTGTGTGTGTCATGTGTGGTGTGTGTGTCTCCTGTGTGTTCCAGGGCTATGAATGGCTGGATCCTTTCATCCCAGTCCACGTGCCAAACTACTCTGAGAAAGAAGCCTACAGCTGCCTAGAGTATTACCTTGACCGCAACTGGATACAGCATGAAGGAGGTTGGGGCTCACCTACTGACGTTACCCTCTAGCCATTGGTTCTGCATCAGTTAACCTGGTCATTTTTTTTATCGGCTGTTGTTCTGTTAGCCCAAGTGTCCCTTGACCATTCAACAGGTTTGCACCTTTAACTGCCAACAAGGTTGTTCCCACATCATTTGGCAGCCATCTCATCAGTCATGCTAACTTTAATTGTGGTTGTCTGTTGTTAACCTGGGGGTTCTTTTGTTAAAAATTTTTTAACATGGAATACTTGATATCAGTTGATTTGTATTTTGCTCTTCTTGCTCAATAAGTGTGCAAGGGTGATGTAAAAAATAAAAAATAAAATGTTTGTAAATATTCTCTCTTTTCCCAGCTCAAACGGAGGAAGGAAAGAAGGAGCTGATCTTCTTGAGCAACTACAACCCTTTCCAGCTCATGCGGGTTTGCTCATCAAAGTGAAGGAAGAAACAGAGCAGTGTCATTGTACAGCTGCGTAATTCAGCAACACTTGCGTTACCACAGATATTGTTTTTGCCATAAACAAGTTTTTTTGGGCCAAGTTTGGGTGCTATGCCAGAAGATATGAGGACACAGATCAGTAGAGCAGGCAAAGGACTTGATAGAGAGAAAAGAACGGAAGGCGCTACTCACAGAAAATGAAGCAGCTGCTTGACGACACGAGACCTGAAGGCTGAACAAGTAGGGGAGTGGGGGGAAAACTGCAGAATTTGATTGTGCAGAAGGATGTGATCAAGTAGGGGAGTGGGGGAAAACTGCAGAATTTGATTGTGCAGAAGGATGTGAACAAGTAGGGGAGTGGGGGGAAAACTGCAGAATTTGATTGTGCAGAAGGATGTGATCAAGTAGGGGAGTGGGGGAAAACTGCAGAATTTGATTGTGCAGAAGGATGTGATCAAGTAGGAGAGTGGGGGAAAACTGCAGAATTTGATTGTACAGAAGGACGTGATCAAGTAGGGGAGTGGGGGGAAAACTGCAGAATTTGATTGTGCAGAAGGATGTGATCAAGTAGGGGAGTGGGGGAAAACTGCAGAATTTGATTGTACAGAAGGACGTGATCAAGTAGGGGAGTGGGGTAAAACTGCAGAATTTGATAGTACAGAAGGATGTGATCAAGTAGGGGAGTGGGGGAAAACTGCAGAATTTGATTGTACAGAAGGATGTGATCAAGTAGGGGAGTGGGGGGAAAACTGCAGAATTTGATAGTACAGGACGTGATCAAGTAGGGGAGTGGGGGAAAACTGCAGTGCACAGTTTGATAGTACAAACAGACATGAACAAGTAGAGGAGTGGGGGAAAACGTGTGCACAGTTTGATAGTACAGACAGACCTGAACAAGTAGGAGAGTGGTGGGGTAGGGGTGGGGGTGGGGGGGAACTGCTGTGCAGAATTTGATATGACAGATGACTGTAAAATAAAACAGGCTTGGACAATTTTGTAGTTCTGACACACATTGATCACAGACACTGGCACACTATGGCTGTTCTGGCCTAACCTGTGTGCAAATTTGGAAATGGGCATATGTGTGGATTAGCGAGTTAGTGCAATTCTTGCAGGAAACAATGACTGTAGTAACATTCTTTCTTTTTAAAATTAACATCTTTCATTTCTGTGACAATGATCCAAATCATTTATGGATGCCCTAATAGAGAAAGAAACGTTAGTGACGCAGTTATCTTTACTGCCAGTCACCCATTCAGGAATCAATTTTTTTTACTGTTGTTATCCAGGCATCAGTTGTTATTTTGTGCTTTGCAAAGTTTACTGCCCATGTTTGAAAAAAGAACAGAAGGTTAAAAAATAAAAAAACAATAGGAGAGTAGCACAAAGCACCAGTTTTATATCCAGTAGGTGCTTCTTTTGTATTTACTTTGATGTCCTAGGCTGTGTGTGTTTTTTGTTGGTCTTATGTGTGTGTGTGTGTACGCGATCCTGTAAATGTGTGCAAGTTTCATTATGCATTGTCTGTTTATTATCTCCCACTGTGAATGGAGAACTAACGAATGGGCTATTTGTCAATTTTCTTGAATTTAGGTTGCAAATGGTTAGAATGAGTGTTTTCTGTCCCCAGTCTTGGAACGTTTGTTGATCTAACTTGGTTTAATCAGCAAGTGTGTGTGCAAGTGGGCAAGAATTGGTGAATTGAAGGAAGTACTTTCATTCACTCTTAGATGAGATTGAAATAAAAACTTGAAGGATTTTGTTTGAAAATGCCTCTTGGGATTTATACTCGTTTTTGTTGGCTGTCTGCCGCTGGGCTGCCTCTTTAACATCTGGCAGGAGAGGTCTGTGGTCTTGCTCACATCGCATCCAAAATAATAATAGTAAATAAAACGAAGCTACTACAGTACTAGTGCTCACATCGCATCCAAAATAATAATAATAATAAAACAAAACTACTGATGCATTGTGGCATCTGAAATATGTTTATAAGACTGATGAATATGTACACACATTTTGTAGAGAGTGGTTATTATATCAATCAAACATTGGTTGAAGAAACAGACTGATAGGCGTAGTGCAAAACTGCAAAACAACTGAACCCTTTTGAACGATGCTTTTTGTGTAACCAACCCTGCATGTGGAGCAGGGATAGCTCAGTGGCAGAGTGCTGAACTTGTGATATTGAAAGGTTGCAGGTTCAAGTCCCAGCAGGAACAGTGGGAGATTTTTCTGACAATCCGACTTTTTATGGAACTAACCCTGGGGAGCCGGGATAGCTCAGTGGTAGATTGTTGCACTCCTGAGAGTAACTTGTGCCACAAACTGGCAACGGACTTGGAAAGAGAGTTGGGGAAGTTAATTAAGGGGCAATACTCCTCAAGAAATACCTCAAAAGATTTAGAGGAGTTGCCGCCCTTACACTGAACCAACCCCCCCATTTATTGGGTAAACGGCAGTTGTATGCACTCTAAGCCCCGCAGTATTAACAAATGTAATTTTTTAAAGAAAATATTGGTCCAGAGGCCGACGCTCAGTGGCTGTGGTTGATTTGATGTGACAGGTTAGGACGGTCGCTTTAATGAACTCGACAAATTGATCAGCCACGCCATCTTAGTTCAATACATGCCACGAAGCATTGCTTTACGTCCGCTGTAACAGATTGGTCCAGCGTTCTCACAATATGCTGCATTAAAAATAAGCACGTGATACCGCAGCCCAGCTGACGAGCAGTGTACCTGTAGACTTCGATGAGGAGTCAGTGTTGGCGACATACAAGACGGCCGATCTGCAGACCAAGGTAAGGAGCCCTCATCCGGCCCTCGTCCAGACATTTAAAGAGTTATTTCCCCTGCACCATGCCCATTTAGACAGCGGCGTAGACTTTCTCGTTTAAAACATTTGATTCTCTCTCTCTCTCTCTCTCTCTCTCTCTCTCTCTCTCTCTCTCTCTCTCTCTCTCTCTCTCCCCTTTATCCCCTTCCAATCTTCTTCAGACATAGAGTGAAGCGTGAAATGAACAACGGACAGTTTTCATTGTGAAGTGCCAACATTAATGGGTGAAGATCTATTTACCTCTCCTAGGCTCCACAGCTGCCTTGCAGCACAGCACCTTGCCCGTGCATCCAGAGAAAACCTGTGTGTGTGTGTGTCTGTCTGTCTGTCTGTCTGTCTGTCTGACTGTCTCCCCTTCGCCCTCTTCAGACATGGTACCTCTAGTCCCGTACATCTAAAGCAAATCTCTGTCTGTCTGTATCCGTCCCTCGCTATCTGTATCTGTCACTCAGTGTCTGTATCTGTCACTCGCTATCTCTGTCACCCGCTATATATAGTCTGTCACTCGTTCTGTCTGTCTGTATCTGTCACTCGCTATGTCTGTCTGCCTGTATCTGTCACTCGCTACGTCTGTCTGTATCTGTCACTCGCTATGTCTGTCTGTCTGTATCTGTCACTCGCTATGTCTGTCTGTATCTGTCACTCGCTCTGTCTGTCTGTATCTGTCACCCGCTATGTCTGTCTGTATCTGTCACCCGCTCTGTCTGTCTGTATCTGTCACTCGCTATGTCTGTCTGTCTGTATCTGTCACTCGCTATGTCTGTATCTGTCACTCGCTA
>JABMCL010003682.1:257500-260000 GCA_018857735.1 Alviniconcha marisindica
TCTTTCTCTCTCTATCTCTCCTCTTCATCATCCCCCCCCCCCCTCCCCTCCATCATCTTCTTTTCAGTGTAGTGACTGTTGACAGTTGATGTAATAATAATAATGTACATTTATCATGCGCTCATCAACGCCCTGAGCGCTCACATGATACATATTAACCTAAATATGATATTCTATACACATGCAGAGCATAGTTCTACCCAAACAATTTACATAAAGTATTATAAAAATAATAATAATATTTTTATATGTCATTCTCGATGGCTAGCTGATGTGTAGTCTCTTGTGTAGGCGAGAAAAAACTTCCAACATTTGTTTTTTTCCCTCTTCCCTTCAGTTTCTGAGTGAAAACTGTGACAGTCAAGTGACTCGAGCAATAAACCAGACCCGTGTTCACTTTGTTCTCTTTGCAGGCACCCAAGTTGTAAGAAAAGCCGGCGACGAGTTAGAATTTAATTAGCAAATATTTGATTGCTGTCTCACGTCACGGGCAATCTAGATTATAGTTCCGGCACATCCTGAACCGCCCCTGCGCAAAACTTTGCTGACATTGATTCCGCCTCGCTTTGGCTCCTGCCGCCATTCCTCCGCACGTGCGAAAAGAGCCCGGATGCAAATTCGCTCCCTATGGCTTCTTTCATGTTTGGCTAGAAATTGAATGGGTGTCAATCACAGCGACAAAACAAGGGGCTGGCGTTGTTTTTGTTGTCCGACTTTCATTGAACCGGGATCAAAGAGCGGGGCTGCGCTTGATTAAGTCTGTCAAACTCTCTGACTGTTGATTACGCGTGTCTTGCCGCCGCTCCCGGTAGTGACGTAGCGAACTGACTGCCGGGAAGGACTGACACCGAGGCTGCGTCATGCAGTGACGTAAGCGTTGAGCTAGAGTCCTTCCTTCAGGGTCGAGTAGAAAACTGATTTGAAAAAGGTTTTCCGGCGACTCTTTCTGTGTGTCTGTCTCTGTGTCTTGTCTTTCTGTCTTTTTGAAATTGGCTAAACTGCGATCACACGTACAACACACACACACACACACACACACACACACACACACACACACACACACGCACACCACGCACGCACGCACGCCGCACGCACGCAAAGCACGCAGCACGCACGCGCCGCACGCACGCACGACGCACGCACGCCACGCACCACACACACACCACGACACACACACACACACACGACCACACACACGCACGCACCGCACGCACGCACGCACGCACGCACACACACGCAGCGCAGCACGCACGAGCAGCACACACAAAAGAAGGAAGGAAGACAAAGACAGAACAATGAAAGAAGGAAGTAAACAACACACGAAACTGACAAAAAGTCATGACACTCGTAAACGACAAAACAGTGAACGACACGCATCGTAAACAACAGACAGAGAGAGCAGAAACGGACAAGAGACGATAGCAGAGAAGAGAGACGAGAGAGAGAAGAAGAGAAGAGAGAAGAGGAGACGAGAGAGAGAGAGAGAAGAGAGAAGAAAAAGAGAGAGAGGAGAGAGAGGAGAGAGAGAGAGAGAGAGAGAGAGAGAGAGAGAAGGAGGGGGAGAGGAGAGGAGAGAGAGAGGAGAGAGAGAGAGAAGAGAGAGAGAGAGAGAGAGAGAGACAGCAGGACAGGAGAGACAGAAGACGAGAGAGAGAGAGAGAGAAGAGAGAGAGAGAGAGAGAGAGAGAGAGAGAGAGAGAGAGAGAGAGAGAGGAGAGAGAGAGAGAGAGAGAGAGAGAGAGAGAGAGAGAGAGAGAGAGAGAGAGAGAGAGAGACGAAGACAGACAGACAGACAGACAGAAGAGAGAGGAGAGAGAGAGAGAGAGAGAGAGAGAGAAGAGAGAGAGAAGAGAGAGGAGAGAGAGAGAGAGAGGAGAGAGCGGGTAAAAAAAAGAGACAAACAGAGAAGAGAGAGAGAGAGAGAGAGAGAGAGAGAGAGAGAGAGAGAGAGAGAGAGAGAGAGAGAGAGAGAGAGAGAGAGAGAGAACGTGCCAGAGTGTTTAACAATGAAGATTACACAACAGCGTAGCGCATGAAATCCGGCTTTCTTCCCCAACACCCTATCCCGAGTGTACGATAAAGGCGGTTTGTTCAATGTTGAACTGCTCATTACCGAACAGGATTACGAGGCAAATCAAATTTACATCGCGAGTGACTTCCCCTTTGATGACGCCTCCTACCACCCCAGCTTCAGACGGTCTGGTGTTGCCGTCTCATGTATTTATTTTCTTCCAGCATTGAGGGAAATATTTTCCAAACTCCTAAATCCTGTTTGAAATGCATGCAACGCACTCCCTGGCAACAAAGGAGGGACAAAGAAGTCAGTTTTTATCCACCGGCGATAGCCTGTTGATCGCTGCCAAGCGTACAGTCCATATTTTAATTTTAATCTCCAGGGTTTCGACCTCCAACGATGCTATTTTGGACTGTTTTCATAGTTCGGCACAATCTACTGATTTGACAATGCTCATGTTCACAAGTAACTCCACGAAATGAAGAT
>JABMCL010003682.1:277500-287500 GCA_018857735.1 Alviniconcha marisindica
AAGTTAAGATCAGTTCAGCGGACAAACGAACGAAAGAAAAAACAAATATGAAGTTAAGATCAATTCAACGGACAAATGAAAAAAGCAAATGATGAAGTTAAGATCAGTTTAACGGACAAACGAACGAAAGAAAAAGCAATTGATGAAGTTAAGATCAGTTCAACGGACAAACGAACGAAAGAAAAGACAAATGATGAAGTTAAGATCAATTCAACTGACAAACGAACGAAAGAAAAAGCAAATGATGAGTTCAACGGACAAACGAAAAGAGCAAATGATGACGTTAAGATCAGTTCAACGGACAAACGAACGAAAGGAAAAGCAAATGATGAAGTTAAGATCAGTTCAACGGACAAACGAAAAAAGCAAATGATGAAGTTAAGATCAGTTCAACGGACAAACGACCGACAGAAAAAACAAATGATGAAGTTAAGATCAATTCAACGGGCAAACGAACGAAAGAAAAAGCAAATGAAGTTAAGAATCAAACGCATAAAAGGTTAAAAGGAATGCTATTTATCATGACAAAACACAACATGCCAATTTTCGGAGTAAGCCCTTTTTTAAGCTACAAAACGACACTTAAACAACAGTTAAACGGTGAAAAATGAGATGCAGGACACTTATCTGCTTTCGGTTGAGCTGCTTTATGTTGTTTTGGTGTCCAGTGTTTGGAAGTTAATACCACAAAGCGCTCTAATGTGTGTGTTACTTAAGTTTCAAATAAATGTGTGGCAGCTTTTGTGTGACTGACACGCGCACAACTGTGAATGAAACTCCGTATATACGACTTATTTTTCTTTTGCTTGTTTTATTCAGGTTTAATATAATTAAGTGAGTGAAACATTTTCATTCTTCAGTCTCACTTCATTGAAAAAGGTTGGAAAAAAAAAGAAAAGAAAAAAAGGAAACGAAACTTTTGAACACAATGGGGTGTTACTCTTGTTTTATTTACTCTAGATAATTGAGTGAAATTGCGATAGCATACCTACGTAGTTTTGATTACTTACTTTATCATTTGTTAAAGACGGACAACCGATTTTGCTTTTTTACGGATTAATGAAGTATTGTTGTATCGTATTATTGTGCCACTCCCTTCGACCCTGCGCGGATGCACGGTTTAACCGGACCGACGGGATTCACTAAATTCCGGTTTCACCACCTTCACTGGACAGACAGGACTCACCACGTCCGGTTTCACCATCTTCCATGGACGGACATGATTCACTAAGTCCGGTTTCTGCGGACGGACAGTTCTCACCAAGTCCTGTTTCAGTGGACGCATAGGACTCACCAAGTCCGGTTTCACCACCTTCACTAGACGGACAGGACTCACCAAGTCCGGTTTTACCACCTTCACTAGACGGACGGACTCACCAAGTCCGGTTTCAGCGGACGGACAGGACTCACCAAGTCACCATGAGCCCCAGAGACAACCCGAGAGACAGAGAAGGGAAGTGAAAGCAGAGCATCATTCTACACAGGGAGCAAGTCCAGCAAGTCAAACTACCCCTTCGAAAAGTTGGGTGTAGCAAGTCCAGCGAAAGGAAGGAACAATCAGTACAACGATGCCATCATCGTCTTCGAATTCAAAGGCCGAACAGCAACATTGCACTGGAGAATTTCCGATGAAGCGCTGCGAAACGCAGACGACAAA
The DNA here is from genome assembly GCA_018857735.1 of Alviniconcha marisindica. Taxonomy (NCBI): domain Eukaryota; kingdom Metazoa; phylum Mollusca; class Gastropoda; family Provannidae; genus Alviniconcha; species Alviniconcha marisindica. The sequence continues at coordinate 279,158 of JABMCL010003682.1, forward strand.
ACAAGTGTAGTGAGTTACAGCCTTAGCGAGAGTAATCCCACTTTAATTGGGAGTCGCATCTTCACCAACCTGCAGCGAGTTAATGTTCTAGCCCTCACTCTCCACTCCCAGCCGATTCCGGCCTGTTCTGCGCACCCTTCTTCTCCAAGACGCTGGGGCCCCTGTCTGTGCTGTCCAACACTCGGCTACCCCCCCCCCCCCCCCCCCCCCCCCCCCCCCTACCCTTCACACTCCTCCCCCACCCCCTCCCCTCGCCATCACTCCGTCGCTGGATCTCCTCGGTATTTACGATGTAAAACAAAACGAGCGAGCATGTCTCATTACAGATGCAAATTCCGGAATTATCCGGTGAAAGGAAGTTTGTCTCCGTTCGCCTAATTGTTTGCTGGACTCGGACGAGCATTGTTGTGGATGTCGTTTTGATGACGATCGCCTCGCCCGTTTCGCCCCTCGTGAACCGGGGCGAGACAGCGACGGAGGGATTTGGACTGAGAGCACTTTGTTGAAGAATCGATTACAATTTGTTTGGTTCTGGGTGCCAAGACTAGGGATTTAGGTTTATTTCTTTCACCCCTTTTGGTGGAAACGGCGTCTCTTTGTAAGCTGTTGATCACGCCGGTTCTGTTGATGACTGCTTTTTTTGGTCTTTGTGTGTTCCTGGCACGACGAAGCACTGGCAAAGGCTTGATGAGGATGTAGTGGTAATACAGGACTTGAAAGGATGCAGTGGAATGACTTGACAAAAAGATGCAGTGGTAATAGAGGACTTGATTAGGATGAAGTGGAATGACTTGACAAAATGCAGTGGTAATACAGGACTTGAAAGGATGAAGTAGAATAACTGGACAAAAAGATGCAGTGGTAGTGGAGGACTTGAAAGTATGAAGTGGAATGACTGGACAAAATGCAGTGGTAATATAGGACTTGAAAGGATGCAGTGGAATGACTTGACAAAAAGATGCAGTGGTAATAGAGGACTTGATTAGGATGAAGTGGAATGACTTGACAAAATGCAGTGGTAATACAGGACTTGAAAGGATGAAGTAGAATAACTGGACAAAAAGATGCAGTGGTAGTGGAGGACTTGAAAGTATGAAGTGGAATGACTGGACAAAATGCAGTGGTAATATAGGACTTGAAAGGATGAAGTGGAATGACTTGACAAAATGCAGTGGTAATACAGGACTTGAAAGTATGAAGTGGAATGACTGGACAAAAAGATGCAGTGATAATACAGGACTTGAAAGTATGAAGTGCAATGACTGGACAAAAAGATGCAGTGGTAATGGAGGACTTCAAAGTATGAAGTGGAATGACTGGACAAAAAGATGCAGTGGTAATGGAGGACTTGAAAGTATGAAGTGGAATGACTGGACAAAAAGATGCAGTGGACTTGAACGCATGCAGTGGAATGACTTGACCAAAATATGCAGTGGTAATATAGGACTTGAAAGGATGCAGTGGAATGACTTGACAAAAAATGCAGTGGTAATACAGGACTTGAAAGGATAAAGTAGAATAACTGGACAAAAAGATGCAGTGGTAGTGGAGGACTTGAAAGTATGAAGTGGAATGACTGGACAAAATGCAGTGGTAATACAGGACTTGAAAGGATGAAGTAGAATAACTGGACAAAAAGATGCAGTGGTAGTGGAGGACTTGAAAGTATGAAGTGGAATGACTTGACAAAATGCAGTGGTAATACAGGACTTGAAAGGATGAAGTAGAATAACTGGACAAAAAGATGCAGTGGTAATACAGGACTTGAAAGTATGAGTGGAATGACTTGACAAAATGCAGTGGTAATACAGGACTTGAAAGGATGAAGTAGAATAACTGGACAAAAAGATGCAATGGTAATACAGGACTTGAAAGTATGAAGTGCAATGACTGGACAAAAAGATGCAGTGGTAATACAGGACTTGAAAGGATGAAGTAGAATAACTGGACAAAAAGATGCAGTGGTAGTGGAGGACTTGAAAGTATGAAGTGGAATGACTGGACAAAATGCAGTGGTAATACAGGACTTGAAAGGATGAAGTAGAATAACTGGACAAAAAGATGCAGTGGCAATACAGGACTTGATAGTATGAAGTAAAATGACTGGACAAAAAGATGCAGTGGTAGTGGAGGACTTGAAAGTTTGAAGTGGAATGACTGGACAAAAAGATGCAGGGGACTTGAACGGATGCAGTGGAATGACTTGACCAAAAGATGCAGTGGTAATATAGGACTTGAAAGGATGCAGTGGAATGACTTGACAAAAAGATGCAGTGGTAATACAGGACTGGATTAAAATACAGTGGTAATATAGAACTTGAAAGTATGAAGTGGAATGACTTCACCAACTTGCAGTGGTAATCTTGGACTTGAAAACGATGATGTGGAATGACTTGACCAAGATACAGTGGTAATATAGGACTTGAAAGGATGAAGTGGTAATGACCTGACCAAAATGCAGTGGTAATATAGGACTTGAAAGGATGAAGTGGTAATGACCTGACCAAAATGCAGTGGTAATATAGGACTTGAAAGGATGAAGTGGTAATGACCTGACCAAAATGCAGTGGTAATATAGGACTTGACCAGGTTGGAGATACGGGTACTGGACTTGACAAGACTGCGGCGATATCGAATTGACCAGGATACACTGGTAATATAGTACCTGATAATGATTCAGTAATAAAACTTGACCAGGATACAGTGGTAATATAGTACCTGATAATGATCCAGTAATAAAACTTGACCTGGATGCAGTGGTAATATAAAACTTGACCAGGATGCAATGGTAGTATAAAACTTGACCCGGATGATAATATAGGACTTGACCATGATGTAATAATGGTCGTATGGCCTGAAACCTTTTTTATTTTGTCCATTGCATGAGTTTATACATTTTTCTGCAGCTTTTTGTACGGCGCATTGTGTCCTAGATCTTGCTAGGGATCATGCGCCATAGAAATGTCCATTATTATTATTAATGGTAATATAGGACTTGACCAGGGTCCAGTGGGAATGACTTGACCCAGATGCAATGTAATGTAAGACTTGACAAGGATGCACTCTTAATGACCTGACGTGGATGCAACGGCAACACGAGTAGGAGAAGCTGCTCAGTGGTCTTTGGAAAGGCGTTGCAGGGGCTACGTATCTCCGACTGGCCTATTTTTATCTTACTGAACACGTGTATGTTCAGTCTGCGCCGTCCGGTTCTCTGTTGTCTAATATCTCCTTGCTGTGAACAGACATGAAATAAAACATTAGTTATGGGGTTCTTAACATCAGACACCTTTCCCTTTGTTTTAAACGTTGTGGTTTACGGACGTTGTGATGGTTTTTTGCTCTACACAGCTGACGACAGCGAACTGGCTCATCTGGCTCGCTGCCCAGCTAACAGCCAAAATCGGCCTTCGTTGGCCGGCTACGGCTTGATTATCCCATGCTCCCTCTGCATTGCCCAATCTCTTTGGGTTCTATTTTTTGACAGTATCTCTTCGAAGAAAAGTAAGCGTTAAATCGATCAATGAAGCGAATTTCAGCTGTCGAGTTGTACACCATTTTCTGACTATTGCCGTTGTCTGGAGACGTCTGTATTCTCCAGACACTCGGCAGATAAAACAATAATAATGTACATTAATTATCATGCGCTCATCAACGCCCTGAGCGCTCACATGATACATATTAACCTAAACATGATATTCTATACACATGTAGAGCATAGTCCTACCAAAACAATTTACATAAAGTATTATAAATATTTTTATATAAAAACGCACTACACACACACACACACACACACACAACCACACACACACACACACACACACACACACACACACACACACACACACACTGACTGTACAGAAACTGGTACTGATTTAGTTAGATGGAAATACTGTGAGAAGAGGAAGGTTTTCAGTTTGGCTTTAAAAGATGACAGGGTTGAGCAGTGTCTAAGGTCTTGTGAGAGTGAATTCCAAATGTGGGGTCCAAAGCAAGAGAAGGTGCGAAAGCCGTGAGTCTTGCGTTTGTATTGTTGGATTTCCAGCATGCGGGTGTCAGAAGAAGAGCGTAGTGTACGAGACGGAGTGTAGACTGGCAATAATGACAATGATGATAACGCAAAACGGCATCACGCAGTATAGCAGTATCTGGTGTATACAACAGCGCAAAACTAACAGTCTAACTTCGTTTCTCTTTCACACACATTGCCTGATTTGCCTCGGAGTCATGTATTCATCCGCGCGGCCATTCTCCGTAATTCACACAGAATTCCGCCATTTTCCTAACTGTGCGTGGGGGATTATGGGATGTGTATTAACGCAAATGGCCAGATTGACACAATGTAGTTACCCGCTCACTCAACCATCGCGCGCATTCCGGCCCGCAGTGGACTCATTTCCATACAGCACGTGACCCGAGGTGCGCGCGCACCTCTTCCGGTTAATGCGAGCGCTATGGTGCCGCAACGTGTAATGGTTCCCTAGTGCCCGGGTCTGCTGGCTTTTTCATTTGGCGGGAGAAGCGATGCTGGCCTTTCGCACAATTTGTGATTACACAAAGCGTCCGAGCGGCGATGAATTCCAAATTGGAAGAGAAACAACGTAACACGGTAGCCGGAAATAGAAAAGGCGTTGTGCTCAAATGGGCATCGACAAAACCCGATTCGGTCGGGAAGTCAGTCGGGACGGGAAGCCTTTTGTAATAACTTGGCTGTTTTTGCTGTGTACACTGTTACTGTGACGTTGCTGCGTTTTGTATGTATTACAGGTCGTTGTTGTAAACAGCAGCTCGTCCAGCCCACGGCGCCTGGACTTTGGGGTCCCTCAGGGATCAGTGTTGGGACCGAGGTTGTTTGTTCTTATCCACAGCCCAGTTTGTTCTTATACACAGCCCAGTTTGTTCTTATACACAGCCCATTTTGTTCTTATACACAGCCCAGTTTGTTCTTATCCACAGCCCATTTTGTTCTTATACACAGCCAAATTTGTTCTTATACACAGCCCAGTTTGTTCTTATACATAGCCAAATTTGTTCTTATACACAGCCAAATTTGTTCTTATACACAGCCCAGTTTGTTCTTATACATAGCCAAATTTGTTCTTATACAGTTGTTCACAGCCCAATTTGTTCTTATACATAGCCAAATTTGTTCTTATACACAGCCCAGTTGTTCTTATACACAGTCCAGTTGTTCTTATATACAGTCCAGTTTGTTCTTATACACAGCCCAGTTTGTTCTTATACACAGCCCAGTTGTTCTTATACACAGCCCAGTTTGTTCTTATACACAGCCCAGTTTGTTCTTATACACAGCCTATTTCACACATCATCTGACCTCCACATGTGTTCGCACGATGTGCAGCTTTTTAATCCTGCCCCTCCTGCTGACCTTGGCACCTTATCAAAGAGACAGAGACGTGTGTGTCGAACATGTCAAGGCTTGGGTGGATTCAAACAAACTCAAACTTAACGACGACAAAACTGAGGCATTGGTTGTCGGTACTCGCTCCAGAACTAGCGTCTCTGGCGATGATCGTCTCGAGACTGGTGCTAGTCTGATTCCTTTTCAGCCTGAGGTTAAAAGTCTGGGAGTTGTCTTAGACTCTAGCTTCAGCATGTCTGACCGCTTTAGCTGTCTGTCGTTCTGCCACCCTCGTGTCTGACCGCTTTAGCTGTCTGTCGTTCTGCCACCCTCGTGTCTGACCGCTTTAGCTGTCTGTCGTTCTGCCACCCTCGAGTTGCGCAGAATCAGTGCCATCCGTTCATTCCTCACTACATGTACGACCGCAGCTCTTGTCTGTTTTCGAGTTTTGTCCCGTATTGATTACTGCAATTCCCTGCTGGCAGGTATCGCTTCAGATCAGATAGCCCGACTTCAAAGAATACAAAACAACTCAGCTCGGCTGATCTTGCGTAAAAAAGCGGAGTGAGCATGTAACACGTTTGCTGATATCACTTCACTGGCTCCCCATCGAACAGCGCATCGAATACAAATTAGCCACTTGGCTTTCCGCTGCTTTGATGGTACACTTTCCCTTTACCTCTCACACCCTCTTCGTACACTCCCCGCAGATCGCTTCGATCTTCTTCTGACGTACTGTTCTCTGTCCCACGCGTTAACCTGAAAAGCGCGGGTGCAAGGCCTTTCCAGTATCAGGTGCCTTGTGTGTAGAACTCTGTTCCGATACAAATCCGACTGTCTCCATCTCTCACATCTTTTAAATCCAGCCTCAAAACGCACCTCTTCCGCACTGTCCTCATCCCGTGACTGAACTCAACACCTTGGGCTGGGAGGAAGTTGGGGGGGGGGGGGGGGGGGGGCTGCAAAGCATAGGACTAACACGAGAGGCTGCTGTTGCCGCTTCTTCGGATGCTCTGTCTGGGGGAAAGGGGTGGTGCGAGCGTGTGTGTGTGTGTGTGTGTGTGTGTGTGTGTGTGTGTGTGTGTGTGTGTGTGTGTGTGTGTGTGTGTTGTGTGTGTGTGTGTGTGTTGTGTGTGTGTGTGTGTTGTTGTGTTTGTGTGGTGTGTGTGTGTGTGTGTGTGTGTGTGTGTGTGTGTGTGTGTGTGTGTTGTGGTGTGTGGGTGTGATGGAGAGAGGAGAGAGGAGAGAGAGAGGAGAGAGAGAGAGAGAGAGAAGAGAGAGAGAGAGAGAGAGAGAGAAGAGAAGAGAGAGAGAGAGAGAGAGAGAGATCACACACCACCCCCCCCCCCCCCCCAAAAAAAAAAAAAAAAAAACTCGCACGAAAGGCAGAAGTTGGGAACCAGGCGTAACGACAGCAAGACAACACGTAGTACCAGATAACGAAATAACGAGAACAACAACGACTTCGAAGACAACAACAAAACAACAACGCCATCATCGCACCATCATCATCATCAACACCACCAACAACAAAACTGCCTTGCCTGATGTCAAGCCATCGCTGGCAGCGGAAGTTGATTAAGGACGTCAGTGGAGCGTAAAACCAACCACCATGCTACCTATGCTAATCAAGGGATTGCCTAAACTTCTGATTGGCCCGCATGCTGCTCGAGAGCTCGGGCACACACAGCTAAGTAGCGATGAGCGTGCTCGGATCTGGACGAGTGTGTGCATTAAACTTTCTGTTTGATTTGCCGCCCATGCATAATTGAATCCTTCCCGCCAAGCACCGACAGGAGGGTCTGTTTCATCTTCAAACAGCCGCCATATTAGATCGCCTGCTTCGATTGGAAACAGACGAGCGTTGGACATGAAAGGATTTCAGAGAGAAAACCGGGAACAAAGTAAACAAGAAGAGCGTTTGGGTTTGTTTGTTTCTTTGGTCTACACTGAAATGATGTCCGAACGCACAGAAGGTTAAAAAGAAAGCTGATTTGAAGAGGACAACACGTAATAGGCGCTGCTGTTGTCGGAGTAAACCTCTTTTTCAAACAACAGACAGATAAACGATGATCAATGGAAACAGAAAATAGCCTACCTATCTTTTTTTTTCTTCTTCCATTTGTTGGCGCTGGAGTGTTTTTGAAGGAGTTGAAGAATGCTACAACGAGGGGCGAGGGTGCAGGGGGGTGGGGGTGGGGGGGGGGGTTCTACTTATTCTGTTTCGGTTATTCTTGGTGCTGGAGTGTCCGGAAGTGCTGAAGAATGCTAGCACGAGGGTTTCTAGGACTACACTAAATAATGTTCATACGTGAACGACGATGTTGTAAACCTTTTTGACGGAATGAACTGACACCCTGTTGCTTCAGAGACTAAGGTAAAAAACAAAAACAAAAACAACAACAATTCAAACGCTAACCGCGTACAAAGGAGCACCTCAGGGCCCTGTCAATAGAAATGGATTCAAACAGACGCACAGCAGTTTTTACACTCGATTTCTCTTCCGATTTGTGAAAATCGACGTTTGAACGGCGCGAAAAACACGACCATGAGCGCTGCCATTTTGTGCCCAGCAACATGTGTCAATGACGTCATGAACAAGGCCGGCATGCGTGGCAGAAGTACCAGATACGTCACGAGCCCACATTTTTCTGTTCTCCATTAGTAAACAGCAGACCGACTCGGCTGTGTCCCGAGAAGCTCCGCTTGGGAGCAAAACAGTGCTTCGTTTGGATAAGTATTGAAAGGACAATAAGATGAAGCCCGTCCCGAATAAGCCTGATGGTTTCTGTGGACGCTAAACACCACGTTCTCTTACTTACTTTACAAAGTTGACTGTCAGAGTTCCGAAACGAGGTCAAAGCAGACAATAAACACACGGCTCCCCCTGAAAATGTCCGCATGTTTTGTATTGTCTGATAAAAAGGAGTGTTCTTGTCAACCTCTTGTGTCGTTTGGTCGCTATTTGACTGAATTGT
>JABMCL010003682.1:292500-295000 GCA_018857735.1 Alviniconcha marisindica
TGGACCGGATGCGGATCGGGTCCAGCATGTTTACTGGGCTAGCAGACTATGCAACCATGCTTTTTTTTTTCCTCTCTCTCTCTGTCTGTCTCTCTCTCTCTCTCTCTCTCTCTCTCTCTCTCACTGTTCATTATAAGATAAGCATTGACTGCTTCTGTTTTCTTTTCCGATACTAGTCATATGAACTGATCAGATGTCCTGCTGCTTCATTTGTTCATAATATGCTCACCGTATGCTCATAATATGTAACTGAATGATGTATGGCATGTGTTCATCTGGCGCTGTGAGCACGCTATGTTTTGTGTGGAAATTCTCATGTATAACGTTTCACTCACTCATTCGTGCCTATACGTATATAAATAATGCCTGTAATTTGATATCTATTCATCAGTAGCTTAGCAAGGAACTAGTTGTTAGACAGGTTTTTGAATGAACCTAAACTACGATCCTTGTCAAATAAAGTTTTCGAGTTCGAGTTCTCTCTGTCTGTCTGTCTGTCTGTCTGTCTGTCTGTCTGTCTGTCTCTGCCCATTGCCTGCACCGTGGCATTCTTTCTGCTTCAGTGTCTTCACCTCGGTCTTGAGACACGTACTATTACGAGTGTGGCACGCCAAGTCAACCCAGTCTCGGGTTCAGCGTCTGTGCACCGCAATGCACCCCAAGCTTGCGGGCAGACCAGGAATTAGGCCTACGAGTGTTCCCGTGGGGGGTGGGGTCTGGTCATACGAAAAGGTCCGTGTATGAACGATCCAGAGATGAACGTCCCGGGTATGAACGACCCAGAGATGAACTGTCTGGGTTGATGAACTGTCTGGGTATGAACGACCCAGAGATTTACTGTCTGGGTATGAACGATCCCGAGCATCGAACGGTCCAAATATGAATGGTCTGGGTGTGAACGATCCCGAGAAAAACGGTCCGGGTGTGAACGATCCCGAGAAAAACGGTCCGGGTGTGAACTCCAGAGATGAAAGGTCCGGGTGTACTGTAAACGTCCAGAGAAAAACGGTCCGGGTATGAACTCCAGAGATGAAAGGTCCGTGTGTAAACGATCCAAGTTGAAAAGTCCGTGTATGAACGGTCCAGAGATGAAAGGTCCGTGTATGAACGATCCAGAGATGAAAGGTCCGTGTGTAAACGATCCAAGTTGTAAGGTCCGTGTATGAACGTCAAGATAAAGGTCCGTGTTAACGATCCAAGATGAAAGGTCCGTGTATGAACGGTCCAGAGTTGAAAGGTCCGTGTATGAACGGTCCAGAGATGAAAGGTCCGTGTATAACGATCCAGAGTTGAAAGGTCCGTGTATGAACGGTCCAGAGATGAAAGGTCCGTGTATGAACGGTCCAGAGATAAAAGGTCCGTGTATGAACGGTCCAGAGATGAAAGATCCGTGTATTTAACGATTCGAGTTGAAAAGTCCGTGTATGAACGATCGAGAGATGAAAGGTCCGTGTGTAAACGATCCAAGTTGTAAGGTCCGTGTATGAACGGTCCAGAGATGAAAGGTCCGTGTACAAACGATCCAAGTGAAAGTCCGTGTATAACGGTCCAGAGATGAAAGGTCCGTGTATGAACGGTCCAGAGATGAAAGCGTGTACAAACGTCCAAGTGAAAGGTCCGTGTATGAACGGTCCAGAGATGAAAGGTCCGTGTGTGAAAGACCAAGATGAAACCGTGTATGAAAGTCCAGAGATGAAAGGTCCGTGTATGAACGGTCCAGAGATGAAAGGTCCGTGTATAAACGGTCCAGAGATGAAAGGTCCGTGTGTAAACGATCCAGAGATGAAAGGTCCGTGTATAAACGGTCCAGAGATGAGCGGTCTTCGGTATGAACGGTCCAGAGACGAACGTGTATAAACGATCGAGAGATGAAAGGTCCGTGTATGAACGATCAAAAGATGAACGGTCCGGGTGTGAAAGACCTAAAGATGAACGGGATGGGTGTGAAAGACCTAAAGGTGAACGGGATGGGTGTGAAAGACCTAAAGATGAACGGGATGGGTGTGAAAGACCTAAAGATGAACGGGATGGGGTAAATAAAATAGTCCCGGTGTGAAAGACCTAAAGATGAACGGGATGGGTGTGAAAGACCTAAAGATGAACGGGATGGGTATAAACGGTTCGGGTGTGAAAGACCTAAAGATGAACGGGATGGGTATAAACGGTCCGGGTGTGAAAGACCTAAAGATGAACGGGATGGGTATAAACGGTTCGGGGGATGAACGGTCACGGAAAGAAAGAAAGGAGTTGACAGCCAGCGATCCAGAACGTTTGCATAAAACACACAAAAGCTTCTGGACCTAAACTTGTGCTTATTCATTTCCATTTCGTGAACATTATCGCCGAAGGAATCTGGGTAATATCAATTAGTCCCAACACAAAACCATCAGTGTACCTGCCCGGACCCTGTCCACTCCCGCACCAAAACTATTACCGGGATTATACGGGTTTATAGTCAAGGTCCCTAGACGATTCACGCTTCGTTTTCTTCAAGATGCAA
>JABMCL010003682.1:305000-308283 GCA_018857735.1 Alviniconcha marisindica
GACACTGGTATCGCACGAGCAAAGCATAATCCGTCACCAATAAGTAATAATAATTTTCGTAAATTTGTTGTATTGCCGGAACCGCAAAACTTAGAATTATATTTTTTTAATCCACAATTTCCTCCTTTTGAGGTTGGGCGTGTCGTCGTCGCTAAAATCTCACCTTCTTCTGATACTGAGAGAGAGAGAGAGAGAGAGAGAGAGAGAGAGAGAGAGAGAGAGAGAGAGAGAGAGAGAGAGAGAGAGAGAGAGAGAGAGAGAGAGAGAGAGAGAGAGAGAGAGGAGAGAGAGAGAGAGAGAGAGAGAGAGAGAGAGAGAGAGAGAGAGAGAGAGAGAGAGAGAGAGAGAGAGAGAGAGAGAGATTGATTGATTGATTGAACTTTATTTCTCAACGGTGAAGATATTAGCACAAAGGCCGACTCACATATCTGCCGTTGCTACAGTACTACTAATAACCAAGAACATTCACAGTGAAATATTATTACAGAAGGCTATAGACAAATACAAGAAATCAAAACAAATAAAATAAAAAATAATAAAATAATAATAATAATAACAACAACACACATATAAACCAGACAGCGAGAGAGAGAGAGAGAGAGAGAGAGAGAGAGAGAGAGAGAGAGAGAGGAGAGAGAGAGAGAGAGAGAGAGAGAGAGGAGAGAGAGAGAGAGAGAGAGAGAGAGAGATGATTGATTGATTGAACTTTATTTCTCAACGGTGAAGATATTAGCACAAAGGCCGACTCACATTGTCTGCCGTTGCTACAGTACTACTATAACCAAGACATTCACAGTGGAATATTATTACAGAAGATATAGACAAATACAGCATCAGTAAAAATAAAAATAAAAATAATAAAATAATAATAATAATAACAACAACAACACATATAAACACAGACAGCGAGAAGAGAGAGAGAGAGAGAGAGAGAGAGAGAGAGAGAGAGAGAAGAGAGAGAGAGAGAGAGAGAGAGAGAGAGAGAGAGAGAAGAGAGAGAGAGAGATTGATTGATTGATTGAACTTTATTTCTCAACGGTGAAGATATTAGCACAAAGGCCGACTCACTATCTGCCGTTGCTACAGTACTACTAATAACCAGACATTCACAGTGAAATATTATTACAGAAGGCTATAGACAAATACAGAATCAGTAAAAAATAAAAATAAAAAATAATAAAATAATAATAATAATAACAACAACAACACATATAAAACCAGACAGCGAGAGAGAGAGAGAGAGAGAGAGAGAGAGAGAGAGAGAGAGAGAGAGAGAGAGAGAGAGAGAGAGAGAGAGAGAGAGAGAGAGAGAGAGAGAGAGAGAGAGAGAGAGAGAGAGAGAGAGAGAGGAAGATCTCGACAAGAAAACTTATTTTACAGGAGAGAGAGAGAGAGAGAGAGAGAGAGAGAGAGAGAGAGAGAGAGAGAGAGAGAGAGAGAGAGAGAGAGAGAGAGAGAGAGAGAGGGGAGAGAGAGAGAGAGAGAGAGAGAGAGAGAGAGAGAGAGAGAGATCAATTTCTATGAAGCTTAGCTGTCAAAATCTGCAGCAGATTTCCATAATTCTGAACCACATGCTGCCAGACGTATTGTGCTGCAGGTACACTGTGCGCTGACTGCACCGGTCACCTGTTGAAGAAAGGTTGATTTGTGTGTCGGGGTGCATCACAGCGTGAAACCGGATTTTCCGATTACCAAGTTTGATGTTGTGAAAAAGACTCGAAAAAGAATGACAGATAGAGAGGAAAACAGAAGTAATTTAAAACCTCTGTCTGTCTCTGTCTCTCTATTTGTCTGTCTCTGTCTCTCTCTGTCTCTGTCTGTCTGTCTGTCTCTCTCTCTCCTCTCTTTTCCCCGTTCTCTCTCTCTCTCTCTCCCCCCCTCTCTCTCTATCGCTCCCCCTCTCTCTCTACCCCCTCTCTCTTTCTCTGTTTGCCTCTCTGTCTCTGTTTGTCTCTGTCTGTCTGTCTGTGTGTCTCTCTGTCTGTCTCTCTCTCCTGGAGACCATTCCCCTTTATTATCTGACGGTAGGACACGTGTAGTCATCAGGACACGTTGTCTGGAAACGGTTTTGACAGTAAAATGTAAAAAAAGGAAAAATGTTTCTTGATATCTGTTTCGAACTATGTACAGGAACGCACGCGCACACACATCACTCACGCCCACGCACGCACATAGCCTCTACCAACACCCCCCACCCATACACACAAGAACGCGTGAGTGGCACACAAGGCAAACTACCTCCATTTTAATTTGACATGGTTTCACTGGCACCCTGAGACTCCTCCAATCCTCCTCCAATCCTCCTCCTCCTCCTCCTCCTCCGCCACACGCATACACACACACCACACACACACACACACACACACCCCACACACACACACACACCCCACACACACCCCACACACACACAAACACACACACCACACACACACACACACACACACACACACACACACACACACACACACACACACACACACACACCACACACACACACTGACACACACAGCACACAGCACACAGACACACACACACACCACACACACACACACACACACACACACACACACACACACACACACACACACCACACACACACACACACACACACACACACACACACACACACACACACACTGACACACACACTGACACCCCCACGCACACAGACAAAAGACAGACACACACACACCACACACCACACCCCACACACACACACACACACACACACACACACACACACACACTGACACACACGCACACAGCACACACAGACAGACACACACACACACCCCACACACACACACCCCACACACACACAACCACACACACGCACACACACACACACACACACACACACACACACACACACACACACACACACATCACACACGCAACACACACACAACCCCACACACACACACACACACACACACACACACACACACACACACACAACAACAACATAACTCATTCGGAAAGTGTGATGTTCCTACATGGCCGCCACAGGGACAAGTGGACAGTCCCTGGGTCAGCAAGACGCGCGGGGTGAGGCACAGAAGGCAGTCAACCAGTGGGTCCTAGTCAATGAAAGGCAAACCCTGGTCAGGGCAACACAGCATTTTATTACCTTGGCGGACATTTCTCTCTGTGCCACAGGAAAGAGATTGTGTACAGGGCAGAATGGAGGGGATGGGGGGGGGGGGGGGGGGGGGGGGGGGGGGGGGGGGGGGGGGGGGGGGGGAGGTGGGGGGGGGGGTCGGGGGGGGGGGAAAGGACGTGA
>JABMCL010000977.1:0-60000 GCA_018857735.1 Alviniconcha marisindica
TTTACAAAAATACAAATCTCTTGGCAACCAAAGAACACGTCTTTCGATTACAACTATTTAATGCGCTGTAACCGTTGACACAGTTCTATTCACTGCAAATGGAGGGATTGGGGTAAACGTGAACATGTAAACTAGCTACTACCGACGTGCGGAGTTTGACAGTAGCCAAATTACGGTGTTCCATAAAAAATGGCAAGTTTAAAGTATCTACGACGCCAGGCTGGCTTGCCTAAAACTGATCATTGCAAAAACGCGCTTTTGCTTCCTGTCATTCAGAAATCTTCCCACAATGTGAGAGAGAGAGAGAGAGAGAGAGAGAGAGAGAGAGAGAGAGAGAGAGAGAGAGAGAGAGAGAGAGAGAGAGAGAGAGAGAGAGACATACGTTTCCTGGTTAGCAGTGAATACATAAATATGTTGAACACCCTTCCCGATTCTACTGAAGGTAATTTACATTCTTCGGATGAAACTATATACCGAGGTCACCCGTGTGTACACACATACAACAACACACACACACACACACACACACACACACACACACACACACACACACACACACACAACACACGCACGCCCACGCACCACCACGCACGCACGCACCACGCACACACACCACCAGCCCCAAACCACCCCACCACCAGACACACACACACACACAAACACACACACACACACACACACACACACACACACACACACACACACACACACACACACACACACACACACACACACATTAAAGAGCCCGTAGTTTTCATGTCAGCGTTCGCTGCTTTATGGACCCACAGTAAAGTAACCCTGCGTGCACTAAGAAAGGAACAAAAAACTAAACAAACAAAAACACCCAAAAGCGCAATGAGTCTGCTTGAGAGCGGAGAATAGCACTATATGAAAACGATCAAAAATAATAATAATGACGCAGCAGAGAGAACCTGACGTCATAAATGGAAACCAAAAGCACCACCAAGACGCCCCTGCCGCCAGTTCTTCAAAGTAGAGCCCTCTAGAGTATAATACTTACTGCAAGAAAAGTCCTTCTCTTCTAGGACAAAACCAGCCTTGCAGGCACATGTGCTGGTAATGGTATTGCATTGTGAATGTTCTTTATCAGCGCAAGGTGAACTTCGTGAACAAAATCCGCCAATTCTGCCTGCATCTGGGACTGCAGAAAAGAAACCATCAAGCCGAAAACAAGCAAATTAGCGTTCAAGCATTAAGCAGCCTACATTCAAAGTGGTGGGGTGTGGGGAAGATACATCATGATCACAGTGGAAAAGCAAACAACAACAAAAAAAACAAAAAAACGTCACATCCTTTATAAAACGGTAATTATGATATTAATAGTAAAAAATGTAAACCAAATTGTTATATAGCATTTCGCCCTGACGTAATGATTGACGAGGCACTAAAACCACAGACGGGTAGAACTCGCTTGTAAGTTTTCTGTACACGTGAAGAAAGATCGCAAACAGATTATGTTGAATAGAACGGAACAAATTCATACCACAAATATTTCCCTTCGCTTCGGAAACACCCTTGGTGCACGTGCATTTGCCGTCACTGTTGGCTGTGGCACTTTGACAGGTGGCACCAGCTACACACACATTGTCCTCCAGACAGAACGAACCCCGCGCGATTTCTGCAGCAAAAAACGAAAGGTGAAGTGTTCATGGAGAGAGTTTAGTTTTCACAGATTTCAGCTAAAAACTAATGATTCTATGTGGGTGTAACGTCACGCACTCGCGAACAAGCAAATTAACACACTTTGCACTGTTAACACGGAATGATTGGGTGGTTCAATTTTCTTTCTTTCTTTCTTTTATAATTTTTATTTTATTAGATAGAGAGAGAGAGAGAGAGAGAGAGAGAGAGAGAGAGAGAGAGAGAGAGAGAAAAAATAAAGGTGGGGAACCCCCTTTTCACCCACCCCCCCCCACCACCCACCACCCACACACACACCCCAACACACACACACACACACACAACACCACACACACACACACACACACACATACAGAGAGAGAGAGAGAGAGAGAGAGAGAGAGAGAGAGAGAGAGAGAGAGAGAGAGAGAGAGAGAGAGAAAAAGAAGAAAAGAAAAAACAGAAGAAATGTGTGTACTCACTGCATCTACCGGCTGCATCACAATGTGTGCCTGTTGCACACATGTCACGGTATTTGCTGCAATCTTCGTGAATCTGTAGCTCTGAAATGTGATGGATACTGTTAAAGGTTGATTGAACGGTCAGCACACAAACGATTACAAATGCTCTATGTGATTCTCAACGTTACAACATGTGTAAGCAACAAGTGCTCATTTTACGTAGTTAAAATGCTTTAATTAAAAAAAAGGGGGGGGGGGGAATAAAACTTAACACCAAACGGATACTTTCGGCGGCTACTACACATGACACTGCGTTGGATGTTTGGGTCTTTCCCCAACTTTTCCACACGAAGTTCAGCTCCCTACGTTCAAGGAAAGACAGCGGCCACCGAATTCGGATACCTAACCCAAATAACCCTCGCGTGCTGATAGTACTTCTACAGAATTCTTCCCCCACGAAATGTTTCTCTCTCCGCCGTGCACCTGCACACAGGTACAGATGACATAGATATTGAGCCTGCCCAGCAACTGTAAAACGAATGATCTGGCAGAGTTGGTAGACAAACCGGATTTGTACTAACCTCTCGACCTTGAGTCCATTTGAAACCAAAAGAAAGGTAGATGCTTAGTTGACCAGATAAAAATATTTTTAAAAACTCATGTCAAGCTATTGTTGTTTTGTTTGTTTGTTTGTTTTACTTGGAAGGTTTATATTCAAAGGACCTGGTACTACTAGATTTGCTGCATCATAACACTGACAAATTGTGTTAGCGTACTCAGAAATCTGATGTTTGATCAGCTCTATAGCAGGGGTGAATTTTTAACAACGACAACAGAAGATTACAAATACTCAAACCACTAGCACTGTGATTCGGCTGGACTCATTCCTTTCCACGCACAAGTCTTAACGAGTCAAAAGTAATGCTACATACTAAGTGCCAACCCTCCACTACATACGCTGAGTTTGTGTGTGTGTGTGTGTGTGTGTGTGTGTGTGTGTGTGTGTGTGTGTGTGTGTGTGTGTGTGTGTGTGTGTGTGTGTGTGTGTGAGTTTTTTTTTTTTTTAAATGAGTCAAAAGAATCAATGAGTCAAATGTTGAACTGTCTCGATCTGCTCTGGGACCCCGCGTGTGA
Organism: Alviniconcha marisindica; assembly: GCA_018857735.1. NCBI lineage: Eukaryota > Metazoa > Mollusca > Gastropoda > Provannidae > Alviniconcha > Alviniconcha marisindica. The sequence goes on from JABMCL010000977.1 coordinate 3,237, forward strand.
GTGAACAAAACATAGCTGTGCATGCTGCAGCAGCTACTCTTCATGTTGAAAGTGTATGTACTCGAGACTGGCATGGAATGTTCTTCTCCAGTATCCACGTTCCGCGCTGACGTTTATTTCGGTATCCGTTCCACCTCCGTAGTAGCCCGTAAAAGATCCCGGTCATTCTGCCAAAAGTACAGGTCGCTGGTTACAGCTAAACACACGTACACCCTATGCATGTGGCTGCGAATAAAGTTTTGAATAAAGTGACACAGTAAACTGGTCCATTGTTATATGGTGTGCACAGAACTTGCGCTGAGCCGGCAGCAGTTTCACGTGGCACCAGCCATGTAACAACTAAACAGCACCGTAGCCACTTCGGTGGATAATCAAAACGCGCTGTGCAAGCTACAGTCTCTCATTCAGTGTCGCATATATATATATACGACTAGACAGTGGGTCCGCTCAAAAGCAGAGAATAGCGTTATAGGTGCCATTGTGAAGCGCTTAAGGCTCATCTTAAAATGAGGCGCTGAACAAATGTTCATATAATAATAATAATGTAATAATACCTACTGCATGTATTGTCTTTATCGCATACTGTCCCAATCCTGCAAAAGGACTTCTTGGGCTTCGCACAGCTCTCTCCAACTTCTAGATCTGTAACCAAGGACCAGGAAACACTAGCGATGAAAATATTCACCCTCATAACAGCAAAGTGCAACTTTTGTCTCGCAGTTGTTGCAACCGTCACTGTTACAACGGGCCAAGTTTATTAAAATAAGCAAGACAACATATATATTATAATCATGCCACGTTTGACAGCTCCTAGTCTAAGAATGTCTGGTGAAACCTCAAGTTGCAGTTTTTGCCTGGTCCAGACATACTACGCTATCAGTGTCTGCATGGGGAAACCTCAACTTGCAGTTTTTGCCTAGACCGGTCTTATGTTGTGATCAATCTCAAGGTAAATCTCAACTTGCAGTAGTCGTGATCAATGTCTGGAGAAACTTAATCTTGCCGTTTTTGCCTAAACCGGTCTTATGTTGTGATCAATCTCTAGGTAAACCTCAACTTGCAGTAGTCGTGATCAATGTCTGGAGAAACTACATCTTGCAGTTTTTGCCTAAACCGATCTTATGTCTTATGTCGTGATCAATGTCTGGGGAAACTTCATCTTGCAGTTTTTGCTTAGTCCGGACATACGTCGCGATCAGCTATGCCGTTTGAACATTTTAAGCCTGCTTATAGAGATACAGTGGTCAGTCTGTACTGACATTAATCAAGCGGCTGGAACTGTTCACACAGTGGATATACTTTCCGTTTTTATGTTTTGCTGCTTGTTTCACTTTCAGCTTCACTGAAGATCAACGAAACTGAAAGGAAAGTGTAAAGTTCAGTGGAGGTTATCATCAGGTGAGGCTCACTTTCATTTGGTGTGGACGTTACAATTTACACCTTCCGATATAATTCAGTCGAATTTGTTCGCCCTTGCTTTTTTCTTTCTGTTTTCTTCTTATTTTGTTTTCCTCCCTCTCTTTGTGTCTGTTTCGGCTTCCACGGTCCTGTCAACTACATTTATTCCGTAAATTCTTCGAGCATATCTCCGTTTTCCACTTTACCCTTATTTCTGATTTGTCATAATCTCTCTCTCTCTCTCTCTCTCTCTCTCTCTCTCTCTCTCTCTCTCTCTCTCTCTCTCTCTCTCCTCCCCCTCCCTCTCTCTCTCTCCCCCTCCTCTCCTCTATCTCTCCCTCCCCTCCCTCCTCTCTCTCTCTCTCTCTCTCTCTCCTCTCTCCTCCCCTCCCTCCTCTCATCTCTATCTCCCTCTCCCCCTCTCCTCTCTCTCTCTCCCTCCCCTCTCTCTCTCTCTCTCTCTCATAAGACTGTACAGTACTTACGGCATACACCAGTAACATCACAGACCGTTCCTGGCATACAATGGGAACTTGAGTTGGCGCACAAAACGCCTGGCCCAGCGCCTTCAAAGAGACAACACACATTTTGATGGTCACGAGGAGCTAGTTCGTTCTTGGATTTTAACGTCCCGTCACCGTACCACGTTACCTCAGAATGAAGGATGAATACGGCCCAAAGAAAGATGATTACTGCCCAACGAAGATGATTACGGCCCAATCAAAGATGATTACGGCCCAAATAAAGATGATTACGGCCCAAATAAAGATGATTACTGACCAACGAAAGATGATTACGGCCCAACCAAAGATGATTACGGCCCAACCAAAGATGATTACGGTCCAAATAAAGATGATTACTGACCAACGAAAGATGATTACGGCCCAAATAAAGATGATTACTGACCAACGAAAGATGATTACGGCCCAAACAAAGATGATTATTCCATTGCTGCAAGCGTGGGAAAGGCGGTATTAGGAATATTCTAATTTAATTGACTGCTCTTTCGGGGAAAGTTACAACTGCTGCTACAACTGTGTGGATTAGTCTGTTCCAGTCAGCCGCAACCCACTCCGAAAAGAACTACGATCCGACTTTAGACTCCCCGAAAGCATTCAATGCTACTTGCAAAAGGTACAAGACATTCTTTCAACAAAGCCTTTGCGAAATAAAACAAGTGAATCAATTATAGTTTTTACTTGACGGTCCTATAGTGTCAGATCAGATGTGAAATCTCAGTGTTGCATACTCACCACAGGTATAGTCACTGAGTGTAACGAAGTTTCCGGAACATTTACAGATGCCATTTACACAAACTGCATTATCATCGTCACAGGTATTACTGCAAACACCTTCTGCTTTTTTGTCCGCGGGATCTGTAAAACAGGTATTTGTACAGCTGAGAGTCGAAACATCCTGCACTTCCTTGTGTCCACAAAATCCACCGTTGGGCAGTTAGTTAGGCACCGTCTCGATTTTAACATGACACAACCATTACAGAACGAAACCATTGGCCCTGGATATACTGTCATGGTCTTTCTGTCGTTTTGGGCCAAAGTATGCAGCTAATCAGTATCAGAACAGCAACATGAGTCACTTTAAGATGCTTATGACGGCAGCGATCTGGAAAGAGGACAGGATGTCAATAATACTTATTGCTGAATTATTTGAACGACGCCACAACAAAAATGAATCCCATTAAAAAGGGTCAGTGTGAGTGTAAAGAGCATTATACGAGGGTTGGTGAAACGTGTCGCTGCCCCTGTATGATGGGCGTATTGCAGGGAATTCGTTACCTGCTATTGTTTTTAGCACAGTCACCCCTCAACTCCGCACACTTTCCACAGGCGTCGCTGCAGTGCCGCGATGCCAGCCTGGACGAATGACTGCATGGTCGTGCATGTTAAAAGACATATGCACCAGTGGCATGTGACTCCAAGCGAAAAGCTACTGCAGTAGCATGTATTAGATCCCGGCTAATCTGCCAAAAGTGTAGGTGGCAGGTTACAGCCAACCTCGCATAAACTCTCTCAGTGTGAACTTATACTTCTACGTCATATTCACAAGATGGTCGCCCACATAGAACAAGACACAAGATGAGATAGGGGCGGAACTCGTCCTTTCTTTTCAGCGCTCAGTACCTCCCTTTGCAATAATTATATGTTTGTCCGTTTCGCAAAAGAAATCAGCAGGTCTACTGGCGTTGTGCGCAAAATAGTCCAAAATATAATTAACAGAAGGTGTCGGTGTAGGTATTTAAGTAGGAATTCATGAGACGTAGGACCCTACTGGAAACATCAAAGGCGTTCTGAGAAACTGAAGTGAGATGCACGTACGACACAATAATGATAGTGACACTGGAGTCAGTCTGGGCCAGTCGAGGGTGAAGACACATCTTCACAGATCGCCCCAGCGCATGATGATTAAGACTGCAGAAAAGACTGTAGAACAGTCGAAGTTTGTAAGCTAGCCGATCAGCTACGATCATGTAAACTGTGCAGCCAACTTCTGGAACTTCATAAACAGTAGAACAGTAGAGTTTTGTAAGCTAGCCGATCAGCTACGATCATGTAAACTGTGCAGCCAACCTCTGCAACTTCATAAACTGTAGAACAGTAGTTTTATAGGCTAGCCGATCAGCTAACTGGGCAGCCAACCTCTGCAACTTCGTAAACTTCTGTGGGAGCTTTAATTGTTACTGATACGTGAGCTTGTTCTACGTCAGCATGAAGGTGGTATTGCCGTTAGTCGACCGTAGTCTGGATCATAGAGCCAAAAACGTTTTCAACTCCATATAGTCTGGATACCGGAAATGTTTTCAACTCTACGTGGTCTGGATAGAGCTAACAACCTCGAACTAATGTTACTCACTTTCCTTCAGCGGCGGAGTCAAGGGCTCACATGTATGAAGAGCAGATAATGTTAAAGGCTGACAGTCTCTAATTCCGATTTAGCTAAAGAGTCAATAAGTCCGGTGATTCTTTTAGGTTGAGAAATGAGGCTATAACTCTAACCGCGTTTAAGCGAGCTGGTTTTAGTCCTATTTACGCTCCACACAGGCCGATGTTTTCATTGTTGCCGCCGTTTGAAACATCAGTGCGACCAAGGGGGCCGTTTGCTGTGCATACACACGTACCCAGCTTGTTCCTCTCGTTAGCATTCACGATTAACTTTGCTTGAAGGCATCGACTTACGTCACAGTTGACGTCACTAAAAGAAGAGAGTGAAGTAGGTAAGCGTGGTGCTTATAACGTCCACAGAAACCATAATACTTATTAGGGACGGGAAGAGGGAGAGGGGGAGATTGCATACCTGTCGCTACACTGTCACCACCAGAATGACTTCTACAGTAAGACGAGCAGCGAGGAAAGCCACTTTTATGTTTCATTAATTGTGAGGGACAAAGTCTCTAGACAGTGTCCACAGACCACAACTTTTGAAGAGAAAGGAGAGCCGAAGCGGATTCGAACCGAGGTCCCTCTGCTTAATTACCAGCCTAACGTCTTACCGCTAGGCCAAACCGCCTCAGAATAGTGAAGTGAAAGAATAATTGAGAAGTTTAAGGCAAGCCCCGGGCAGTAGTGCTTAATACCAAGGGTCGATAATTGGAACTGCTGTTAGAAACACACTTGTTTGCTATTTTAACAATTAAGGTTCAGATTATACAACAGGTTATCGAACTAATCAGTGTTTGTGAATCACTGGTCCATAGGACCTCCGGCTGAAACATTTCCACGATTTTCTAGCCCTGGTGAGAAGTACTGAATTTACTGTAATTGGAAAGACGTGCCTCAAATTCATCACGAGTTGAAGACGGAGGTAGGAAAGCGTGCTGCAGTGTGCAGTAAAGAACCTGATAACCACTTCTTCTGTTTTATGTTTTGATTGTGCGTTTTACCCGTCTCGTCTGCTGCCAATTTTTGAGGGAAGCCTGCAAGTGGATTTTAATCCATTGTGATTCTATGTAAGAAATTCAATCATTTTCTTAGTAAATGATTCAAAACACAAGCACACACTTTTGCATACACATACACACACACACGCGCACGCGCACGTACATACTCTCTCTCTCTCTCTCTCTCTCTCTCTCTCTCTCTCTCTCTCTCCCCTCTCTCTCTCTCTCTCTCTCTCTCTCTCTCTCTCTCTCACATCTCACACACACACACACACACACACACACACACACACACACACACACACACACACACACACACACACACACACACACACACACACACACACACACACACACACATGCGCGCAATTTAATATATGTACCACATTTTTTTGTATCAGTTTTTGTCGATCCACTAATGCAGGTACACTTGCCGCCCTTGCACGTGGAACCAACCAAGCACATGTTAGGATGATCTGTGCAGGCAGCATCTTTCACAAGTTCTGCACACAAAAGGACCATAATGTATTGATTGTCACAATAAGAACTCGGTCAAACAAACAGCACCCGTTCACATGACTCGGAGTTAAAACGGTTGATTAATTAGATGCAACTTTCCGTAGCGACCTTTCCCTCTTTTTTGATTTCCAAAACAGACAACGTCACAGAGACTTAATTCTGTCAGGAGATAAGAAGACCAAAGTCACCAAAGACCAGTCAGGTTGGGGCTTCACTGTCAAGCAAGATACGACTACCGTCCATGAAGATACGGTCTCAACCTCCAGCTTGACAATGGAGGTGGAAGCAGCCACCCGTGCCCTTCGCTGGACTGCCTCAAGAGGTGACAGTCGGACTACATATATGCCATTATCCTCACAGATTCAATGAGCTTGATACAAAAAGTGGAAAGCGGAATAGGGAGCCCAGACTGAAATGTGTCAATGCTCGACATCCACCGTTGAAAACTGTGGGTGTACTGCCCTGGACATGCCGGGGTGAAGGGAATGACAGCAGATAGACTGGCGGGCTAAGTAACCCTCACAAGTGGCTTGCTTCTCGGAAGATCTGAAGTGCTGAGGAGCTTGAGACACTACCTGTAGGCACAAAGCCAAGGATATTACGCCATCGATCGCCTGGAGGAAATATGCGTTGAAAGAGGCTTCCTTGGAAGGACGAGAGAGGGCCATCGTTAATCAGACGAACAATGGAACCGTTTCAAAGGCAACGTAGGGAAAACTTCTGAGAGACGGGGTGGAGCGCATATGGGCTTTTCCGAGCATATCGATACCATCTTGAACTGAACTGGAGAACCAGGCTCCTCGCGTGCATTACTTAGTTGTATTTTTGTGTTGTTTTGTATTGTATGTGTGTGTGTGTGTGTGTGTGTGTGTGTGTGTGTGTGTGTGTGTGTGTGTGTGTGTGTGTGTGTGTGTGTGTGTGTGTGTGTGTGTGTGTGTGTGTTTTAGTACGCATAAAAATGAATGTGTAAGTAAGGGCACGGCTTAAGTGGTAAACATAACTGCTACTCTGGAGATGAACAGAATCAACATACTCACTGCACTGCTTGCTGTTGTCACAGACTGTCCCCACAGAGCAGTCATCGTCTACTTTACACGTAGCGCCAAGCACCTGCTCTGCAACCAAGAGTTAGCTCGTTACTTTCAGCTTCCTAACTTCTTCTCTATCTGTCTGTCTGTCTGTCTGTCTGTCTGTCTGTCTGTCTGTCTGTCTGTCTGTCTGTCTGTCTGTCTGTCTCTTCTCTCTCTCTCTCTCTCTCTCTCTCTCTCTCTCTCTCTCTCTCTCTCTCTCTCTCTCTCTCTCTCTCTCTCTCTCTCTCTCTCTCTCTCTCTCCCTTGCTTTCTATCGTCTGTTTTAGTTTTAGTTTAGTTTTGTTTGTTTTGTTTGTATGTTTGTTTGTTTCATGTGTTATGTCAGCCATTTTACACAAGTGCCTGTGTATATAATGTCACTGTAGAACAATCTATATTAATTAAATGTTAACCTCACGGCAATATGCTAGGAGAGAATCTGTCAGAACGTAAGTATAATTACGCAGACCTGTACAACTATAAAACAATCAATGCACATATCATTTAAAGTCTGACATGCAAAGTTCTATACGAACCACGCAACCAAAGAAAATAGGTACTTACTACACTTCTTAGTACCGGCATCACACTTGGTAGTAGGAGGTACGCAGTGAGAATTCGCTGCTGCTGGATTGCAAGGCTCTCCCAACTCAAGTTCTGTCAAAAAGAACGATCATGTCAAGACAATGGTAGGTCTTCATATGAAATCTTTTTATTTGTACTTTGTAAAGACTTCGTGTGAACGGAGTAAACGATCGGTTGTTGGTACAAGGTCAAGACACTGACAAGACAAAACCATATCAATGGAATAATCAGTGATTCAATTGCGCAATGTAATGGCGATGACAAAACCTCGGTATTATGGACTTCATCTTTCAGTCACCACCAAACAAGGGAGTTAATTAGCGCTCGAGAGACATCACCCAAACACAGCAACAAAAAGACCTGAGTCGCCTAGCAGAAATCTCACATGGAATGCGAGTAAGTACAAGGCACATAAACTCCACCAGAGGTACATCTTTCTTTTTTTTCTTTTCTTTTTTTGGCACCGTGTAAGACGTAACAGTATGTTTTTTTTTAATAGGTACGGAATGATTACAGCATAATAATAAAATTATCGTGTGCGAATAATCGAGTAAAAGCGAGCAACGCGTTCACATTCACCACTGTTAAATGAACTGCACTGCTGCCTGTGAAATTCTCCTGCGATCACATGCGGCAGCTTTTGCGTACCCGGCTACCCACACACCGAACTAGGATGTCGTAAACCAGTGCCTGGAGTTTGTATGCTACCGTCACTTGGACAGTATACACTACGCCCCACACTTCAGCTTCGCTCTCTACATATCAAACATCGCACGCGCCTTCCCATCCTCAAGCGAGAAGTTTTTGGATTTTTTTAACATAATTTAAACCCAGCTCAAGACTTTCCTCTTTAGACAAGCCTCTTCACAAACCTAAGCAGACTATTGCCGTGAGCATGGATTATGGTACGTCTACGTATTTCAGTTTTGTGTGTGAACGGTGCGTGTTAGCGCATTGATTTTTTTTTTTTTTTATGTTGTTTTTTGCTGTGAAAAACAAATAAAAATTGCGCTGTATCAGAGCTATCCATTAGTCAAAATTATTTTTTATTATTCTCATAGTAGTAGTAGTAGTTGTTGCTGTTGTATCAATCACCGGCATCTGACCAGTGTTGTCCCAGTTCATGGCTGACATTTTACACTGACACTGCCGACTCTGCCCGCAACACAGGTCATGCTGACATCGTTATTGTTGGCATTCTCAGTACTCACTCTAATCAGAACGTCGGGGCCAAAGCCACGATTGCAGTGTCAGGGTTTCTAACAGCCATGCTACGTCTGCATTACGTGTCCTGTTTATACAGAAATCCCCGAAGGCGAAGAGGTGCTCCAAAATGGCGGCACGTGACGCGTGCGTACTGTACAATGATGTGAGGCGGTATGCACAAGTGTGAAACAAAGTGTTTGCACATGTGAGTACTGCACAATGATGTGAGGCGGTATGCACAAGTGTGAAACAAAGTGTTTGCACATGTGAGTACTGCACAATGATGTGAGGCGGTATGCACAAGTGTGAAACAAAGTGTTTGCACACGTGAGTACTGCACAATGATGTGAGGCGGTATGCACAAGTGTGAAACAAAGTGTTTGCACACGTGAGTACTGCACAAGATGTGGCGTAGCACAAGTGTGAAACAAAGTTTGCACACGTGAGTACTGCACAATGATGTGAGGCGGTATGCACAAGTGTGAAACAAAATGTTTGCACACGTGAGTACTGCACAATGATGTGAGGGGCGGTATGCACAAGTGTGAAACAAAGGTTTGCACAGTGAGTACTGCACAAGGATGTGAGGGGAGCACAAGTGTCAAGTACAGGTCATACAGTAGTCGGAGGAAACAAACAGAAGGTGTGTGGGGGGAACTCACCCAAAGCGGGTAGAATAGCACAAGGTGCCGGTCGTACCCGGTATACAGTAGCCGAGAAACGCTAACAAACAGACAATTACTCGTTGTAAGCCACCAGAAGAGCACACTGTGAGGGTTGTACCCGGTATGCGGTTATCCCCAGGGTTGTAGCCGAGAAACGCTAACAAACAGACAACTCACTGTAAGCGGCCAGAATAGCACACAGCAGAGAAAAAGCAGATAGAGTCCTGTTGTTCCCAAAGGTTTAGGCGAAGAACAGTAGAAGACAGAGAGCTCGTTGCACACGCCCCTGACATAGGCTTTACAGACGGTGCCAAATGCACAGCGAACTAGCTCGCGGGTTTAGCTGACATGTAGTAACTGACTACTCACTGCAGACGCCGTCAGAAGTGCACACTGTGCTGAGTGCACACGGACCGCTATTGTCCCCAAATGTTTAAATGTGGACAAGTTAAGTAACAATCAAACAGACAACTCACTGCAAACGCCGCCAGGAGTGCACACTGTGCCCGCAGTACACAGAGTGCTCTTGTCGCCAAGGCAGGACTGCCCAGGCTTCAGACCTGCCACACACAAAAGGAAGTCAAAACAACAGATGGCGGGTGACACAGGGGCGTGCATGAGGGCCTCGGGTGGAGGAGCTAGCTGGCGTACCGCTGTGGAAGCTGCTTCTTCTTCTTCTTCATCTTCTGTACTATGTCCATCTTCAACATTTTGAAGACTTTGATACCTTTAGTGCATGATGGGTGATTGGAGTGTTTCCATAATCCTTCAATCTTTGACATGGATATGAGTATGTATCCATGTGTATGTGCATGAATATGCACACGAAAGGCCTCGGTTTATAATCTCATCTGATGGATTTTCGTGAACCGGACCATCCAGACAATCTCGAAAATCACGTTGGCACCTAAACAGCAAGCAGCTACACATCTTCCATAAGACCTAAAGTATGACCATGGGATAAAAGCAATACATCATTTTCGACTCACTCCCCCCGGTCACAGATTTAGCCATTCCACTGTCACACGAATCAGTGTGAACAAGATCAGACAAGATCATGCTGAAGAAAATGAACGTTAATTTTTGTGTTTCCGACGCGGATCCTGTGACCCAGAAATTCAAAGTAAAACAAACCAAAAAATACTGTTCTGAAAAAGGAAAAATACAGTTTAGTAAATCACCATGCCAGGATTGAAAGACTAACTCATTTCAATAGTCTCCAAGGACGAGCCATGTTGAAAGATTTCACCGAATCTAAGCATCTGCTATCTTGTCCAATATCTCGTAACTTATTTTCTGCAGATATTTGACAATCACACCAAGCCACAACCTGATCCAACAAAAGCTTACTGAGAAAATACATCATGGCGAGACTTATCCAGCTAAACGCAAAATATATTTTGTGTATATATGTGTGTGTGTGTGTGTGTGTGTGGTGTGTGTGTGTGTGTGTGTGTGTGTGTGTGTGTGTGTGTGTGTGTGTGTGGAATAGCTGATGTTTGTTGCTTTTAGAAAAGGGGGTCTACGTCGAAAATTAGCACCTTTGTTTGTGCTGCCCTGTTTGAACTGTCTTGATTGTTTTTCCATTAAAAAAAAAAAAAGCGTTCTTTCTTAACCTTCAGTGCGTTTTGACCGATATATGCTAATGTGCTGTTTTACCTTTCTAATGCCCCCAAGCCCTTAAAATAACGTAGTTATTAAAGGTGGGATGACGGATATAGATAAATTAATGCTGTAAAACAACGAAAGAAATCCCTGCAAAAAGTTGAAAGATTTAATTGAAAATATATCCGAGAATAATCAACAACAAATGTGAAAATTCTTATCGAGGCAGAGGAATGTGTGTTATTTCATTTGAACATAGTCAAGAGTCAATAAAAGTACGATATACATGAACTAGTCTATACACTTCACAGTTTAAACTGGATTGAACATTATACCAAAATAAACAAATTTGACGAGTAAAAGAATCTGTAAATGAGTTGGTTAATAGATTTGACGAGTAAAAGAAGCTGTAAATGAGTTAATAGATTTGACTAGTAAAAGAAGCTGTAAATGAGTTAATAGATTTGACGAGTAAAAGAATCTGTAAATGAGTTAATGGGTTAATAGATTTGACGAGTAAAAGAATCTATAAATGAGTTAATGATTTGACGAGTAAAAGAAGCTGTAATCGAGTTAATAGATTTGACGAGTAAAAGCTGTAAATGAGTTAACAGATTTGACGAGTAAAAGAAGCTGTAAATGAGTTAATAGATCTGACGAGTAAAAGAAGCTGTAAATGAATTAATAGAACTGAAAGCGAGTTTCACGAAACGTCTACAGCACAAAATATGTGTTTGTGATCTTTTCGGAACATTCAACATTTGGAAATACCAGCTTTTGCTTAAATACTCACTGCAAACTTTAACAGTTTTGCTTCGTTGGTTGTGAGCGCACACAGTCTCTCCGGCGCAGTAGGAAGTGTCTGTGCACGCGTAACCAAGCTTTACCTCTGCGAAAACACATTTATACATTGAAACTATTAGCAGTCGAGTGGCCCGCTCAGTGCTGGTCTTTTGTTATTGTGGTGGTGGTGGTGATGGTGGTTGTGATTGTGTGTGTGTGTGTGTGTGTGTGTGTGTGTGTGTGTGTGTGTGTGTGTGTGTGTGTGTGTGTGTGTGTGTGTGTGTGTGTACGCGAGCGCGCGCGAGCGCGTTATCGCTCCCTTTCTTCACCGACGAATGAGTGAAGAAGCGATGCAGCCTCCACTGCTCAAAAACAACAAACTAATACATTTATCACCCCCACCCCTATGTCAACGTAATGATCGACACACTTACCCTAACCATCCACTATCCAAACACATTGTCATCGTCCACCATCTTCATCAAATTGCCACACTTACCTCCACCATCCCAAAAACAGAGACACACTTATCGTCAACATCTACTCATATTTATCGTCACTGTCCACTATCCCAACACAGCGACACACTTATCGTCACTGTCCACTATCCCAACACAGTGACACACTTACCGTCATTGTCCACTATCCCAACACAGCGACATATACTTACTGCACACGCCGCCCACACACAATGCTCCTGCTTTGCACATGGTCGGTTTACCTTTGCAGCTTTTGCCTGTTTTTATTTCTGGAAACACAGTAAAGAAAAACAGTCCTGACGTGATGAGAACGTTTTTTCTTTTCCAAGACAGTCACAGGTGGAAGACAAAAATAAACCATTATCTTCGCAGTAACGTATGATCAACGGAAGTTTGTAGAAAAAGCATCAAGTTGTGTTAAAACGTTTGCCATACATCAATTCTAGGATATCATCCTTCAAGTCAAACCTAAAGACTTTCTGGTTTACTACATGAGCTTTTCCATCTGTCCAGTGTGTGTGTGTATGTGTGTGTGTGTGTGTGTGTGAGGAGGGGGAGGGGTATGGGGGGAGTGGGTGCTAGTTGTGTGTATGCAGGTTTAGATGAGTGCGTGAAAATGTTGCTGTGCGTTTATTTTTACCCCCACCACCCCCACCCCGACCCCTATTCTTCCAGTTGTGTGTAATATGTTAGTTTGTCCTTCCCCTACCTCATATTGCCTCCGAACCTTGAACCGTCTCATTCGGATAGGATTCAGTACGTTACAATTAGCCTCATTGCTGTTAATACCTTATAAACAAAGCACGTGTTCGTGCTGTTTTGGAAAACAATGGTCAAAAGCCATGGGTCTGTGCAGCTCGAAGCGTCAGTTGGAATGCAATTATTTTTTTGCAGGCGGAATATCTGGCTATAAACCCGGGAGTAAACATCCTCCTGCGCCAGTTTTACTCTGGAGCAAACTACACCATTAAGGAAGATTGGGAAATGCGTTGTAAATCCCATTATGTGTGGGTACCCGACCACATTTGCCTGGAGTTGCAAATCCAGTTATGTGTGGATACCCCACCACATTTGCCTGGAGACGTGTATTTACGATTATTCTCGGATACTCACTGCAAACGTCGCCGCTGTCGCAAACACCATCAGCCCCACAGAAGTTCAGATTCTTACAGCTCTCTCCTTTCCTCAGAACTTCAACACACACACACACACGCACGCACGCACGCACGCACCCACCCACACACACACACACACACAAGTGGAGGAAGTGGCGTTTTAATTATATACAGATTTGAAGAAATACGTTTTAAAGTCTTGGTTTAAAGAAGATGCGAATGCTGATTGATGAACATCATATGGTAATGAATTCCACTGCGTAGGGCCCGTCAAAGAAAAGGCTCGCTGGTCAAAGATGTTTGTTTTTGTGAGAGGTATGCGGAAAATGTATGTGTCAGAAATGGAGCGAAGTTGTCTGGATGGGTGGGAAACAGTCAAGAGCTCATAAAAGATAGAATGAGTGACTTTCAGTGAAATAATTGTAGCACAGAGTGGATACAGGGTTTTGATGCTATGGGTAGCCAGTGAATCTCTGATCGTCTGCCTTGAACACTTTTGATAGAGATACAGACTCACATTTTTCACTAGAGTCAAAATTCACCATTTCAAAGTTCTGCATTTAGAGTAATTAACATTTTCACATCAGTCCCGCAGACCGAAATAGCTTCAACACTGATCAATGCTGCTAGACAAGAACATCTGGTTCTATAGAAAGTCTGATTACTTACTGCAGGTGCCACTTTCGCAGATAGATGTGATACATTCACTGCTTGTACTGCAGGCAGTGCCAGGTTTCGATTCTGCAAAAGAGACCCAGAGAACACGTGGAAAACTTCACTTCACTGACAGTCAATGAATCAGTAGAAATACTGACATCAAAATGGTGGCGCGCGCGCGTGCACACACACACACACACACACACACACACACACACACACACACACACACACACACACACACACACACACACAACACACACACACACAAAACACACACACACACACACACACACACACACACACACACACACACACATACACACACACGAACACACACACACACACACACACACACACACACACGCACGCACGCACGCACGCACGCACGCACGCACACACACACACACACATACACAGACACACACACACACAATGACCGTAGCATGTGTCACATCTGCCGTGTCCATAAAAATGAAAACGTTTAGTTTAGTTCAAAACAGTATCTACGTAGCCTGAAAGGTCCATAATATGCGCTACACCCCTCTCAGACGTTTTCGCTGTGCTGCCTTTAAAACAGTTCCATTGTTGGTCTGATCGACTGTCTGTCGGGCACTTCCTCTTTCCACGCCTCTCTCGCCGGATGATCCAGGCGATCGACGGTGTGTTGTGCTTGGTTGTGTGCCTGCAGGCAGTCTCTCAAGCTCCTCACCACGTCCCATTCACCAAGGCGCAATTAATTAAGCCACTTGTGAGTGTTGCATTGTTCGTCAGTCTATCTGCTTGGCAGTTTCCCTTGATTCCGGCATGTTCAGAACAGTGCGTCCACAGCAGTCTCTGAAAGTGCATGTTGAACATTGCCACATGCCAGTCGGGACTGAATTCCCATTACATCTTTTGTAGCAGGACGTTCATTGAATCAGTGAGCATTGTGGCATGCGTAGTGTGACGAGGCAATCCAAAGGAGAGCATGTGTGACTGCTTCCATTACTTTCCTTTGTGGAGCTGTCGGGGACCTTATAGGCTGCGCTGTATTCGTGGATGATGGTCGCACCTTGCTTTACAGTAAAGGCCCGCACTGGTCGATTTTTGGTGATAGAGACACCAGTCTACAATATAAGATCCTGTGGTTTGCTGTTTTAGTGAACGAGCAGCTCCATCTTTGATTCCTCGTTGACATATTTGGGACTAAGTCACCCATGCCTCTTTTTGCACTTTGTCCAGTTTTAGCAGACTTATCATACTGGTGTGAGGTCTAGCCCATAGTCAATGATACACAGCAGGACGAGGTGGCGCTGCTCGATGCCTTCTTCAGCCATAGCCTTCCAGAGTGACAGGCACTTCTTCAGCTTCAGTGTTGTTGTTTCCACTGGTCGACATTCTGACGATGTGGATCCCAAGGTATCTCAAATGATTCGTTAGTTATACTACTGCTCCAGCCAGTGTGAAGGCTGGCAATGCTTCGCCTGTTTCTCTTTTCGAGTGCGCATCACAATTTCTTTGCCTTGCTCGGGCTAATGAGAGATCCGGTGTCTTAATTGGCACCATTGAAATACTTTTCCCCTGTTGGTACTGCATTGTTTTGGCTGCCTCCTGGTTTTCCCTTGTTGTTTTGCATACGAGACCATTATTAGCCAATGTGAGCATCCCGCTGAGCCCACTTTGATTCACATGTCAGACCCTTGGTTATACATAGTAGAGCGCTGGCGAAAGGGGTTAGCCTTGTGGTAGACCCATTATGTGCTGAGAAGAAGCACAGTCACTTCCCTCCCCTTGCCCCCCTCCTCCTCTGCCCCCTCACTCGCAGGTGCCTCCCTGTCCTCAAAACAAGATACAAGAGAACTTTATTAATCCATTGCAAACATTACATGATCTGCAATATGTTCTTGGGTTATCTGCCGAGTTACCTGGCAAGGATACGTTCCATAAGCGTTTCGACTTCGTAGGTACCCTAGGCAGCCATTACGCTTGCTGTGGTCATTTCCTTGTTTTGGAACAGGTCTCTAGATGTGTGACCAGTCTTCGGGGATGTGTCCAATGATCATTAAGGCCACGCACAGGAACTTTTATCCGCAAGAGTCAAAAATATACACAATGGAGTTCTTCGACGAGTAATTCAACGACTTATTCTTTATGACAGGCCATCAGAAGAGCACACATGCTTTCGGTTAAGCATCTGCACGTTTCCAGTAAGACTCTTGTTAAAAGATTTTTTAATCCATGTTCACCACATACCCTGCAGACCCAAGACGATAACTGAACAGATCCCCGCTTTGTATACTCACTGCACGTGAAATCAGTGTGCGCTTGCCATCCTGAATTACAAACGCATTTGCCGACGGCTGTTTTAGAACTGCAGCTGCTATTGCTGGCTGTACAGGGGTTGGTTGGAATTTTACAGGGGCTGCCCGCTCGTCCGTCTGATACCTCTACAATGAAGAGACAAAAGGGAATTTAGGTTTTTCGTATACGTATCTGAATGCATAATCGCATATCCAGATAAGCAGCTTCCCGGTACTTGAGGGTTAGCGAGGTTTAGATTACACGTAAACGTATTCAACAATGTTTTCATGTATCGTTAACGAGGGCGCATGTTGGCTGCTTCCTGTCCAGGGACCGGATGTTTAAGCTCGTATGTGTGTTGTTATTTTGTCAAAACAAAATGACTGTTGCGTACCAGACTCGGAGGCACTGTGAGGAGTACCGTTCGTCTGTTGTTGCTGTTTTGTTGTTGTTTGTTTTTTCTCTGTTTTTTGTTTGTTTGTTGTTGTTGTATCCCAGGGATACAATCATCGTCTCTTTGTAAAAAATAAAACAATGGAGACAAAAAAAACACCTCTTATCTTCTGCACACTGATCTGTTGCTTTCTTTCTTCTCATTCTACCAATCCATCACCAGCAATGCAAGTATTTGTAGTGGGTGTGTGCGTCCGTGCGTGTGTGCGTGCGTGTGTGGTGTGTGTGTGTGTGTGTGTGTGTGTGTGTGTGTGTGTGTGTGTGTGTGTGTGTGTGTGTGTGTGTGTGTGTGTGTGTGTGTGTGTGTGGTGTGAGTGGTGGTGGTGTGTGTGTGTGTGTGTGTGTGTGTGTGTGTGTGTGTGTGTGTGTGTGTGTGTGTGTGTGTGTGTGTGTGAGTGTGTGCGTGTGTGTGTGTGACAAAATGACCGTGTCCCTATGTCTTTGTGAGCGCTCTGGGCTCTTACAAAATGAGGTGCCATAGATATTTTTATTTGTTCGTATTGTTTTGTTTTTTGTTGTTTGTTTGTTACTGGTGGTGGTAGTGGTGGGTGTTCTTCTTTTTTTTCTTTTTCTTTTTTTCTTTTTCTTTTTTAGGCTCACCTTTTGTTACGGACCTAGCTACGAGAGTAAAAAGAAAATAAATCAGACCCACATTGATTGAGATGTCCACGTTTTATGCCAATGGCATTGCTGGTAAGAAAATATAAAAAGTGAAAAGCTGTCAACATTTTCGACCGTGGGGATCGAATCGAATGTTCGCTATCAGAAGAACAGAGCGACACCGACAAGCAAGCACCCCTCCTAACGGACACAGAATTCATCCTTCATCGCCAGTCAGACCACAAGGAAGGCCTCTTCAGTGACCAGCGCACCGCGCGGGAGTCAACACTGGCCAGGCTATCCCCAGTGAAGTGAAGTTGGGAGTCAACACTGGCCAGGATATTCCCAATGAAGCGAAATTGGGAGTCAACACTGGCCAGGATATTCCCAGTGAAGTGAAGTTGGGAGTCAACACAGGTCAGGATATCCCCAGTGAAGTGAAGTTGGGAGTCAACACTGGCCAGGATATCCCCAGTGAAGTGAAGTTGGGGGTCAACACTGGCCAGGATATCCCCAGTGAAGTGAAGTTGGGAGTCAACACTGACCAGGATATTCCCAAAGAAGTGAAGTTGGATCTTGATGACCCACACTCACAACCATCGTCCCTCCCCAGTGTACAAAAACAATGGAGGGAAAATCGAACTGTTCAGACAACCGTGGCATCACCATACGATCCATCGTATACAAAATCCTGGCTCGGGTCTTGCTGCAACAGCATCATCTCTAACAGCATCATCTCTAAGAAGGAGGATCTTTGATCCCAGGCCCACAAAATTGGTATCTGAAGGCCTTGATGTTTTCTCCCCACAACCATCATCAATACTTATAACTTCTATCGTCAAACCCCTGTTTAAAACACCTTCCCACAACAATAAAGGTGCAGACTACTAAATACGTTCTATGCGCCTTATACGTGTGTGTGTGTGTGTGTGTGTGTGTGTGTGTGTGTGTGTGTGTGTGTGTGTGTGTGTGTGTGTGTGTGTGTGTGTGTGTGTGTGTGTGTGTGTGTGTGTGTGTGTGTTGTGTGTGTGTGTGTGTGTGTGTGTGTGTGTGTGTGTGTGTTGTGTGTGTGTGTGTGTGTGTGTGTGTGTGTGTGTGTGTGTGTGTGTGTGTGTGTGTGTGTGTGTGTGTGTGTGTGTGTGTGTGTGTGTGTGTGTGTGTGTTCCGTCTGTATCGCCATTCGTGTTTGAGACAATAAGTCAGGAAAATGGACCATTATCAGAACAATATGACAAGACAGAAAGAGCAACAGGACTAGGTAGAGGAGATAGGATAGGGGAGTCAAACGACAGCCCTGAGATTCAAGACAAGAGGATGACATTAGACATGCCAGGCCTCCCTTCAGAGGAGAGAGAGCGGGAGCTATGAGGAGGGGGCGGGATGGGGGGGAGGTAGAGTGAGAAAGAGGAGAGGGGGAGAGATACATATATTATGTACTTACTGCATAGTTTGCCATTCGTGGTTGCTGGCGCGTCACACTTACAACGTTTAGTTTTCTGGTCACATATTGCGCCAGCAACGCACGTGGCCGAACTGGTACACGCGTGGTTCACCGCATTTTCTGAAACAATACGGCCTTTTTTCAAAACAGGAAATGTACCTTGAAACAATCTCATCAGAGGTCAAAAATCGTAGGCTTTTTTGAAAGGGGGGAAATCTTATTAACTGAAAACGCTGTTTTATCGTATGCACGATTCTGTCAACAAGGACAATAATTTTGGTTAACTTAGCAAATTATATAACAGGTATGATAATTTGGAAGAATTGTTTTCTGCCTTGGAATGAACAGTTGGTCGCAAACACTCAAGGAGCGGAATTAAACGGAAGCGGAATTTGTTTTCAGTTCGGTCGCCCCCCACCCCACCCCCACCACCATCACCACTACCCTGGGGGATAGGGGAAGGGAAGTGAGAGGAGGGGGCATCAGTACGTATGTTTATCAAATACAATTACAGACTGGCAAATTTACAACTTTCAAGATAATTCAGAACGCAAAGGCCTGTGGCAATGCGAGGAGGGGGCATCAATACGATTTTTTTAATCAAATACAGCTACAGACTGGCAAATTTACAACTTTCAAGATAATTCAGAACGTAAAGGTCTGTGGCAATGCGAGGAGGGGACATCAATACGATTTTTTAAATCAAATACAGTTACAGACTGGCAAATTTACAACTTTCAAGATAATTCAGAACGTAAAGGTCTGTGGCAATGCACATAGCCTGCTGGATAGGCAAACACACTCATTACAATAATGTATTGTTGTTCGCAGGAGCCACACATACTTTTCATCAGTCGTTTGTTTCCCTCGCGTGAAGGGGGAAGCCGTAGAACGTATGTGTCTCAGTTCAGTTTGCACTTACTGCAGATTTGAATATTGTCACAGATGGCGCCTCCCCGACAGTCTGTGGGTTTGGTACATGGTTTACCGACAGTCAGTTCTGAAAAAGAAGAGAGAAAAAAAGCAACAGTCTTATTAATATGAGTAACAACAGAAGTGCCTAACGAAAAGAAATATGCTGACCACTTTCTGACCATTGCTCTTTGTTCTGATAGGCATCAGAAGTGCCCTATTATAATAATTATATCATATTATAGCCAGCGCATAATTTTGATAGTAGAACTAACTGAATTACAGAAAGAAAGAAAATTGGCCGATCAAGATTAGGATCCACGACAGCACAACAGTAAGTACTTTCGCCAGATTAATGCCCCTGGTTACTCTTTCGGTTTAATATATATAAAGGAGGTGGAAGAAGTGCTCTAATCGACAACACGAAGAAAGGAACGACTGTGCAATTAATTTCGTTGATAAATCTGTGAATGAACAGAACGTTTGCAGCTGCAGTTGAGAATAAAAGTTAATATTCAATCGAATTAGAGACTCTTGATGGTACTGTTGCGAAGCCATTCTTTGATTTGATTCGCAAAGGAGAGAGACAGCTGCCCTTCTGTGTATTGCTATATACCAAGTTTACTGTGAAAAGAGGAATGTTAAACAACAAATTTTGGTCTAATCTCCTCTCTCTCTCTGTGTGTTGTGTGTGTGTGTGTGTGTGTGTGTGTGTGTGTGTGTGTGTGTGTGTGTGTGTGTGTGTGTGTGTGTGTGTGTGTGTGTGTGTGTGTGTGTGTGTGTGTGTGTGTGTGTGTGTTATTTATTGTGACATCAACAATAATCAGACATGTAGTATCCTTGATACACTGTTGTGATTAATTTAAACATCTGACTTACTGCAAGTTAGGCCTGATTGTTCGTCACAGACTGTACCAGACCGACAGTTGTTTCGATGCTCCGAGCAAGCCTGATTCAGATCCAGAGCTGAGACAGGCCAAAAATATTAATGTTCCACTGCAAATAATTATTCTTAGCTGCTTTAAAAAAAAGTAAAAAAAAGAGCTTAAACATCAACGGATTTCTGCTGCTTTTATTTGTTGGTTTGTGGGCTTTTGTTGTTGTTGTTGTTGTTTTGTATTTTTGTTCAAACTTTGTGACAATGTCGAGGGCCTTTTTTTAAATTATTTTATTATTATTATTATTTTTATATCGATGGCGAGGGGGGAGGGCATAAGCAAAAAGGGAGGAAAAAAAGGACTAGAAATGAACAACCGCGAAATCAGGGTGATCATTTGAGAACCTACATTTCTAACCTGGGATCTCTGATGTCGAGTACCGTGGCTAGTCGATATGCATTTTCGTAAATACCAAAAGTCGTTAACCAAAAGTCGATATGCATTTTCGAAGATCGTTCATAAACTGCGAGCCCTCACTTATCAAACAGTTAAGCGATGAAAAGCATGGGGTAACAATTAGCGACGCTACAGCTCAAAATTGTTCCCGCATGTTTTGGGTGAATCGCACTATACAAAAAATAAACCAACAAGAACACCATCACCAACAGCAAAACTTCCGACACATAAATATCATTTATCGTTGCTGATTTGGTGAATTTCAACTCTTTTGGGTGGAGGAAAAGGTAAGAAAGCTACCAATGCGTGCTTTAAATCATTCTTTGTATCATTGGTGCGCGCGCGCGCGCGCGCGTGTGTGCGTGTGTGTGTGTGTGTGTGTGTGTGTGTGTGTGTGTGTGTGTGTGTGTGTGTGTGTGTGTGTGTGTGTGTGTGTGTGTGTGTGTGTGTTTGGATATCCATCGGTTGTTTTGTTCCAGCACAAACGCTGCAAAACAAATTTTAAAAAGGCGAAGAAAATTGTCATCTGGTTTAACACAGGTGTTCAGGATAGTGAAAACAAAACAAGTTGAGTTTTAGATTTATATTCTGTGCAATAATGAAACAGACTGAATGAGCCAGGGAAAGAGAAAGACTTACCGCACTTGCCGCTGCCGTCACAGATTACTCCTCCTGGAATGCATTCGGTGTTTTTCGTGCATTCGCTTCCAATGGGTTTCCCTTGATAAACAGCCCGCGTGGGCAGTGTCAATAATAATAATAATAATGTACTCTTGTATGTGCTATTTCTCCATATTGGAGCACCACAGTCCATTACAAGGCAAAGAACAAAACAGTCAAAAGACACTTCCGCGAGCACAGAGAGAGAGAGAGAGAGAGAGAGAGAGAGAGAGAGAGAGAGAGAGAGAGAGAGAGAGAGAGAGAGAGAGAGTCATTAGGACAGCTTGAAGAAGTGAGATTTCAAAGATTATTTCAAAGATGTGAGTGTGTTTGACGATCTAATTTGTCAAGGGAGACTGTTCCGGACAGACTTATGCAGCATAAGAAAAAGATCTCTGACCAAGTGAGTGCGTACGCACAGAGGAAAGACGGAGAATGGAAGTATCGGCAGAAGAGCGTCGCTGATGGGTTGGTTTGTAAACTGTCAGGAATTCAGTCAAGTAGACAGGAGCGGTCAAGTTGAGGCAGTTGGTGTGGCCAGTGCTATTCTTTGAGACCGCGTGTACGGATCACCTTTCTTTTCAGAAGCTCTGGCTTAGGGAGATTGTCTTGAATTTGAAGTTCTCCACCACCCCCTTCCGTGCCCGAATGAATGACACTAAGGCTGATACAAACGCCCTCCTTAATACAGAATGAAAAGAGTGTAGCATAGTGCCACAGAAGGAAGACGACTGTGGCAAGCGTTTCCTGACGAGTTGCGAGTGAGCTCGCTTTCCTGACGGGTTCCTACATGACGCTTGGGCAATAATTATAGTCAGCCCACTTCGATTCGTTGGGTCAAAGGTGTACGTGTGTTTTACAGTGAGCGGTTACCTGCATTTCTAGCAGAATGGTGTGCATGCCTCTGTGTGTGTGTGTGTGTGTGTGTGGTGTGTGTGTGTGTGTGTGTGTGTGTGTGTGTGTGTGTGTGTGTGCCGGTGTGGTAGGCGAGGAATACAATGCTAAGATTATTATTTTGGAGGTTTATGTGTGCATTTTTGTTGTTCTTGTAAAGCGCGGTATGCTCACCCTTGTAAGTGCATGAAATACGGCGCTATAGAAATCACCACTAGTAGTAGTAGCAGTAGTAGTAGCAGCAGCAGCAGCAGCATTACATGTAATAGTAGTAGTAGTAGTGGTGATGGTGGTGCTGGTGGTGGTAGTAGTAGTAGGAGGAGGAGGAGGAGGCAGATTTTAATGCGAGTCAAAAATATAAATAAGATATGCACTGCAAGGTTTGTTTTGTTTTGTTGTAGTAGTAGTATTAGTAGCAGCAGCAGCAGCAGCAACAGTAGTAGTAGTAGTAGTAGTAGTAGTAGTAGTAGTAGTAGCAGCAGCAGCAGCAGCAGCAGCAGCAGCAGTAGCAATAGTAGCAGTAGTGATACTACGCAGATTTTAATGCAAGTCAAAAATACAAATAAAATACGCACTGCAAGTTTTGTTTTGATTTTTCGGACCCGTACACGTGCTGCCCTCTGGACACTCTGTTATCTGGTTACCACAAGTTTCTCCGTAATTAACAACTGAAACAAAGAGTACAGGTATTCGAGCGTTGGGTGGGTGCTTCAAACAGTTCCTGTGTTGCTATTGTACGCAAAAAACTGATAAGTAACTTGGTGTTTTACGCCCAGTCAACCAGTACGGTTATATCAGGGCGAACAAAAAATGGATGGAATGTAACCCGTTAAAGTTAGATCCAAACACATAAAAGGTTCAAAAGAAAGTTAAAGTAAAGTTATCAAAATGAATTACGGCTAAGACGCAAATCCTGACATTTATCGCATTATTTTGAGAGAAAATCGCATCGTTAAACGCGTGGCACGACAAGCCGGCCGGCCGACCAACCTTAGCACTGCTCATTATGTACTCACATTTGTATGATAGTCCAAAAACAAAACTAACAAAACAGCAAAACAGATCAACAGCAAAAAACGACAGTGACAGTGATCAAGACTGGGGTGAGACTTCGAACATAAAGCGACCATAGTCGACAATGTCCGATCATTCAGTCTGTAACTGCAAAAAAACGACAATGATAGTGATAATGGGGTGGGACCTAGGACATAAAGCGACCTTAATCGACAATGTCCGATCATATAGTTCGCAACTGCAAAAACAAAAACAAAAAAACGATGATAGTGATCAAGACTGGGGTGGGACTTCGGACATAAAGCGACCATAATCGACAATGTCCGATCATATAGTCTGCAACTGCAAAAAAACGACAATGATAGTGATCAGGACTGCGGTGGAACTTCGGGCATAAAAATGGTGGCGCGCCTGCGCGTGCACACACACACACACACACACACACACACACACACACACACACACACACACACAACACACACACACAAACCCATGCATTAGTAGTGACAGCTACCTCTCTCCTCTCTCATTCAGGGCATGGGAGCAGGGATAGCTCAGTGATTAGAGCGCCGGACTCGTGATCGAAAGGTGGCCAGAGAATTATCTTCTCCAGTGTCAACTTTCTGTAATGGCTCTTATTTCTGTAATGGCTCTTATTTCGGTGTCCGTTCCACCCCAATGTTGCCACAATAGCAAGTAAAAGATCCGTTGATTCTGCCAAAAGTGCAGGTGGCAGGTTACAGCTAAACACCGATGCACCTTACCCATGCGGTTTCGAATAAAGTGACACTCTAAGCCGATGCATGGTTGTATGGTGTACAAGCAACGTGCGCCGAAACGGCAGCAGTTTCACGTGGCACTAGCCATGTAACATCCAAACAGCGCTGTCAGTGCGCCACTTCGATGGATATTATAAAAGCGCGCTATAGAATGGATACAGTTACTCATTTGGAATCGCATGCGACAGGAACGTAGTGAGTCTGCTCGAGAGCAGAGAATAGCGCTATTTAAAAGAGATCAATAATAATAATAATAAATAGCCTTCCGTCCTGTACACGAGAGGCGTGCACACACTAAAGAGAGCACGGAAGCGGGAAAACGAAATGGCAACATTCTGCTCATAACTCTATTAACTTTATAAAACACAATCCAGCGTGAAGAAGATTTAGTAAGTAGGGTAGTAAGCTGACTCTGTCTCGCCTGGCTTTTCTACTTCAAGACCGCCAGTGCGTGTCATGGGCAAAACTAGTGGAGACAATCAGGTATAATAATACTAAGTGAAAACAAAATAAATCAACAGCTCACCCCGATAACTGTAGCCGAGCACCTGGACTTCACAAAGTTCAAGAGATTCAGGAGGGTCCTTCAAAACGGTAACATATTGGCCCTTCATTGTTCGACGACAGACAAAGTTTAGCACCAGTCCTACACGAGGTTTAGCCGTGAAGAGTTGCCAAGTACACTTTATGTCCTCGGCCACCTTGGGTGAGTCATCAAAGGAGAGCATTTGACGATAGACCAGGATGTCGAAATTGGTTAGTCTCTCGGCTGTCAACAGAAAACAATTGGAAAGCGGGAAGCTGTCAACCATGATAGTGATTGATGGTGTCAAAACTATGAAGCTAAAATAACCACAAAGCAAATGAAAACAAGCAAATGCGAGCGAGCGAGCGAGCGAGAGACAGATAGACAGACAGACAGACAGAGACAGAGAGAGACAGAGAGACAGAGAGATTTTGACATTCCCTCTGTTATAATCGCCCTGATATAACCATAATGGTTAACTGGGCGTAAAACACCAAGTTACTTACTTACTCTGCTATAATGCACGCGAGAGCCGTTGTCTCCTTGTCAAGGAACGATATTATACAATGAAACAGAAAAAATAACAAGTTCGCCTAAAAGGTAAGGGAAGCAATTTCAAGAAACAAGCTAGCAGATGGATTTACTTTCTGATTCATCGTCTGGATATCCAAATAACCCATTAGCTTTGCTGGTGCATGATTAAGGGTTGTAGAGGACATAAAGAATTTCACGAAATATTATGTCTTCATACAGGGCATGTTGTGTAGGATCGCCTGCCCTGTATGAAGAAATGGCGAAAACGCCTTCAAGAAGCAATACATGTTCTCTAAAACGTCTGTTGCGGCACAGCTGGTCACTTAACAGAGCGTGACAAAGTGTAGCTATTGTACCTTTTGTAGAGCTCCAGATTCAGATTCAGATTCTTCATTCACCAAGTTTAACAACAAGGAAAGTGTCGTGAAAAGCAGGAAGCATACAAACATAAGCAAACGATAAACTGACATACATCAACTAACTTGCATATCAATATACGTAGTGCGCGCGCGCGTGTGTGTGTGTGCGTGCGTGCGTGCGTGCGTGCGTGCGTGTGTTTGTGCGTGCGTGCGTGTGTGCGGGCGGGCGGGTGATCGGGCGTGTATGATGTGGTGTGTGAGTGGTGTGTGTGTGTGTGTGTGTGTGTGTGTGTGTGTGTGAGTGCGTGCGTGCGTGCGTGCGTGTGTGATGTGGTGTTGGAGCAGTGTTAAACGAACATGATCCGCTGTAAAAGTTGTGTGATTGAAAATGCCGTTGATTTTATATCGGTTTCATCAGGGTTTGTTTTCTTTTACACCCTACGTATATGCACTTAACGTGACGTGATACGGTGCATAGTCGTACGGTGTACACAGAACGCGCCGAGATGGCAGCAGTTTCGAGTGGTACGAGCCATGTAAGAAGCAAACAGCGAGAGCGCGCAACGCAGTAATGAGCTCGTGAAACAAGAGTTAGTTATGGTGTCCAAGGTACGCTTTTATATAGCTCTGTTCTCCTCTTTTTGCACGTGGCTCTAAAAAAGTGACTGTATTCTTTCACAGCCTGCTTTGGATATCCACCCAAGTGGTGTGCTTGCAGCGCTGTTTGGTTCTGACAAAGCTCGTACCACTCGAAACTCCTGCCATCTCGGCGCGTTCTGTGCACACCGTACAACCAGGCACCGTATCACGTCACTTCATGCAAAGTGCATAATTATACGTAGGGTGCGTGCGTGTTTAGCTTTAATCTGCCATCTGCACTTTTGGCAGAATGACCGGGATTTTTGTACGTGCTAATGAGGTATCACAGGGGTGGAACGGATACGGAAATAAGATTCAGCACAGAAATTTGACCCTGGAGAACTTTTTCTACGGTAGCAGACATGGAAACGAATTGAAGGGACTCTGCTTCTTCTTCTTCTTCTTCTTCTTTATTCAACAGGGTGCCAACAGAGCCGGTCCTGCCTATAAGATCGTTCCGCTCATGATTCAAGATCAACATCCACATTTCGACCATAGACTGCCTAAGTCCGGTAGGCCGTCGTTCTCGCGGATGACTCCTGCTTACAGACAAGAGTGTATTATGTCAATGATCCTACTTTATTTTGAGCGTAGATACTCTACTCTTAAACATGTTCTGACCAGCTTGCCTAAAATGTTCTCGATAAGATGTAAATAAGTGAACTCTTGGATTGTGATACTATGTTAAATATTGACTACTTTAACCGTGTACTTTTGAGTATAGTCTGAGAAATGGAGAACGTTTTAAAAGCGTGTTTACTTATGCCGGTGTGTCTGCGCAGTGGTGTGACTCTCCGCACTTAACAGGACGTTAAAGTCTTTTTTATGCTTCATTAACAGGACATTAAAGTCCTTTTTATGCTTCTTTAACAGGACGTTCAAATTCTTTCGTTTGTATGCTTCATTATTAGGACGTAAACGTCCTTTTAATCTTCGTCGTCAAGACATTAACAGGACGTTAAAGCATTTCTTTATGCATCAGAAGTTAAAAGAACTAGCCAATAGAAAAGTGTGAATTTTTGTTATTACACACACACACACACACACACACACACACACACACACACACACACACACACACACACACACACACACCACACACACACACACACACACACCACACACACACACACACACACACACACACACACACACACACACACACACACCACACCACACACACACACACACACACACCACACACACACCACACACACACACACACACACACACACAACACACACACACACACACACACACACGCACTCATACACACACACACACACACCACACACACACACACACACACACACAATCTGGGAGCGGAGAGTTAGTTAACTCTTGGGTTTTAACGTTCTATCAGCGGCACAGGGTCGTCTCAGATGGAACACGGGGTGAGGGAGACACAACCACACAATATCAACTTGAATTAATGAACCACAAAGAGTAAAATAATTAAGTGAGCACCCTTTTGTTTGTACGTGTGTTTGTCTGTCATAAGTAAATAATTTTCCTCTGCATTTCCATCATGAAGTTGATCGTTCCGCAGGCTGAGCCTGCCGACCTGCATATTACGCCTAAGATTCCAAAGAAAGTGTTTGTCTTAATTTGTTTGTTTCTCTCTTTCTTTGTCTTTTTAAGCACTGACCACAGCAATCCAGGCGGGGGAAAAGAATAACGCTGCGGATTTTGTACAGGCCGAGCAGATTGACTGTCCACCACCGTTTTCTTTTTCCATCCATTGCTACATTCGAATAAAAGCATTGTAAGACCGTCTTTGTGACCGTGAACCCATCCACGGCGTACGCACTGCTCCCAAATTGCAGAGAACTCGAGGATGTCGGTTTGAACATGGCAGCGTTCCAATCTGAAACACATGCAGTTACACCAAGCATACTATGAAAAGCTGTTGTTTTTTAAATCACTTTTATTTACTACATGCTTTCACCTCGAAATACGAGCCAGGTGCCAAATAGTCATGATGGGTATGAAATGGTTACCAAATAGGCATGGATGGGTATGAAATGGTTACCAAATAGGCATGGATGGGTATGAAATGGTTACCAACAGGCATGGATGGGTATGAAATGGTTACCAAACAGGCATGGATGGGTATGAAATGGTTACCAAACAGGCATGGATGGGTATGAAATGGTTACCAGATAGGCATGGATGGGTATGAAATAGTTACCAAACATGCATGGATGGGTATGACATAGTTACCAAACAGGCATGGATGGGTATGAAATGGTTACCAAACAGGCATGGATGGGTATGAAATGGTTACCAAATAGGCATGGATGGGTATGAAATGGTTACCAACAGGTATGGATGGGTATGAAATGGTTACCAAACAGGCATGGATGGGTATGAAATGGTTACCAGATAGGCATGGATGGGTATGAAATGGTTACCAAATAGGCATGGATGGGTATGAAATGGTTACCAAATAGGCATGGATGGGTATGAAATGGTTACCAACAGGCATGGATGGGTATGAAATGGTTACCAAACAGGCATGGATGGGTATGAAATGGTTACCAGATTGGCATGGATGGGTATGAAATAGTTACCAAACAGGCATGGATGGGTATGAAATAGTTACCAAACATGCATGGATGGGTATGAAATGGTTACCAAACAGGCATGGATGGGTATGAAATGATTACCAAATAGACTAGGTATGGATGTGTACAACTCAATTAATAGCTGAGCATATTTAAGTTTTACTTTCTATGACCACGTCTAAAGGTGAACCGCATTTGCAAACCCCACACGCAAAAAGTCTTCAGTTCAAATCTTTTTTCTTTCTTTTTCTTTTCTTTTTTTCTTTTTTTGGAGGGGGGGGGGGGCTGGGGGGGAGGCTTGGTCGGAATGGGGCGTCTTTGTAATTTGTTCAACGATAGATCAGACACTGTGAAAGCATTGAGTGCTGATGGGCGAGCAGACCAAACGCAATCATTATTGTTAATTGTAGGCCATCATCTGGCGCTGTGAAAACGCACGTTTATGTGCGGTGGTTTGTATGCTACATGTACACATTTTCATTCATTCATTCGTGTTTCATATATGTATAGAAATGGTGCCTTGCAATTTCTTTTAGTCATCAGTACCTTAGCAACGACTAGTTGTTAGACAGGTTTGACTGAACCGAAACTAGAATCATTGTTAAATAAAATGTTTCGGTTCGAGCTCTCTCTCTCTCTCTCTCTCTCTCTCTCTCTCTCTCTCTCTCTCTCTCTCTCTCTCTCTCTCTCTCTCTCTCAATCGCGAGAAAAGATACAACGAATCCAATAGCATTAAGCAGTCTTTTTGAAACTTGTTCTGTCCATCCTGCATTCTAAACGATTTTTACTGACGATTCAAAATCAGCTGGCTCGCAAACTTAATGCAGTTCTTACACGTGTCGTCTTCACAACGACAGCTCTATTTTCACTACGGAATTTGGAGCTGTTATGTTAGCTATTAGACCCCTCCACCATTCATAGGCAACGATTTCACTGAGTCTGTCCGATTTCGTCACATGTCTTCAGGCTTTACGTAACATGAAATATGACCATCCTGTTTTGACGGTGGATGACTCATATTTACAGAGAAACTCGATTGATAAACACAAAACCGTATTTCATGTGGGGGTTCACACCATTACATTCTCCAACCGAAAGCTGCCCACACTTTATACACAACTAAAATATAACCAACGTCTCTATCGGGACCGTAGGAAAACACAAGACACAACAGTAGTTACACAGGGGTGCTGTCTAAATGATGGTACCGAAAAGAATCAAACTAATGAATGTGGCTACCCAACTGAAAACGACAATCTCCACATATGTGTTTGAGACAACTTACAATGAATTTGCGTACATCCGTAGTAATTATCACACCGGAAGTCGCAAGTACTACCGCACGGTACACAAGAAAAACCATTCCAGTAGTAGCCGTGGTCACACACTGGAACGCAAAATAGAAGAAGAAGAAATGAATATTGTGCAAACAACAAAACGATTCAGTTGGAAAGAGTATAAGAACTAGACGGACGAATAAGTTCGGAATGGGGTCACATGTGAAGAACAAATAATAATAATAAATGCATTTATAACGCGCCGAATCCCTGTATGACTATGCATGCGTGAGGCTCAAAGCGTATACATATAAAGCGTTACAGTACACAACGTGATTTAATGATGCACTACATCTCTCACTCTATCCAGCCCCCTTCTCCGTATCCACCCATCTGCACACAAGCACATCCACATTCAAATACGCACAATCTCGCAACCTACCGCTTCCCTCTCTCTCTCTCCCAGTCTCTCTCCAATCCCCATTCCCCCCAAAATCATCAGTCAGCCAGTGAAGACGTCAGCAACCACCCCCCTCCCCCACCCCACCCCAACAAAATCAAGTACAGCATCCAATGCCTGCAGTGAAAGGGTTAGAGTAGCTCAGAGTAGGCAGAAATAAAGAGGTTTTAAGGGAGGTTTGAACTGTGAGAGAGAACTGCTGTCACGTCTACCTGGATTAGGTGACTAGACTGACGATGGCTTGTGTTTAAACTGTTTTGGGTTGTTGTTTTTTGGACAGCAGTTGTATGAGTCCATAGGCCCTTGAGTCCGATCGGACATGTATAGGTCGCGTGGGCTAAGTCAACCAGTGGGGAGTGGGGTGAGTCCTGTCGACGTATGGCGCGAAATGAGCTAGAGTAGCCAGTCTGTTGTCCATCTCCGAGAGGGAAGGCCGTTTGGATCGCCAAAGCGTTTCTTTGTTGGGTCCGGGTCGTCAGCAGTGTGATTTCTTTTCAAATCCTCTGTTCTGTAGTTTAACTACAGGGAAGCTCGGTGGAATGGTGTAGTATTTATATTTTCCGTCAGCGTTCGAGGAACGTGGGGAGCGGAACAGACTATCACGAGTCGGCTGGTGAGTCAGAATCTATTCTCTTCTTCATTGCGTGGGGGGCCGAGGGCCGGTATTTGTTCCGTGTGTGTGGAAGTAGTTTAGGCATTTTATGTTTTGTTGTCTGTATTATTATTTACTTGATTATTTGGTTTTGTATATATATATGTCTGTATATCTGATGTACCTGGTGGTATGCATGACACGGAGTTGTTAGGGTCAGTCGAGTGACGCAGAGCCAGACGAGCAAAGACAAGGCCGAACGGCTTTTCATAAGTTTATGCAAATTTTGGGGAAGGTGTATTTTGTGGGCCACACCTC
This sequence comes from Alviniconcha marisindica, assembly GCA_018857735.1. Taxonomy (NCBI): domain Eukaryota; kingdom Metazoa; phylum Mollusca; class Gastropoda; family Provannidae; genus Alviniconcha; species Alviniconcha marisindica. The sequence continues at coordinate 34,856 of JABMCL010000977.1, forward strand.
GCGGGCTGGTGCCGCAGCTCGCTTTCTTTTTGTGAGTTCAGCTTTTGTTATGAAGTGGGATTAAACAAGATGGCGTATGCTGGCCAGGGGTGAGCGGTTGCACGTGATAAATGAGCATGTGTGTGTGTGTGTGTGTGTGTGTGTGTGTGTGTGTGTGTGTCAGTGTATAGGACTGACACGGTGGATTGTGCTAAAGGGCCTCTGTTGTGGGCACTGGGATATTTTACATACATATTGTTGGCAGTTATCTTTTGAACTTCACAATACTTTTCGTAAACTTTATTGAATGATAAGATGATTGTCAATTTATTACGGGTTGTGAATTAATATAGTGTGTGACCTGATGGGACACTGCAGTGCACAATGAAGAGTGAAAATAAATAGTGGATGTTTAAGCAGGACTAGGTTGTTATTCGGGGAAATTTCAGACAGTATATTCTGCTTGCAGGACTCCAGTTATCCAGTTATCGTCTATTGTCTGTCGACATTCGTCTAGCGTTTAGCATCTACCATCAATCAGCTATCAGTTCATCTTTATTCGTCACTGCCATGTTTACGTTGGCGACTGGTCGACGATTGCTGCCTGTTGGCACCACACCTGTCTGGTGTTGCGGTGGGGCGTCATAACTTCGTTGCTACAGTATGTGACATCTGCCGACACCCTTCACCGTGTCCCGTTGCTGGCACGGGGCTGCTCGTGACGACTTGGTGTCGTCTGTCGCCCGTCTTTGTCATCTTCGACGAGGGGTGTGACTGCTGTCACGCTTCCACTTCGTGGACCAGTGTCCTGTCGTCGCTGTGTTACTGGTTCGACCAGTGCTCTTAGCCCAGTGAGCTCGTTTGAGGAACTGTGTCTCGTGCTTTTCGTTAACCAGTGTGACTGGGTCATCGCCTCTTATCATATTATTGTCCTCCATTGTCTTGAAATGTCATGATGTGTTTTTGTGAATGATTTGATCAATGTCCTCCGTGTATATGCCTTAGTTAAGTTGTGCATGTGAATGGAATGACTTTTGCGTGTGATGGGTAGGATTGTGTAATTATGAAAGGGTGTGAAAGGATACTCATTGTTGTGTTGTGGTGTTGGGGAGTACGTGTGGGAGGGATTACGCCAGCGACCATTAGGGAAGCGACAACTGCAGTGTCGTGTGTGAGCAGGAAGGTTGTTCCGGACAAGGGGAGCCTGAACAGAGAATGACCGGGGATTTTTGGAGACAATAATTTTTGGATAGTTCAGTATGTGTCTTCAATATCTGCCTTCAATATCTGCGGCTTGTATGCAAGATGAAATACTCTGCTTTTAGTGATTATCTAATATTATCTAATATCTTAATCGCATTAATACTCTGGTTTTAGTTATTATCTAATATTATCTATAATCTTAATCGCATGTATTATAATGTGTGTGTACGTTACATATCCCAAACAACTGGCAGCTATACCACGAAAATACTGCACATGCTGCTATGAATGGGTAGCGCTGCTCTTGCAGCTGCTGTTGTCTTGCCCAGGTATGGCGGTCTAATTCTGCGCGTGGGATTGATGAAGCTTTATATATATATAGATATAGATATATATGTGTCGCATTGCATAATTTTGTATAATGCATAAGACTCGTGCAAAAATATTTAACAAAAGTGCTTCAGTTACCACCAAATGTGGCATGGTGACTAAGAGAATGCTTGATTAGCGCCTGCATTAATGGATGACGTCACGGAATAAAATATACTCAAGTTCAAAAGTTAAACAACCTTTAAAGAAAATGCACGCATGTTCAAACCTCAGTAAACCTCAATAAACTAATTCCACAAGACCTCTGCAGGTGCTGGCGTATTCGCCATATCAAGACTGGATTACTGCACATGTTTACTTTGTTATTAGATTTGTACGTCGCGTCAACCGCACAAGATCAACTCAGGACGAATCACAGTCAGTTTCTTCGCACCAGGTCGAAATGCAAGGCACCAAAACACAAGTAAAAAGCTGGCTCACAGTTCTACATACAACAGTGAGAATTAGCACATTGCACAAGATAATAATAATGTACATTTATCATGCGCTCATCAACGCCCTGAGCGCTCACATACCAAAATATGATACACATGTAGAGCATAGTCCTACCAAAACAATTTACATAAAGTATTATACCAACAACAAAAACGCACTACAAACACACACACACACACACACACACACACACACACACACACACACACACACACACACACACACACACACACACACACACACACAAAAGACTGTAGCAGAAAATGGGTACTGATATTAGTTAGGATGGAAATACTGTGAGTAGAGGAAGGTTTTCAGTTTGGCTTTAAAAGATGACAGGGTTGAGCAGTGTCTAAAGTCTTGTGGGAGTGAATTCCAAATGTGGGGTCCAAAGCAAGAGAAACTGCGAAAGCCATGAGTCTCGCGTTTGTATTGTGGATTTCCAGCATGCGGGTGTCAGAAGAAGAGCGTAGTGTACGAGACGGAGTGTAGACATGCAGCAGTTCAGAGAGGTAAGCAGGACCAGAACCACTTATAGCACTGAAACACGTACAAGCGACTTTATACCTAACACGTTCTGAAATGGGAAACTAGTGCAGTTTTTACAGGAGAGGTGTTGAATGGTGGTGACGGGGTGCCAAGAGAACAAGTCTTGCAGCAAAGTTCTGAATTTTCTGGAGAGGTTGGATGAAGAATTAGGTGCACCCATGAGGAGACAGTTGCAATAGTCAAGCCGTGAGAGGATATAGGAAGTAACATGAGTCTTGGTTGCGTCTTCAGTGAAAAACCTGCGGGTTGAACTAATGCGTTTAAGCTCGAAATAAGCAGTTTGGCAGATTTTTATGACGTGCTTCTTCATGGACAGTTTTGAGTCAAGAATGAATCCAAGGTTCCTGGCAGAATCAGTGAAGGGGATGTTGTGAGAGCCAAGAGTAATCGAATCAGGGAGGGAAACGGTAGAAGGTTTCAAGGAAGACGAAAAAGGAAAGAGAAGAACTTCTGTTTTGTTGTCTTTCCGTTTGAGCTGATTTTCCGTCATCCGTGTTTTTATGTTGTCTGTGCATGCATTGAGTTCTTTGGTGAGGCTGGTCACTTCACTGATAGGAGCGGATTTCTGGAGCTGTGTGTCATCTGCGAAAAGCTGATGGTTTACAGAGTGGTTAGCTATGATATCGGAGAGAGACGTAGTGTACAGGACGAAGAGAATGGGCCCCATTATGAGCCCTGTGGCACACCGTACATGAGCTGTGATGGTGATGAAGACGAGTTATTGACTGAAGTGGACTAATATCTGTCTGAGAGGTATGACTGAAACCAATGGAGTGCAGTAGACTGAATGCCAAAAACAGTGTTCAGGCGGGAGAGGAGAATTTGGTGGTCAATAGTGTCAAAAGCGGCAAACAGATCCAACAAAAGAAGAACAGAAATGTTTTTGTCATTGTCCAGAGCGGAGAGAATATCGTTTACTTCCCGACATATCCCCCGACACGTATTCAGTAAAAAAAAATCTTTTCTTTTTCTTTTTTCTTTTCTTTTTCTTTTCTTTTTTTTAAGTTGTTGGTAATCCTAAACCAAAGAACAGTTGATCAGATCGCAATTATGTCTAAATCACCTTTATCGGGCACAGTAACACGTGTTTTGGTGCCTATTCATATTCCGTATTTTTCTTTTTTTCTTTTCTTTTTCTTTTCTTTTTTCAATACTAAACCAAAGAACAGTTGATCAGATCGCAATTATGTCTAAATCACCTTTATCGGGCACAGTAACACGTGTTTTGGTGCCTATTCATATTCCGCAGTCGGGTCGATTATTTCATCTTTCCTCATTAAGGGAGGGATGGGACAATTCGTGACAGCTGCACACAACAACGGCGTCTCTTAGCCAGCCCACCCGTGTGTATGTGTATGTGTGTGTGTGTGTGTGTGCGTGCGTGCGTGCGTGCGTGTGCGTGTGTGTGTGTGTGTGTGTGTGTTTGCCATTCGGACAGATACGACAACTGTGTGTTTGCATGTATGCTTCCAAGTGTGTTTGAAAGAGCATCATTGTGTTGCTGCGCGAACCTGCACTTACCCCAAATTTTCAACTCGCATAATTGTACAGTGTAGTATTCCCGCGCGTTGGATCCAAATCGTTTTGCTAAGCGAACATACCGCCCACTTAACACTCTTGAGCACGCCAATAGATCATAGTCTGCAAAAAAATGTTAGCTGGTTAGCCGAAAAAGAGAACTTATGGTATTCGTAGATTATGACATACATACACGTATTAGGAACGCAATAATAATTACTCACGGGACGGGACATGTGTTTTGTTTTGTGGGCAGAAGAAACTACTTTTCAGTGTCAACGGGCTAGAGCTGGTGTGGATATAAAAGGGAATTAAGTTTGTACCGAACGTTCAGAGCTCAGGAGCTGTGTGAAAGTCGAGGTGGCCGTCCTGGGCTTTCCGTCATAACGAGCCTTCTGGTTTCCGTGGACATAAAGCAATACTGAACCATGTTCACGCATTGGTCTCAGCGTGTCCCTAGTATGTCAACCGACATCCGAGGACATTAAGCAACACAACAGCAGCAGTACCGAACGTTTAATCTACCCCTACAGATACGTTTCTTCGTTTCAGCTATTTCCAGAGGGACGCTAGTTTCGGGAAATGGTAAAGTGGTAGAGCGACGGACTCGTGATCGAACGGTCGCGAGTTCGAGTCCCCGCAGGAACGGCGGAATAATTTTCTTCTCCAGGGTCAACTTTCTGTGCTGACTCTTATCTCGGTATCCGTTCCACCAATGCGGTACCACAGAAGCACGTAAAAGATCCCGGTTATTGTACCAAAAGTGCAGGTGGCAGGTTACAGGTAAACACACATGCACCATACGATTCTGGCTTCGAATGAAGTGACGCTGTAAACTGGTGCATGGGTGCATGGTGTGCACAGAACCTGCGCCGAGACGGCAGCTGTTTCATGTGGCACGAGCCATGCAACAACCAAACGGTGCTGTAAGCACATCACTTTTGTGAATTTTCAAAAACGCACTATAAAAGACTACAGTCACTCATTCAAAATCACGTGACATACGACATGAACGCAATGAGTCTGTTGAGAAAAAATAATAGCGCTATGTAAAATATATAAAATAACAATTATAACAGTCCTGCTCAATTTAATTGCGAAACTGCCTGTTAGAATAACTTTTGCCGACATGGTCGCTGCTTTTGTTGTATCAGTTTCACGTATGCATGAAGTTAGTGTTGGGGAGTGGGGATAGCTCATTAGTACAGCGACGGACTCGTGATCAAAAGGTCGCGGGCTCGAGTCCCGGCAAGTGCGGTGGGTGAATTGTCTTCTCCAGGGTCAACTTTCTGTGCTGACTATTATTTCTGTATCAGTTCCACCCCCGTTTTATCGTGGTAGCACGTAAAAGATCCCGGTCATTCTGCCAAAAGCACAAGTGGCTGGTTACAGCTAAACAAACATTCACCCTACCTAAACTAATGCATGGTTGTATGGTGTACACACAACGTGCACCGTGACGGCAGCATTTTCGCGTGGCACCAGCCATGCAATAACTAAATAGCGCTGCAAATGTAACCGACTTTAGTGAGATCATTCAGAGTCACAAACGACTAGAGCACAGTGGGTCTGCTCGGAATATGTTCTGTTCTGTGCTTCCGAGGAGACCCACTGCGGTATTGTTGCTATTGTGAAGCGTTTGGGGCTCATCTCTAGATGAGGCGCTTGACAAATGTTAAACAAAAATTAATAGTATATCTTACCTTTCCCTTTGTTTTTATCCGACTCTTTATAATGCTTCTGGTATTCGGAAGTGCCCCAGCAATACTGGCCATCTACTGTGAGCGAATACGCAGCAAACTGATACCTTGCTTTGCTACTAGCAAGTGTGTTTGATGTATCTGCAAAGAACAGGAGAAACAACTGCCTGTGTCCTACACCACAAACAAAACCATTCTAGTTTCTATTGATAACCTTTCCTCTAGAACGAAAAAGGAGACAGGTATATAGAAGAGGTCCTCAGGACGGGCAAAATTGCCGTCTTATTTATCCGAGTTTCTTTTATCAAAGCATTTGTGCGTGTGTATGCGTGCATGCGTGTGTGTGTGTTGGGAGGGGGGGTGATGTGAGTGTGTGCGTGCGTGCGTGCGTGCGTGTATGTGGTGTATGTGTGTGTGGAGGGAGAGAGAAATGACTGGTTTTTAACGCCCAGTCAACCATGACGGTTATATCAGGGCGAAAGTGAGAGAAAGAAAGAGTAGAAACTGTGTTGCATACTGGCCACAGATCCCAATACGAGGTAAGATAAAATTTAAAAGATATACTGACTGTGTAAACCTTCAGACTAGAAAACAGTATCATCAAGCAGAAACGAACGCCTGTAACATGTCTTTTGTGTACCTTGCTCTGTGTAGTAAAGTATTTTGCCGTTCTACAACTGGGCTTCTATGTGTAGAATTACCTATCCAACTACCTATTTGTTAGTTCTTTTATTTTCATTCTTCATTGCATCCAAGAAAGAAAAAAAAATCAGCGCAAAAAATTTATGTTGACTATGTTTATATAGCTTGGGCGTAAGAAACAAAAAATCTCTCCCGTTTCAGTACGGACAATTCATAATATTTTTAACTGGAAAAATTCAGTCACCAATATCTAAAACTCCGACACGATGACATGGCTTAATTATGAACTCACATGCACCCTATAATTATATGCGGCTACGAAAACAATTATATCCATCCACATAATTATGACATACTCGCGCATTAATCCAACAAACGTTTAAAAAAAATCATACACTCATGTTTGTAGGCCGGCCAAGAGAGCCGTAAATTCTTGAAGCTATAAACGCCTCCAATGTCCACAGTCCACCAGGGGTTTTTATCCGAAAGCGAGCTGGCGAAACAGGTCTTCTTAACGCTCGCTGACTGTCCATCATGTCCATCTGCTGCAGCACAAGCTGGAAAATCTTGTCGTTTTATGGAGCTGGATCTCGTCTGTTTGTTGTAAACCACGTTCACTGTGAATACAACACAAACATAAAATATGGGCATACATTCGTGCTCGCGAACACACACACACACACACACACACACACACACACACACACACACACACACACACACACACACACACACACTCTCTCTCTCTCTCTCTCTCTCTCTCCTCTCTCTCTCTCTCTCTCTCTCTCTCTCTCTCTCTCTCTCTCTCTCTCTCTCTCTCTCTCTCTCTCTCTCTCTCTCGGTTTTCGGCATGTAAAGTCTGAAAGATCTGGATCTGTTTCTATAACAGAGTCGAAACAGAGTCTTCAAGAAAGATGTGTCCACGCCTCTATGTGTACCCGTGTCTGTGTGTCCCCGTTTCTATGTGACCACGTCTCTCTATGTGTCCCTGTCTCTGTGTGTCCCAGTTTCTATGTGACCACGTCTCTCTATGTGTCCCTGTCTCTGTGTGTCCCCGTTTCTATATGTCTACGTCTCTATTTGCCACACGTCTCTATGTGTCCCAGTTTATATGTGTCCCCGTCTCTATGTGTCCCCCGTTTGTACGTGTCCCCGTCTCTACGTGTCCCTGTTCTACATGTCCATGTCTCTATGTGTCCCTGTTTTCACGTGTCCACGTCTCTATGTGTCCCTGTTTTCACGTGTCCACGTCTCTATGTGTCCCTGTTTTCACGTGTCCACGTCTCTATGTGTCCCCGTTTCTACATGTCCACATCTCTATGTGTCCTCGTCTCTGTGTGTCCAACTTTCTATGTTTCCACGTCTCTGCGTTTCTACATGTCCGCGTCTCTATGTGTCCACGTTTCTACATGTCCACGTCCCCGTTTCTACATGTCCACGGCTCTCTGTGTCCACGTTTCCACATGTCCACGTCTCTCTGTGTCCATGTTTCTACATGTCCACGTCTCTGTGTCAACGTTTCTACATATCCACGTCTCTATGTGTTCCCGTTTTTACATGCCCACGTCTCTGTGTTTCCTCGTTTCTACATGTCCACGTCTGTGTGTCCCCGTTTCTACATATCCACGTCTCTATGTGTTCCCGTTTTTACGTTTCTATGTTTCCCCGGTTCTACATGTCCACGTCTCTGTGTGTTCCAGTTTCTACATGTCCACGTCTCTGTGTGTTCCAGTTTCTACATGTCCACGTCTCTGTGTGTTCCAGTTTCTACATGTCCACGTCTCTATGTGTTCCCGTTTCTACATGTCCACGTATCTATGTGTTCCCGTTTTTACGTCTTCTATGTGTTCCCGTTTTTACTCATGTTCCCCACCCCTCTCTGTGTGTTCCAGTTTCTACATGTCCACGTCTCTGTGTGTTCCAGTTTCTACATGTCCACGTCTCTGTGTGTTCCAGTTTCTACATGTCCACATATCTATGTGTCCCCGTTTCTACATATCCACGTCTCTATGTGTTCCCGTTTTTACGTTTCTATGTTTCCCCGGTTCTACATGTCCACGTCTCTGTGTTCCAGTTTCTACATGTCCACGTCTCTGTGTGTTCCAGTTTCTACGTGTCCACGTATCTATGTGTCCCCGTTTCTACATGTCCACGTCTCCATGTGTACCCGTTTCTACACGTCTATGTCTCTATGTGTCCCCGTTTCTACATGTCCACGTCTCTATGTGTCCCCGTTTCTACATGTCTCTGTCTCTATGTGTCCCCGTTTCTACATGTCTACGTCTCTATGTGTTCCCGTTTTTACGTTTCTATGTTTCCCCGGTTCTACATGTCCACGTCTCTATGTGTCCCCGTTTCTACAGTCTTGTCTCTATGTGTCCCCGTTTCTACATGTCTAGTCTCTATGTGTCCCCGTTTCTACATGTCTCTGTCTCTATGTGTCCCCGTTTCTACATGTTAGTCTCTATGTGTTCCCGTTTTTACGTTTCTATGTTTCCCCGGTTCTACATGTCACGTCTCTATGTGTCCCCGTTTCTACATGTCTAGTCTCTATGTGTTCCCGTTTCTACATGTCTATGTCTCTATGTGTCCCCGTTTCTACATGTCTATGTCTCTATGTGTCCCCGTTTCTACATGTCTATGTCTCTATGTGTCCCCGTTTCTACATGTCCACGTCTCTATGTGTCCCCGTTTCTACATGTCTATGTCTCTATGTGTCCCCGTTTCTACGTGTCCACGTCTCTAAATGTCCACGTCACTATGTGTCGGGGGCTTTATGTGTCACCAAGGCGTTCCTCAGCGGAGGTACATGGAGACGGGGAACACGTAGCGACGTTCGATCATATCTCTGTGTTGTCAGCGAGGCTATGTGCCACACGCCGGTCTTGCTACGGAAATATCTCTTGGAGCCATTATAAAGAACTTTGCCCGTAGACACATACACACATCTCGGTCTCCCTCCCCAAGACATCCGATATGTATATCCTCTTTAAGAGAGAGAGAGAGAGATTATATAGTCACTCCGCTCTCATTCATCCACGTCCTACGACAATTCCTTTTTTGATTTCCCGGCCCAGTCCCCGACGAAGCCCGTAACGGAGGCGAACATCTGGACACTTCACACCCACCCACTCCCACCCCATCCCACACTTTCTCGTGTCATTTTATCGTCACCGACACCATTAAAGATATTTTTTAATGAGCTCTTGGGTAACATGAAAGATAGGAAAGGAAAAGGTCGTCAAGCTGGGCTTAGCGGTCACATTGCCATATTGATTACCTGCAATGATGAACACAAGGGAATAGAGAGAGAGACAGGGACAGGTCCAGTCGTCTTGCCCCCGGCTGTTCCGGTTGACAGGGCGATAAAGACGAGTGTATCAGTGCAACTTGTCCACAAAGTCTGTAGATGTGTGCGTGCGTGCGTGCGTGTGTGCGCGCGTGTGTGCGTGTGTGTGTGTGTGTGTGTGTGTGTGTGCGTGTGTTGGTGTGTGTGGGGGGGGGGGAGAGTGCGTGCGTGCGTGCGTGCGTGCGAGTGTGTGTGTGTGTGTGTGTGTGTGGTGTGTGTGTGTGTGTGTGTGTGTGTGTGTGTGTGTGTGTGTGTGTGTGTGTGTGTGTGTGTGTGTGTGTGTGTCTGAACCTTACCGAGTTTTGTACCCCCCTGCTTCTCCCTTCTAACATCTGCACACTCTCGGCATTTGCATGGCTCATTGGACACAGCAGAGGTTTCTGAAATTCATCCATTCAAATAAAATCTTTGAGTCTTGACCAAGTCGGAGGCATGAATGATCAGCATATGTCGGGTTATTCAAAGACCGGTGCCCCCCCCCCCCCCCCCATCCCATCCCTCCCTCCCCCCATCCCCTTCCCCTTTCCACCGCCACTTCCCCTGGTCTCTGATGTTCAAGCTCACGCAGTTGAAATTTTGGGGTTTTCCACTAGTCCTCTTGGATTTGTCCCAGTGATCATGCCGGAACCCCACAGGTAGGCCTAAACGAAATGATAATTATATAGACATCAAACGATTTCATAAGTTATATAATTAAAACGCAACAAAAGTTTAGCAATTCAACACTATTCAGTAAAACATTTAACTCGATCAAAACTTACTCAGTTACATTTAGTTAAAACCATTACTTTTCTTCAGAAGATCGAAGATGAAGCCCAGGGGAAATATCTCTGAACAGCAGCTTCAAGTATGTTTTTAATGAATCTGCATCTAACATCAATTAAATATGAACAATACAACAAAGCATGTTCGAATAAAAGCGATTCATTACATGAAACGCAAAATGGTGGTTCTCCTCTACTTAACAGAAAAGAGTGAGTCATGTATGAATTATAGCCAGTAGGTAGTCGTGATCTTTTTTTCTATTGGAACCACATAAAGGAAGGTGTTCGCGAGGCAGACGAATTCTTTTGGTGCCTGAATTAATTGTTTTTGCCCTTTACTTTAGGTATAGATGCGACAGGAGGGGAGTGCAAGAGTGTGAGTTAGCTGGATTCTTGGGGTGGCGATCAGTCGTTGAAGTCCTCAAGCATGGGGGCCTTCACCTGGTCGTCACTGAGGTGGATCCAGTCGGTGGTGGTGCGGACAAAAACAAACGGTTCTTGTGCTGCTCAGTATTTGAGTGAGGGACTAAGAAAGGTCTGGAGTTTAGTGTTGCTTGTCTGTCTACAACGTTCTTTGCTGTGAAGTCTTGGAAATTTGTTGACCTAATTAGTGTTTTTGTTTGCTGGAAAGGTTTTTAAGAAATGTTCGATCGGCATTGCCAGTATCAGCCCCCCAATCAACTTGTAGAAAACAGACAGGATGTTGTAGTTTGCGTCGGTCCTGTAGGGTAAGAGAGAAAGAGAGACAGAGACAGAGAGAAAGACAGAGACAGAGAGAGAGACAGACAGACAGACAGACAGATTACAACTGGAATATTGTGTTGTGACGAAATAATTATGCCGAGTTCCGCCCTGGTATAATCGTTATGTTTGTACGGGCGTTAAAAATCCATTATCTATATATGTATCCAACTGGAATTCTCTGCCTCTGTCAGGTTTTTGTACATCAACTCTACCAGCCTACCCCCCCCCCCCCCCCCCCCCCCCCCCCCCCCCCCCCCATCTTCTACTCGCCCCCCTCCCCTCCCAACACGATTTGTCACCCTAATTTCAACCTACCTCTTCGCCATCGGGATTTACTGTGGTTGAAACTGTTCCCCAGCATGTTCAGTTTCCTGGCCATGTGACTGAGCATCGCGTCTGTCCTGCGATATGTCCCTTCCGTGTAGGGCTTCAGTCTGATCGTCTGCCTGCCTTCCTGTTTTGTCATGGGGTGTGGTATCCTAAGTGTCTCATTCTGATTTCCTTTGAGAGGCTGGTGTTGTGTGTGGTTACACATCATGTCCGTCTTATTGTCATCTTGTTCAACATTCTGTCGTGGCATCTCCGCTGCCTCGTTCTGAATTTCCCATACGTCCTGGTATGGCCATCTGAGTGTCTCATTCCGATCTTTCTGTGGATGGCTGGTCTTGTCTGCCTTACTCTGGTCTTCTCCGGCAGTTTGGTATAAAGGCCTGAGAGCCTCATTCTCGTCGTCTTTTACAGGCTGGAGGGCGATGTCTGCCATGTACTGATGTTCTGTCATCGGCTGGAATAAGATGTCTGTCATATCCTTATGTTCTGCCACGGGCTGGGGTGATGTGTTGTCCGCCGAATCCTGACGATCTTCCACTGGCTGTGATGAGATGGAATCTGCTTCATTCTGTTCTGCTATTCTGTGACTTGACTGTTGTTCGCTGTTTGTCACGTCTTGGCTGGTTGTGACTGCTGGAAGCGAATCATGTGATAATTCGTGGCGTGTCATTTTAATAACCAAATTGATCCAGCACACAAAATATAGTGTATAATATACACTAACAGTGCCTATCATATGTACATACATGATAGATAATTACATTCAATAACCCGAGTTAAACTGACTGACTAATGACAAAATGAAAAACATTAACATTTGCACACATTTCAACAACCCCAATCTTAAGTATCGCATTCTTCAATAACAATATCGCCTATCAAACAATAACTATATAGATATAAACAATTTCCTACATAAACATCAACCAGTGGGGTAGCCTGTACTGGGCCCGACCCAGGTTCCTCCCAGGTGCTAGGAATTCTGGGCCCAGAATTTATCCATCGCCTGAACCACTTGGCCACCGGACCACATGACACTTTATGGGAAATTTAACCTATATGAACCTTTGCCGTGGGGGTAGCCTGTAAGTGGCACGATCCAGGGTTCTCCCAGGTGGCGGGAATTCTGGGTCCTAAATTTGTCTGTCGCCCGAACCACTCGGCCACCGGACCACACAACATAGCACTCAGACATTGTAACCCAACTCGCGGTCACTGTTACACTATCCACACATTGCAGCACAACATCGAGACACTGTAACACTACAATCAGACATTGTAACGCTTTACAAGAAGGTTCTTTGACATGTCTTCCAGTGAGTAAGTCTCCTGATAAAACAGTGAGTTAGCTCAGTAAGCAAGTCTCTTGGCGAAGACTAAATTAGGCAGCAAGTAAGTCCCTGGATGACAACACGAAATTTTTAAGCAAGTCCACTAAAGAAGGCATGACTCGACAAAGGCCGGGGCATTCTTTGATACGCCTCGTACATGGGAGGCACTAAATCAGCACTGAGCAACTTCCTGGAATGCAAAAATGTGCAAACAAGTCCTCTAAAGAAAGCGTCAGTTACCTATGGCCAACTCTCAGTTATGGCCGGGAAATATTCCTGGTCATGTCTCCAAGGTATAGGCACAAAACCGGCAAGCAAGTTCCCTAATGAATATACATACTTCCTGGAATACAATACAAAATTTGCAAGCAAGTCCTCTGAAGAAAAAGTTACTCACCTATGGCCGGGGCATATTCCTGGTCATGTCTCCAAGGTATAGACACAAAATCTGCAAGCAAGTTCCCTCATGAATATATATAATGGCAAAGCAGCAAGCACGCCCATGTCATGAACACAACATACAGCTCGATGACAAATTCTAGGTAGATGGACTACAAACTTACCATCATTTGACTGTCGGAAAGCAAGCATTGTGGGAAGCACCCACAACAACAATAGCGTGATGAGTGTGCACTTCATAGCCTCTTCACAATTCATCAAATATTTCTTACAAACCGTTGCCGGATCAGTGATCCATTTTGTTTCGTCTGCTTCTATGAAACGTTCTCGTGTGAAATAAAATAGGCCTATGCTTAATATGACGTCAAAGAACAATGACGTATACTGATCGGCGCACTCCTGAGAACTAGGGAAACTTTTCGATGCTGTACTGGTCACTGACCTATAAATAAACTCCAGTTATATAATATTAATAATAATATCTGGCGCGTATTTTTTGTTTATGTGTTCCAATGTTCGTCTGACTGACGATGGCCCTCTCTCGTCCTTTCAAGGAAGATCGTCAAGCGCTTCCACTTTCCACGCCTCTCTCCTCCAGGCCAGGCGATCGATGGTATGTCTGCCAGACTGCCAGCGTTTAATTGTGACTGTTTATCCCAACAGCCATTCAACCCCTAGGCACGTGGATCCATCGTACTCTTTGGGTTTTATTATCGAGGTTGTCTCCTCTAGATCGATTGTGTATTTCACTAATCTCAGTATCCTCTGAGAAATGGTTTCTTTTGTGCATGGAGTTGCTTCTATTATTTGCACCTACAAGGATGCATCGATTTTGGGTAAAGGGTGTGCGGTTATTCGGAATGAGCCTCTTTACCGTCCCTGGGCGAGCATAGCGAGCGAGACGAGGTTCCAAAGCAGTATGTCGCCTAAACCACTCGGCCACTGGACCACACGGCAATTTACGGGAAATACAACCTATATGTACTTTTTGCAGTGGGGGTAGCCTGTACTGGGCTAGATCCAGAGTCCCCCCAGGTAGTAGGAATTCTGGGTTCCCAATTTGGGGGTCTGTTGCGGCATATTTTGTCGCCGGCGCCAATATTTCCCGACGTTCACGGCACATATTGTTGGCAGTCGGCAGAGCAGAAAATTAAACTTAGAGATGACTATGATGATCATCATCATCATCAGTATATTTATAGAAACATGTTAGATTTAATTTTTTTAAGTTGAAAGTTCCATGCAACATCTGAGTGAAATATACGGGTACTTGTTTCGTTTCTTCTCTCTCTCTCTCTCTCTCTCTCTCTCTCTCTCTCTCTCTCTCTCTCTCTCTCTCTCTCTCTCTCTCTCTCTCTCTCTCTCCTCTCCTCTCTCTCTCTCTCTTCTCTCTCTCTCTCTCTCTCTCCTGTGTGTGTGTTGTGTGTGTGTGTGTTGTGTGCATGCGTTGTGGTCGTGTGTGCGTTGTGTGTGTCGTGTGTGTGCGTGTGTGGTGTGTGTGTGTGTGTGTGTGTGTGTGTGTGTGTGTGTGTGTGTGTGTGTGTGTGTGTGTGTGTGTGTGTGTGTGTGTGTGTGTGTGTGTGTGTGTGTTGTGTGTGTGTTGTGTGTGTGTGTGTGTGTGTGTGTGTGTGTGTGTTATTTGTTTTCTGATGTTGTTGATGATTTCGTTTGCTTTGTTTTGTTGTTGTTTTTAATGTTTGTGTTTCTGTTGTCGTTGTTAGCCCTGATATAAATAACCCTATGTATTTTGCAGGGCTCAAAGCACTAGCTAACTAAATTTTAATTTGGATTATGAAAAGATACACAATTTCCAATTAATAACTTCAGTCCAGTAAACTGACTTTTAAGCGTGATTTAGGTCACCCTCCACTCGACGTCACAACTCATGTGGTCCTCTTGCCGTCGACATTTGTCATGAGAAAACTTCACTGACTGCCACATAACACTGATTCTATGTTCAGATGAGGTTTCACATTAATTTTGCTCTGTTCCCATCTGAATCTGTATTAAGATGAGATTTAACAGAGTAAGTTTAAAACCTACATTACATGATCAGTCGCTCGACGGTGACATCATGGTCTGTGATTTCCCATAGCAGCTGATCGTACATCATGTAGTCATATGACGGTGATCGAAAGTGGATCATAGCTTTCGTGATGTCACTTACAATAAGCAGTAGGGTTTCGTTGCATGGTTCGTTTTCTGTTCATGCTTGATGGGCGGGTGGATGGATGGAATTTTCGGCTGTTTGGGTAGTTGGTGAGTGTGAGTATTTCGTTCATTTGGTTAGTATATTTGGTTTGGTTTGATGTTTTGCTTTTGCTTTTTGAGGTTTGCTTTTTTGCTTTTTGACCACTTACATTGATTTTCTTTCTTTCTTTGTTTGTTTGTTTCTTTCTTTCTTTCTTTCTTTCTTTCTTTCTTTCTTGTGGTTGTCTATTTTGCCTGAAAGCACGATGGTAAATGGCTAGGTGCCCTTTGACCGGAACAATCTCAGTTTCTCTCAGTTTTCCAGATAGATATTTGCTTTGTTAGTGCCCAATCAACCGTGTACGTTATATCCGGGCAATGAGTGTCTGAGACCTGTCAATGGCTGACTACGTGACTGGTCCACGAAGTCAACGGTAGCAGCTAGAGAAGCAGGAGAAAAGCTGTACCCTTACGGGGCACAAAACCTCCTGCACTCTTTCTGGAGCCTTCGAACCGGTACTGGTTGCCCCCGCAATCGCCGAAGATGAACTGACGACACCTACCCTCTGTGACGTAGGCACGTAGCCACGACACATTCCTGTCATAGGCGGTTGTCGACAGACTGAAGACAGAACAAAACACGCGTGGTTAAAATGGCGTGGAAATCTTGTCAGGGAACCTTGGAATTGAAGTGTATACACATCGTGTATACACATCGTGCCTCATTCGATTATTTCACACGGGTCAATAAAGACTGATTGATTTGGTGCACTCTTCCAACTGCTACCTGTACATATTCCCGTCCCGGATATTAGACTTCTGCTTAACCTGTTATAAAAATAAAGGCTTTGCGCGCAGTGTATAGACAATACCAGCCTATAAGCTCTTGTTTTCGCATACATCCTGTAACAAAAGATAGCTAGGCCACTGTCTCGCCCGTGACCGGATGAAAGGACCGCGCCACATTCCTCACCTGTCTTGTTGTTTGTTTTACACGTGTGTGCGTGATGCACAAATGCTCTCTCTCTGTCTCTCTCTCTCTCTCTCTCTCTCTCTCTCTCTCTCTCTCTCTCTCTCTCTCTCTCTCTCTCTCTCTCTCTCTCTCTCTCTCTCTCTCTCTCTCTCTCTCTCTCTCTCTCTCTTTAGTAGCTTAGCAAGGACTAGTTGTTAGACAGGTTTTTGACTGAACCTAAACTACAATCATTGTAAAATAAAGTTTCTCGAGTTCGAGTTCTCTCTCTCTCTCTCTCTCTCTCTCTCTCTCTCTCTCTCTCTCTCTCTCTCTCTCTCTCTCTCTCTCTCTCTCTCTCTCTCTCTCTCTCTCTCTCGCCTTACTCATTGGCAGCTGACAGAAACGCGCAGCAACGGACGGTCGCCAATAGTGTAGTCCCTTTCAAACAGCCTGATCGACGTTCCTGAAGCTTCTTTCTGTCCTTGCCAAAACGGCTGGGTCAGGCCGGAAAGTTGATGTTTTAGGACTGAAGTTTGGGGCTTGCTAACGTTGTCGACGCGTTTCTTTCCATTTCTGTGCTGTTTCAGGGGTTTGAATTTCTGCATAGGAGTCATTTTCAGAAAGCTGATCATGAGACAAAAGAAAGGTAAGATGCATTTCCTTTTTCTTTCTTTTTTCTTTTTTTTTTAAGCGCAGGCGTCACACAAATGATGGTTAAAGGTAAAATGACAATAACAACTTTCAAAATGAAATAGGAAGCGCTCACCGTTGCTGGAATATTTACAGAGGGCCATCAGTTCAGCTCTGTTACACTTGATCCAACAAACAAAAGGTTCAAAAGAATGCCGATTTTAATCAGTATTTTTAAGAAAGCTATTTCAGAACGCTAGAAGTGTACTTTGTTTCAGATTTTTCTTTTTTATTGGATGTGTATTTGTGCTGTAATGTCTTGTTTCATGCGGTTAATAAGTTCATGTTTGTGTGTGTACTTCTTGTAATCTTTTATTTCAAAGAAAATATTGTTACGAAGAAAAATTACTGCGTTGTGTGCAGATTAGGTTTTTTGTAGTCATTTCCCAAAATGCGCGCTTCGTCCTAGGGGAACTATGTGCTGTTGACGTGATGTCCAGTCCTGACTCCGAAAACGCAAGGAATTGTCTTTCAATTCGCGTGACTTCAAGTTTACACATAAGGTTACCTGACTTCCACGTGCAAACCATCAGTTTGAGAAACTGAATTAAACAGTTTCATACAAATTATATATTTCTATATATTCCTTCATGATTGAATTACCCCTTTTCTGTTTGCCTTATCGCGCGAATTCATCACACATGTTAAAAGTAGGCTATACCGCCAACTTAGCTTACAGCACAAAGCAGTGTAATACTTGTTCTCTTCAAACAGTTACACATGTTGTAAAATGCTCTATGCATTGGGAATCGTTTCAGTGAATCCGGTTGGAGAACTGGACCCCCACCCCCACCCGCCCACCAAAATAAAGAGAGAGAGAGAAAGAAAAAAAACTGTTAAAATATTATTTTGTACAGCTGACGGTTGTCGTCAAACATTCGGGCCAGAAAGACAGATATCTAACTATATGTAAGAGCGCTAAATAGGCGATGATCCATATGCGACGCCAAGTTAGCCATGAACGTCATGTCAGGATGAAATACAAGACAGTAAGCATGAAGTGAAAAGTCTCATCCACTGTTCATCACTCCTGTCACGCTATGTTGGAAGAAGGATTGACATTATGCTGAAAGACGGATTCATGTTCTGTTGGACGAAGTTTTGACATGATGTTGAAAGACGGATTCATGTTATTTTGAAAGAAGGATTGATGTTATGTTGGAAGAAGGATTGACGTTATGTTAGAAGAAGGATTGACGTTATGTTGGAAGAAAGCTTGATGTTATGTTAGAAGAAGGATTGACATTATTAAGGAATTAAGGGTAGGTAGTAATATAATGATTCATTTTCTTTATATATTGCTGCTTCTCATATGGCACCTGTACTTGTATATTATACATTGTTAGTTGTCATAATTATATGTATTATGTTTGTGAAACTTAGAAAATGTTGGAGAATGTTGTAAAGCGCAGTGAGTTTGGGTACACCACAGAATAGCGCTATACCAAAGTTATCTATTATTATTATTATTATGCGGAAAGACGGATTGACATTATGTTGGAAGAAGACTTGGGGTGAAATGAAGCTGAATGAAATGGGAACGCAGGACTTAAGCCGTGTCTTACTTTGCCATGGGTTGTTCATCAGTGCTGGTGACAGAATTAAGAAAATCTTGTCGAAAATCAAAATGTCATAAAATGACAGGCAAACATCTTGTTTTTGTAACTCACTGGATTTTCAAAACCAAATGAAAGCTAAACGACTCGGGAAACAGTTCCCAATGTATTTTATTGTATATGGACTATGTGCACACTGAAAGGCCAAATGGGACACCTCGTCTTCGTTCATGGTCATATTACTCAACTTTCTGTGAAGCTGGACAGCACGTTTTACCAACAAGCTGAACGCCATTAGTCGAGCTGTTCATACACGCAACAGCGCACGTGTTTCCCGAGCAGACGAAAAGAAATGCTCAGGACACGGAGTGACATGCATTGTTCCAAACGTTACCAGAACCTCACATGGCTTGAACCCAGTATCCAAAACCACTCCTTGTATGTGTTAAATAAGGCTAAAACGCTTGTAGTTTTTATCCTGCGTGTACAAGCTTTCACTCAAAAACTGCTGATTTCCACTGAGTGCTGTATTGCGAGCTTGTCAAGAGATCGGGTGTGAAACTGAAAGTTCCCATTTTCTGTAGCCATTTTTGCATTCCAGTCGATTATTAACCTAATACAACGAAAGACCTAAATCCTCCATTTTATTGCTCATACTGCATCATGAATCAGTGCAAGACAGAACACCCTCCTTTGCGAGTGAAGCATGCATCTATTATGAAGTGTCTTGAAACGTATGTAACATTATGCCAGTCTGAAATGACCACACTAACTATTGACAACCATTTTGTTGGAAAAATGCAATTTAGTTCAATAAGTGTCCAACATCAAACAGTCTGGTCAGTGGTCTTTCCAGGTAAAATGACATGCCCGGTTTTCCATTGTAATGACGCACAATTGGTTCCGCAAAGCTAACTAGGTCATTGATTCTAAAAATGGTGGAAAGTGGAACTAGTCGAGAAAATAATTATATGTAAAAGTCTGTAAAAAAAAAGTTACCTGCACAAACGTAGGCTACTTCCATTCTTTTACAACTACATAAGACAAGCATTTTATTCTCCAGATGTACAAACACCAGGAATGTCTCTTGGTATTGGTTCATACGTTACACCTTCATCATCACACCAATACCTGTGAGCCGGTTTGGCCTAGTGCTAAGGCGTTAGGTTGGTAAGCAGAAGGACTTCGGTTCGATACTGCTTCGGTTCTCCTTTCTTCTTCTACTTTTTTTCTTTTCTTTTTTTCTTTCTCTCTCTCTCTCTCTCTCTCTCTCTCTCTCTCTCTCTCTCTCTCTCTCTCTCTCTCTCTCTCTCTCTCTCTCTCAAAAAGGGTGTGTTTTGTGGACACTTTCTTGTGACCATGTCCCCCACAATTAATAAAACATTAAAATGGCTATCGTTGCCTGCCCATCTTAATGCAGGAATGGTTTTGGTGGTGACAGTGTAGTGACAGATATATATAATCTCCCTTTTCTCCAACCCCCATACCCTCTTTCCCCCCTTCTCCCCGTCCCTACTGATAAGCCTTGTGGTTTCTGTGGACGTTAAGCACCACGTTTACTGACTGACTGACTGACTGACTGACTGACTGACTGACTTACTGACTTACTTACTTACTTACTTACACCCATACAAAAACAACACAAGCCAAAATGTTTGACATGAACGTTTGCCAACTGTTCCAACTGTAGCCGGCACGATGCAGTACGCGCTGCTGTCCTTACTTCTGACGGTTCTGCTCGGAGTCCATTGCCAGACGGGCGACGTCCACGATTCAAGCGACCAGCAGGCCCCGCCCCTTTTCCCGCCCCCAGGGGAGGCGGGCAGCCCCGCCTTGGTGGCGGCGGACCCGGGGCTGGTGCAGGCCATCGTGCAGGGCGTGGTGAGCGAGGTGGGCGCGGTGACGGCACAGGGGCAGCTCGCGGTGCACGTGACGCCCGAGCTCGTACAGACCATCGTACAGCACGTGCTGCACAACATGGCCGTCGGCCTCAACCAGCAAGAACCAGGTCACTAATGCTTGTTGTTGTTGTTGTTGTTATTGTTGTTGATTTTGATGTGAATTGGTTTCTTCTTCTACTTCTTCTTCTTCTTCTTCTTCTTCTGCTGTTGCTGCTGCTGCTGCTGCTGGTGCTGCTGCTACTACTTCTTCTTCTTCTTCTTCTTCTTTTTCCTCCTCCTCCTTCTCCTCCTCCTCCTCCTCTTCTTCTTCTTCTTCTGGATTCTCACTACCTATGCCGCGATGTTTACAAATAAGGTCACAATCTCTTCTTCTTGTTTTTGTTGTTTGGTGTTAACGTTTTGTTGGAAGTCGTTCGTCTTCTTCTTCTCCTCCTTTCTCTCGATCGTCACTGTCCAAGAAGGTATAGTTGACAAGTAATGTCCAAGAGATCACCGTTGACGCTGTCAATTATCACGTTATTATTGTAAATCATCAATCATTGCCATTATCATTGTTAACTAGTATCATTATTTTTGCAGAAGGAACTAGAAATCTCAAAACAGGTTTTGCTCAAGAAGGCCGACCTTTCGGCAAGTAGAAGAAATCAAAATTTAAAAAAATTCAATCGAGAATTTTGTTTACAAAAAAATTAATGCTCCGTTGTTGTTGTTTTTTGTTGTTTTTAATTCATGATTTTATAACGTTATTGACGGTTAGCGGGACTTGCTTGTTGAACACACTGTCAAGCGTCACAACTGGCCCAACGGTTACACGCTGCTTCTTTGGTGTTGGACCTCGGGCGACGTGAGCAGGCGAATTTCGTGTCCGACATGAAAGAGGCGATACGTGCAACACGGACGAGCTGGGACACTTGTTGTTGTGTACAGCCATTCCCGCCAGTTGTTGTTTGCATACAACTCAGCCGAGAATTAAATCCATGATGTTGTCTTTATTCGGATCTCTTCGATCTGCATGTCGGTCAAAGCCAGTTTTAAGAAGGCCTGTTTCTTTAATTTGTTGAAGTGTTGCTTTACATCACAGAAACCGTAGGCTTATCAGGGATGGGAGCCCAGGACGGCCATCTCGACTCTCACACAGCTCCTGAGCTCTGAGTTTCTTTAAATATCATTGTGTTCATTGTATATGCAGAGAGCGACAACACCGACACAGCTGCAGTGAACAGCGACGACACGGGCGGTACCGACAGATCTGACCCCCAAGGACCACCAGCGCCCCTTCAACCGGCCCCTCCTTTCCGCGTAGGAGGAGATCAGAGCGGTGCCAGTCTCAGAAAGGACGAAAGTGAGACCCTACACTATTCAAGTACATGTACCTGTTAACAGTGTTGGCGTCTACATCGAGAGTGATTCCTTGTCAACAGCGTAGTGATCACCAACCAGAGTGATTCCTTGTTATACACCTGTCAACAGCGTAGTGATCACCAACGAGAGTGATTCCTTGTTATATACCTGTCAACAGCGTAGTGATCACCAACCAGAGTGATTCCTTGTTAGATACCTGTAAACTTGGTAGTGATCACCAACGAGAGTGATTCCTTATTAGATACCTGTAAACTGGATACTCATAACCAACGAGAGTGATTCCTTGTTAAATACCTGTCAACAGCGTAGTGATCACCAGTCAGAGTGATTCGTTGTTAGATACCTATAAACTGGGTAGTGATCACCTACGAGAGTGATTCTTTGTTATGTACCTGTCAACAGCGTAGCCATCAACCTGTAAAC
Organism: Alviniconcha marisindica; assembly: GCA_018857735.1. Taxonomy (NCBI): domain Eukaryota; kingdom Metazoa; phylum Mollusca; class Gastropoda; family Provannidae; genus Alviniconcha; species Alviniconcha marisindica. The sequence goes on from JABMCL010000977.1 coordinate 57,263, forward strand.
ACTGTAAGTATCAACAATGAAAGTGATTCCTTGTTATATACCTGCCAAAAGTGTAGTGATCACCAACGAGAGTGATTTCTTGTTATATACCTGTCAACAGCGTAGCCATCAACCTGTAAACAGTGTAAGCAGCCTATCAACAACGAGAGTGAGTCTTTGTTATATGCCTGTAAACAGTGTAAGTATCAACAACGAAAGTGATTCCTTCTTATATGCCTGTAAACAGTGTAAATATCAACAACGACAGTGAGTCCTTGTTGTATAGACTACCTGTAAACAGTGTAGTCATCAACAATGTGTGTTGTCACATATATCTGTAAAGAGCGTAGTCCTCAGCAACAGGAGTGGTTCCCTGTTATATATATACACCTGTAAACAACGTAGTCACAACAACGAGAGTGATCTCCTGTCATATACCTGTAAAAAAACGTAGTCATCATTGAGAGTCCCTGTCGTATACCTGCAAACAGACTAGTCATCAGCAATGAGAGTGAGTCCTTGTCATATACATGTGAACAAGGTGGGCATCAGCAACGAAAGTGATTTTCTGTCGTATACCTGGAAACAACTAAATAATCAACAACGAAAATGATTTAAACTGTAAACAACTAAGTAATCAACAACGAGGGTAATCCCCTGTCATATACCTGTAAACAGCTAAGTAATCAACAACGATAATGATTCCCTGTCAAATACCTGTAAACAACTAAGTCATCAACAATTAGAGTGATCCCAGGTCATATACTCTAAACAGCTAAGTAATCAACAATTAGAATGATTCCCTGTCGTACACCTGTAAACAACTAAGTAATCAACAATTAGAGTGATTCTATGTCATATACCTGTAAACAACTAGGTAATCAACAACGAGACTTATTTCCTGTCATATACCTGTAAACAGCTAAGTAATCAACAACGAGACTGATTCCCTGTCATATACCTGTAAACAGATAAGTAATCAACATCGAGACTGATTCCCTGTCATATACCTGTAAACAACTAGGTAATCAACAACGAGACTGATTCCCTGTCATATACTTGTAAAGAACTAAGTAATCAACAATTAGAATGATTCCCTGTCGTATGCCTGTAAACAACTAAGTAATCAGCAATAAGACTGATTCCATGTCATATATCTCTAAACAACTAGGTAATCAACAACGAGAGTTAGTCATTAGAGACGAGAATGTCTCCGTCATATGACTGTCAATAGTGTAGGTTATCAACAACGAGAATGATTATCTGTTATATAGGCTACCAGTAAATAACCTAGTCATTAGCAACGACAATGAATCCCTGTCGATACTTGTACACAGCATGGGTATTAACAAAGACAGATAGCAACTAGAGTGATTTAACCTGTTGTGCAAATTGTGTTTGTATTGCCAGTAAAAGTTAGTTCTGATCATATATAATTACCTCCAAATGAAATAAATGCTGATTGCAAGTTAATGACCACATTTCCTTGCAACTGATGAGACGATGAATATTCAGTATGGTTTACCTTCATATAAGTATGAAGGGAAACGAAATAGGGTCAAATTGTTGCCTTTTTTGTAGTTGTTGTTGTTGTTGCTTTTTGTTTTGTTTTTAAATTCATTTTTAGTCAGAGGTATAATATTAAATTTATACATTATGCTATAGAATTAACATCATTCTCCTCCTACTAATATCACCTCATTTGTCACCACCACTACCATCATCCCCACCATCATTATGTAACCATTATCATCAACCAGCATAAGCATAAGCAGCAACCATGAAACTGAGTTAACATCACTGACATTTAAACAACGCAGGTACTGTAACAGGCCATGAATTACGTATTCACATCAAGCAGGTGTACATGCACGGTGTAGGACATCAAAAATATACAAACAAACATTTTGTTTAATGTTCAAGGTCCCCCAAAAGGATTTCTCTTATATTTTCCACATCATTTTAACCACGGGTGTTTTGTTCTGTCTTCAGTCTGTCGACAACCGCCTATGACAGGAATGTGTCGTGGCTACGTGCCCAGTTTCCACTACAACGTCACAGAGGGGAGGTGTCATCAGTTCATCTTCGGCGGTTGCGGGGGCAACCAGAACCGGTTCGAATCTGAGGAAGAGTGCAGGAGGTTTTGTGCCCCTTAAGGGTTCAGCTTTTCTTCTTTTCCTGCTGTTACCGTTGACTTCATGGACCAATCATGTGGTCAGACAGTGACAGTTATTCCTTGGGTATGACGTACACGGTTGGCTGGGGGCGAACAATGCAATCATCTACCTGGAAAACCGGAAGAAAGTAACTGAGATTATTCCGGCTTGAAGGGCATCTAGCCATTTATTATTAGTGTATGTTTCAGGCCAAACACACACACACACACACACACACACACACACACACACACACACACACACACACACACCACACACACACACACACACACACACACACACACACACACACACACACACACACACACACAAGGAAGAAAGGAGAAAAAACGAAGAAGAAAAATATAAATGAAATCAGTTAAGCAGTCAACAAGGCAAACCAGCAAACAATTAACCCAAACCAAATCTACCAACCAAATGAACGAAATAACTTCAGGCTACCCTTTCTTGATCTTCGTCTGGATCTAAACTTGTCACAACTTGTTAACACACTCATTAAAAATGTATACATACCAGATACTTTGTCTTGCGTCACTTTCGGAGGCCGTTGTGGCGTGTGTGCGTGCGTGCGTGAGTGTGTGT
>JABMCL010000977.1:65000-67500 GCA_018857735.1 Alviniconcha marisindica
GACTGACAGAAATTCTGCCGAATACTTCTTTCATTCTTCCTTTCATGTGTGTAATGTTTGGGGGGTTTTACTTTATTTTTTATTAGTTTTTTAAGTTTTTTTTAGGGACGGGGGAGAAGAAAAGGGGCCCGGGGGGGGGGGGGGGGGTCCGGTACAGATGAGTAGTTCGTCCCTGTACTCCGACCCGTAAAGACCGAAGAGACCGTCAGCCACAGCCAGAACAACAAGGTTAAGGAGGTGGGGACCCCGCCAGTGCCAAGCAACTGGTGCACCTCGCAACTTGCTTTTTCAACAGCTGTGCAGAACAGTCACAGAATCCGAAGAACCAGCTTTGCAGCAAGACAATCCGTCCGGCTACGAGAGCCCAGCTCCAAGTCCTTCCTCTTGATCTCACCTGGGCTCTGTTTTTAATGCCGAACACGTTGGTTGAGTGTTGCTTTACGTCCACACAAACCGTAGGCATATTAGGGACGGGAGCCCAGGACGGCCACCTCGACTTTCACACAGCTCCTGAGCTCTGATGCCGAAAACCGAAATCGTGCTCTTTTTATGAATGTAGGGTGCCGGCATGGTCTATGAACAAATCCAAGAGGGCTAGTGGCAAAACCCGAAGTTTCAACTGTGTGAACTTGAGCATCGGAGACCAGGAGAGGTGGCGGTGGAAAGGGGGAAGGAGGGGCTGAACAAGACACCGGTCCTCGAGCCCCAATTCCTGACTTTCAAAGCTGAGTACCCCACATCGTTCACTGCCTCCGGCTTGGTCAAGGATTTGACTAAGGAACATAGCTCCACATAAATTGAGCACCTTAATGCGGCCTACTCTTAAATACTTCCCTACTATCGTCTGTATACTGCACTCCTGACTACACCAATAGCGACAAAAGAATTACACAGCCGGCATTTATAAATCTGATCGAATTATTGCTTGCCATGCTTACTCTTTAAATGGATCAATTTCAGATCTCTCTGCTCTGTCTAACGAGTCCTGCAAATGCCTAAGCTGTACAGCTACATCACATCAGAAGCAGGCGAATACAAAACGCGGTATGGTTCACACACACACACACACACACACACACACACACACACACACACACACACACACACACACACACACACACACACACACACACACGCACGCACACACACAACAAACACACCACACACGCAGACACGCACGCACACACACACACACTCACGCAGACACGCACGCACGCACGCACGCACGCACGCACGCACGCACGCACCACACACACACACACACACACGCACGCACACACGCACACGCACACGCACACACACACACGGCTGATACTGTTTTATCTCCTTTCAACCGGAACAGCCGGGAGCAAGACGTTTTTTTGCGTAGCAAGATCAACCTAAAAAGACTACATAGACTCGCTGACACACAGACATGATCCTGGTGACACATAGAGACGGGGATGCATAAGATGCATAGAAACGAAGACATATAGAAACGCGAACGTATAGGGACGGTGACATATAGAGACGTGGGACATATAAAAACGGGGACACATAGAAACGGGGACACATAGAAACAGGGACATATAAAAAGGTGGACACATAGAGACGTGGACACATAGAAACGGGGACATATAAAAGCAGGGACACATAAAGACGTGGACACATAAAAACGGGGACATATAAAAACGGGGACACATAGAGACGGCGACATGTAGAGACGGGGACACACAGAGACAGAGACAAATAGAGGCTGTGAGACATAGAAACGGGGATACATGCAGACAGGGACACGTTGAGACAGAGGCACATAGAGACAGCGATGTATGGAGACGGGGATATATATATAAATGGGGACACATAGACTAAAAGACGGGGGTACGTAGAGACAGCTAGATATATAGAGACAGGGACATCTATAAATGAGGACACATAGAGACGGGGACATATAGAATCGGTGAAATGTAGAGACGTTGACATATAGACACCGGACACATATTTCTTGAAGACTATTATAGCTAGATGTTTGAGACTTTACATGCTGAAAACTTACATTACGTTTTTACACTTTAAAGCCAATTTAATTTATCAAGGTGTGTGCATGCATGCGTGAGCACGCGCGCATGTGTGGGCTTATGTGTGCGAGAAAATGTATGTGTCAATGCGCGCGCGCGAGTGTGTGTGTGTGTGTGTGTGTGTGTGTGTGTGTGTGTGTGTGTGTGTGTGTGTGTGTGTGTGTGTGTGTGATCGCGAGCACGAACGTATGCCCAGTTTTTAAGTTTGTGTTGTATGCACAGTAAACGTGGCTTTCAACAAGGAGACGAAATCCAGCTCCATTAAACCGAAAGGTTCGCCAGCTTGTGTTGTAGTAGATGGACGTGACGGAACTACAAGGAACTTTCCTAAGACCTGCTTCTCCAGCGCGGATTCAGATAAACAACCCTGGTGGACTTTGGACCTTGGAAGCGTTTATACCTTCAAGGAGTTATTCTTCACTTGGCCCTTGTCCAAAGAGCAG
>JABMCL010000977.1:70000-77500 GCA_018857735.1 Alviniconcha marisindica
GGGTGCATAATTATGTGTTGAGCTGTAACTTGCCGCCTGCGCTTTCGGGAGAATGACCCGGATTTTTCACGTGCTACTGCGGTAGCATGAGGGTGGAACGGATACCTAAATAAGAGTCAGCACAGAAAGTTGACCCTGGAGAACAAAATTCTCCCTCCGCACTTGCCTGGACTCGAACCCGCGACCGTTTGATCACGAGTCCGTCGTTCTACAACTGAGCTATCCCTGCTCCCCAACACTAGCTTCACACGTGAAACTGATTCAACAAAAGCAGGGTCCATGGAGACAAAAGTTATTCTAACAGGCAGGGTAAAGCGATCGTAAGTCGGACAGTGACCTTCAGTCGGGCGGTTAATAATAATAGGAAATTTCTAAAGCGCTTTTGAAGACTCAAAGCGTGTTACAACTTAAAGAAAAACATACATCGCGCAAATGCCCATATACAAATCAATGGTATATAAACAAACAAAACATACACAAATTAACATTTTCATACAAAGCATGATAAAACACTACACACACAATCGCGCGCGCCCACCCACCCACACACACACACAGGATCACGCGCGTACACAATGCCAATAAAGAACACACGCACGCACGCGCGAGCGAACACACACACACAAACACACGGCCGAGGCCGAAAAGGACATGGGGAAGGGGGGAGGGGGGTAGTAAAGTTTAAAGACTAGTTTGAAGGCAGATCTAGAGGGGCTGTGATAGAGAGCGAAAGAGAGTTAAAGATTTGTGCAGCAGACAAGCTGTTACTGGTCAAAATGCTGTTTGAAGAGGTACGTTTTAAGGCTAGTTCTGAAGGCAGGGAGTGAAAGGCTGTGACTGAGAGCGCAAGGAAGAAAATTCCAGATCTGTGCAGCAGAGAAGCAAAAAGGCACGACCACCATGCTGTTCTGTTGTTGTTGTTGTTTTTCGAAGGTAGGGATGCGAAAGGTTTTATCATCCGAAGAATAGTGCAGAAAACTATAAAGGACATAGCGCTACAGCAGCCTCAATACTTAGGAGAGTTAAAACTATGGTTCCTATACGTACATATATATATATATATATATATATGCTTTGCATATGGAGGGGCAACATGTTCTAGCACTCTCTGATGTCTACCCCTCTAAAATCTCAGGGCTCCAGTTTCGCAATGAGATTGAGCAGGATTATTATTTTATTTTATTTTATATAGCGCTATTCTCTGCTCTCTACAGATTCACTGGGTTCATGTCATGTGTCCCATGATTTTGAATATGTGGCTGTAGCCTTTTATAGCGCGTTTTTTAATATCCACCATGTAAGCGGAAGGACCTCGGTTCGATACCGCTTCGGCTCTCCTTTCTCTTCAGAAAGGTTGTGGTCTGTGGACACTGTCTTGTGACTTTGTCCATCACTTCCTACTGAAACATCAAAATGGCTCTCATCGCTGCCCATCTTAATGCAGGAATCATTCTGGTGGTGACAGTGTAGCGATAGGTATATAATCTCCCTCTCCCCCCACCTCCATACCCCCCCCCCCTCCCCCCTTCTCCCCGTCCCTAATAAGCCTTACGGTTTCTGTGGACGTTAAGCACCATGTTTACTTACTATCCACCATGTGGTGTACTTACACTACAGCACCATTTGGTTGTTGCATGGCTGGTACCAAGTGAAACTGCTGCCGTCTCCGCGCAGGTTCTGTGTACACTATACAACCATGCACCGGTTTACAGTGTCACTTCATTCGAAGCCACATAGGTAGGGTGCATGTGTGTTTAGCTGTAACCTGCCACCTGCACCTTGGCAGAATGACCGGGATCTTTTACGTGCTACTGCGGTATCACATTGGTGGAACGGATACCGAGATAAGAGTCAGCACAGAAAGTTGGTACTGGAGAAACAATTCTCCCGCTGTTTCTGCGGGGACGGTCCCCGCTGAGACCTTTTTCATCTGGACACTTTTCTTTCCAGCCTTTCGTAAGTTTTCCCGCTTGATCTCGTTTCTTTTTCTTTAATTTTTCGTAGTCAGCAAGACTTTGAGTACTCCGCAGTTCATTTCAGTTCAGTTAAAGATGGTATCCATGCGCTCGGAAAAGCCCATATGCGCTCCATCCCGTCTCTCAGAAGCGTCCCCAACGTTGCCTTTGAAATAGTTTCAATGTTCGTCTGGTTAACCATGGCCTTCTCTCGTCCTTTCAAAGAAGATCGTCCAGTACTTCTTTCCACATCTCTTTCCTCCCTCCAGGCGATTGATGTGAGAGATCCTCGGCTTTGAGCCCGCAGGTAGTGTCTCAAGCTCCTCAACACTTCAGATCTTCCGAGAAGCAAGCCACTTGTGAGGGTCTTCTAGGTCATTTTCTTTCACTGCGGTATGTCCAGGGCAGTACACCCACAGGAGCTTTCGAAGGTGGATGTCGACCATTGGCACATTCCAGTATGGGCTTCCCATCCACCACCAAATTTATTTATTTTTATTTTATTTTTTTGTAGCAAGCTCATTGAATCTGTGATGATAGCATATGTGATCCGACTTTTCTCTCTTGAGGCAATCCAGCGGAGGGTCTAGGTGACTGCTTCCACCTCCATTGTCAAACTGGAGGTTGATACCATAATATATAGGCTACACTGTCTACACTGGCTACACTTGGCAAACGCTTCCAACCTGAAAATGCAACAAAGACGTGTCCTTTCTGCCCAGGTGTACTGGAAGACGTAATTCACTTCTTGTTTATATGTCCTGTTTATGCTTGTGTCCGACATAAATACTTGAGGGAGTTTACTGACAACGATGTTGAACCATCTCTTAATTCTGTATTTGAAAACCCAAGTATTGATGCTAACAGGAAAGTTGCAATGTTTGCTTTTTACGCTTTGAAGCACAGAGAGGAAATGCTGGCTTGGTAACCCTATACTTGTGTGCAACTGTCAAGCAATGGGATATAGGTATTATGCTAGTTATCCAGCACTCTGTACGAATGTGATGTATCTTATGCTAGTTATCCAGCACTCTGTACGAATGTGATGTATGCTCATGGCTATACAATGTGAAATGGTAAAAGTATGCAGAACAATGTACATCGTCCATCAAATCGTCGAAGATAGTGCTGAAGTGAAATATACGTTCACCCCCACCCCCACCCATCAATTCCCGCCTTGTGTATGGGTCGGTGGCCTTCACAATAAACCATGTGTCAGTGTCAGTGTCAGTGTCAGTGTCAGTGTCTCTTCTCTCTCTCTCTCTCTCTCTCTCTCTCTCTCTCTCTCTCTCTCTCTCTCTCTCTCTCTCTCTCTCTCTCTCTCTCTCTCTCTCTCTCTCTCTGTATCACAGCTCTTCTAGCCCTGCTTCAAAGGAGTCTTTAAAACTCCCCCCCCCCCCCCCCACACACACAGACACATCAATGTCCTTCTCGGCCGTGCGTGCGTGTGTGTGCGCGATCCTGTATGTGTGCGTGCGTGTGTGCGTGCGTGTGTGTGTGCGTGCGTGCGTGCGTGCGTGCGTGCGTGCGTGCGCGCGCGTGTGCGTGTTTTGTCATGTTTTGTATGAAAATGCTTGTTAATTTTTGTATGCTTTGTTTGCTTGTTTATATACCATTGATTTGTATATGGGTATTTGCGTATTGTATGTTTTTCTTTCAGCTGTAAAGCGCTTTGAGCCTCCGAATGCGCTCTATAAATTCCTATTATTACTATTTAATAACTTTTTTTCTTCTTCGTCTTCTTTTGCAGACTACGATATTAGGACTTGCCAAACTGTTAAGACTGGGCGATATATCCGGTTAGCAAAACGATCTGGATCTGACTCGCAGTCCTACTATAGGGTAAAAGTATGCGAGCTGAAAATATGGGGTAAGTGCTAGTTCGCACAGCAGCACACTGATGCCCTTTCAAACACATCTGCAAACATACATGCAAACACACAGTTGTCGTATGTCAGGATGGCAAACAGACACACACACGCGGGTGGGCTGGCTTGGAGACGCAGTTGTGTGCAGCCAATTCTTTCATCCGTCGCTATAGAAACTATAAGCATCCAAACTGTCCGTCAAAAAGTAGTGGTCTGAGTTTACCCGCTCTAGATTTTTTGTCCGGGGTAAACACTTGACGCTCGTCACAAGCTGCTAAATTAAATACCCCGCAACATTTTTCTCGTGTGAATGTGCTTCAGTTGCCGTGTGGATCCGTGGAGGTGTAATTATAACCCATCGTCACAAGTGACTGATGCAGGTTACAGTGCTGGGAGCCCACGGAATATGAACAGCCTTCAAAACAGAAATTAAAATAAACAGATGAAATTGTTTTTATAGCATGCGTCATCGCAGCGAGTTTGGCTTTAGCGTGTGATTTCATAAACTGTGTTCAACTTCGTACTTTTAAGCTCCTAACTGCTGAATTGTTGTAAAGGGTTGCATCTTATTTTTAACAGTGAATCAGACGTTCACTTGTGATTAATACCTGTGTCTTGCCCCGATATAATCGGCATTGTTGCTGTGCGATGGATATCAAGTTACTCCCACTCATTCCCTGGTGGTATATCGTGAAATACCTTTCGGAATTACTTGGTTACAACTTTTCTCTGTACTCCAGTTTCAGCTGTTCATACTGTTTCAGTGTTTGTTCGTTCTTTTTCCTTTTTTCGTTGTTTTGTTTGTTTGTTTTTGTTTTGTTTGTTTGTTTGTTTGTTTTTGTCCGTGTTTAGGTGGAGAGAGAGAGGATGCAGAGAGAAGAGGCACAGAGCTAGAGAGGCAATATTTTATTGCACAAGGATAAAGATTCTGTGAGAGAGAGAGACAGACAGACAGACAGAGACAGACAGACAGACAGACAGACAGAGATAGACTGACAGAGGCAGATAGTGAGAGACAGAGAGAGACAGAGACAGATAGAAAGACAGAGACACAGACAGACAGCTTAATCATTTTGTTATTTGCACAATATTCACTGTCTCTCTCTCTCTCTCTCTCTCTCTCTCTCTCTCTCTCTCTCTCTCTCTCTCTCTCTCTCTCTCTCTCTCTCTCTCTCTCCCCCTCTCTTATTTGTTCGTTTTTGTTTTGTTTTTTGTTCCAGTGTGTGAACCCGGCTTCTACTTCAAAGGTGGTCTTTGTGTACCATGCGGTAGTCCTTGCCCTTTCCGCTGTGATAATTACTACGGATGTCATAAAAAAGTAGGTAGGTCCAGTCTCTCTTTAGCGCTGTGTAACGTTGCCGTCGCGAGGTAAAGAAATGCTCATTTTCAACTTGTCATATCTGTTTTATTCTCTGCAGTCTGTCAATAAATACTGTGATGCAAAACGTGATCATTTTACGTCGTGAACATGCACCTCTCTCTCTCTCTCTCTCTCTCTCTCTCTCTCTCTCTCTCTCTCTCTCTCTCTCTCTCTCTCTCTCTCTCTCATTGTTGTTGTTTTTGTTGTTTTTTGCCCCCCCCCCCCCCCTTTTTGGGGGGAGGGGTCGGGGAGGTGGGGGGGGGGTCCTTTTTTATTTTTTATTTTTTTATTTTTTGTCCTTTTTTTTCTTCTTCTTTTGGGGGGGTGGGGGGGGGGGGTCTGGATGACATAATTATTGTGAGTTTGGAGCGAGTTTTAACAAACATCCCAATCCTGCGCCGAGTGTGGTTCTGACATCAAAAGTCAGAAACGCGTTGGAGCTCTTACAAGAATAACGGACAGATGTCATGTTACTATTTTTAACCAGAGACATTCCTGTAGATTAACGGGGTACAAAATTGGTTTAAGTTCTTTATTTATTTCTGCAGATAAAAACAAGTTGAAAATTACGTTAATTTTTACCTGACATTTGCACCGGAAAAGTATGCATTAATTGTATTCAATTTGATATCACTCGAAAGATGAATTTTCGCTCTTTAAAACGGTGTGCCTTTGACTCGGAAACCGTTTCTTGTAAGAGTTCCCGTGCAAAAGATTTAAAACACACTTTTTGTTCACATGTCAGGAACGAGAACTACTTTGGCGAGCAGACGACGCACCCGCGACCCGATGTTATCGGAGTAGGCGAAATAAAAATTAAAAGAGATCACTATCGCCTGAGCTTCATTTCACATTTTGTAATTATTCTTGTTTCTGAAGAATTCACTTGTTTCTCTTGTTAACAGCTACTGTCAACCACAATGGCTAAGGCTGTAATGAGTCGGTATTCCCTCTCCCCATGTTGGTGTATTATGTGTTAGATCCACTGATTTATTTTTACCTTTTCTTTTAGTTTGTTTGTATTCAATCTGTATGCATATAATATTCAATATATATGGGAGTGAGCAGCAGCTACAATAATTATACATTCCCAAATTCACACTATATGATTCTATAGGGCAGGGGGAAGAGCAAAAAACATACGAGATCTAGATCTAAATAAGTAAAACACGAAACAAAAACAAAGAACCACAGGCATCATGGGAAGAGGGGGAGAGAAAAATAATGAAGATACAGACATTTCATGCAATACATTCTGATTCTCAGTGAGGAGAATTCCCAAATTCACACCATATGGTTCTGTGAGAAAGGCAGGAGCACCCAAATGGGGAAGGGGGGAGAGCAAAAAACATACGAGATCTAGATCTAAATCAAAACACGAAACAAAAACAAAGAACCACAGGCATCATGGGAAGAGGAGGAGAGAAAATGGAGATACAGAAATTTCAAGCAATACATTCTTCAAGCTGGTAATCACATCACTTAATAGATCAACATGACTAGAGGTGCGAGTCCAAGATGGTCATCAGGACATTTTGGGGTTCTTTTTCTTATTCAAATTTGTCTACCTGCATAATTTATGTAAACTTTACCTCACACTTCTTTAGGATGTAAATTTGCATTTTGTTATTAAAGCTGAATCTATACATACAAAAACCTTAGCTCTGTCTCTTACCTATCCTGGAGTTATGATTGGTTTAGTGATGCTGCCACTGAAGATTGCATATCGGAATGCAGGACAGACAGGACAGGTTTCAAGTAGAACTGCTTAGTGCTAATGGATTCTTTGTATCTTTGAGAGAGAGAGAGGGAGAGACAGACAGACAGACAGACAGAGAGAGAGAGAGAGAGAGCGAGAGAGGGAGAGACTCCAACTGAAAAACTTCATTTTACAAAGATTCTAGTTTCAATTCAGTCAAACCCCTCTTACAGCTAGTCTTGCTAAGGTACTGATGAGTAAAATCAATTGCAAGGCATCATTTATCTATACATATATGAAACACGAATGAATGAATGAAAATGTGTACATGTAGCATACAAACCTCCACACATAAACATGCGTGTTCACAGCGCCAGATGATGGCCTGCAATAATGATTGCGTTTGGTCTGCTCGCCATTAAGCGCGCAAAGCTTTCAGTGTCCGATCTCATGTTGCAATAATTAAAAAAACACCCCATTCCGACCAAGCCTCCCCCCCCCCCCCCCCCCCCCCCCCTATATTTCATACCCATCCACGCCTATTTGGTAACTATTTCATACCCATCCATGCCTATTTGGTAACTATTTCATACCCATCCCTGCCTATTTAGTAACTAT
>JABMCL010000977.1:82500-110000 GCA_018857735.1 Alviniconcha marisindica
CCCGCTTCCTGTGAAACAGATCAGGACCACATCCGGCCTTTCTATTCAGGGCCAGATGCTCATGGTCCGATCTGAATCAGATGAGTGTTTGTACACCTGGCCCGGTCCGAATCGATGCGTTCGTTCTCCGGGATCAGCTCGGACTGAAAGAAGTCAGATCCAACCCGCTTCGTGCAAAACAGGTCGGGGACCAAATCCGTCTTTTATATTCAGGGCTGGATGTTCATCGCCCTCTAAGTACATTTCATTTCTTACTGTTTAACGGTTGTTTTGTCGCTTGAAACAGGGGCTTACCCCGAAAATGTATAGATTTTGTATTGTCATTTTAACGTAGCGTTCGTTTTAACCTTTTATTTGCTTGGATCAAATTAGTACTAGTATGTTTCGAATGTTTGGGAGAATGCTTACCCCGAAAATTCGCGCGTTTTGTATTATCGTATTAGCGTTCTTTTTAACCTTTTATGTGTCTGGATCTTGTTTTAGGACGCTGGCAATCATCCATGTTTCAGAAACAGCTTTCCTCCAATTAATCTAACAGTTGCTATGGACAAAACCGCCTACTCCGGAAAATTGCTACAGACAGTTACTGAACAATTTGTTTTGGAAATTCTCCAATAGACCGTCCCAAATCATGCGCTCTTGATCCCATTCCCATAAAACTGCTGTGCGAAAACCTTGATGTTCTCCTCCCTACAATCACCAACATCATCAACACTTCACTGACTTCTGGTCTTGTACCACCAGACTTCAAAACTGCTTTGTCAAACCCCCGCTAAAAAAAAACTCCCTTGACCAAAATGTACTGGAAAACTACCGTCCAATCTCAAACCGACCATTTCTGTATAACATTATCGAAAAGGTTGTTCTACACTAACTCCTTGAACACCTCCAAGAAAACAACCTCTGCAATCCTTTCCAGTCAGCCTAACGCACGGGACACAGCACCGAGACCGCACTCCTACGCGTTGTAGATTTGCTAAACACTATGGACGAAGACAAAATCTCTGTTCTATTCTTACTGGATCTTTCAGCTGCTTTTGATACTATCGATCACCAATTTCATCTTTTCCGTCTCGAAACTGTCTTTGGCATCCGCTCTACCGCTCTCCAGTAGTTTCGATCATAGTTTTTACCTTTCTGGACAGAAATCAGTGTGTGGTTCTCAACAATTCTGCTTCCTCTTCTTCTTCTCTCATGTTTGGTGTTCCACAGGGCTCAGGGCTGTGACCCATGCCGTTTATTTTGTACACTACTCCACCATCACCTTTTTGCAGACTTCAAAAACCAACTCCACCAAATGACGTGCAAAGCCTTACACGTGACCTGCAATCATGCGCAGACGCCATAAAAGCATGGATGTGCAACAACGAACTCAAACTTAATGAGGATAAAACTGAAGCCATTCTCTTCTCAACACCTCTGCCTTCTTGTCACTGCTTACCATCGTCAGTCATGGTCGGTACACACGAAATTGTGTTTTCAGACAAAGTCGGGAACTTAGGGTTTATCCTTGACTCTAGCTTCACAATGAAGCAACACGTGATCAAAATCTGTCAAACAGCCTGCTGTGAACTAAAACGCATCAGCTCCATCCATAGGTACCTCACAGAAGATGCAACAAAACAACTGGTGACTTCTTGTGTATTGTCCAGATTAGACTATATCAATTCTCTTCTCATGGGCATTCCCAGCTCTGTTATTCAGCCGATGCAGAAAGTCCAAAATACTTCTGCAGGCCTTATTCTCAGAACATCACGCCATCAAAACTGCACACCTTTCCTACAGGAACTCCACTGGTTCTCAATTTCTAACGAATAAAATACAAAACTGCTTGCATGTGTTACAACGCAATCACAGGTTCCGCCCCCTCATATCTTTCGCACTTTCTCACACTTCGACGCCACACTGAAACAATCTCCCGCAAGACAGCAGGCACCGTGCTACTCTCTCTTCCTTCAAAAGCATGATCGGACATTGTCGATTATGGTCGCTTTTTGTTCGAAGTCCCACCCCAGTCTTGTTCACTAACATTGTTGTTGTTGTTGTTGTTTTTGTTTTGTTGTTTTTTAGTTGTTTTCGTTCTGTTTTGTTTTGTTTTGTCTTGCTTTGTTTTTGGACTATCATAAAAATGTGAGTAAAAATGTGAGTACATAATGAGCGGTGCTAAGGTTGGTCGGCCGGCCGGCCTGTCATGGCATGCGTTTAACGATGCGATTTTGTCATTCAAATTAATGGGATAAATGTCAGGATTTGCGTCTTAGCCATAATTCATTTTTATAACTTTAACGGGTTACATCCCATCCATTTGTGTACTGTTGTAACACAGGAAATGTTTTCAACGCCCGCCCAACGCTCAAACACCTGTTCTTTCTTTGTTTCAGTTCTTGACTACGGAGAGGTTTGTGGTCAAAACAGCATAACGGAGTGTCCGGATGACAGCACGTGTACGGGTCTACAGAATCAAAACAAAACTTGCAGTGCGTATTTTATTTGTGTTTTTGACTCGCTAACGCGTATTTTACCGACAAGGGTGTGCAAACCGCGCTTTACAAGAACAGCAAAAATGTATACATAAAACCTCCAAAATAATATATAATCATAGTACTGTATTCCTCGTGCAACATACACACACACACACACACACACACACACACACACACACACACACACACACACACACACACACACACACACACACACACTCACGCACTCACACACACACACACACACACACACACACACACACACACACACACACACACACACACACACACACACACACACCACACACACACACACACACACACACACACACACACACACACACACACACACACACACACACACACACACACACACACACATTCTTAGCGTTGCGCACGTGCAAGGGTTTGTGTGGAAGTTTCAATTTATGCGCCATATATAGATTTTCATTTATTCATTCATATAATTATCACACACACACGCACACACGAAAACACACACACACACGCGCGCGCGCATACACACACACACACACACACACACACACACACACACACACACACACACACACACACACACACACACACACACACACACACACACACACACACACACACACACACACACACACTCACGCGCGCGCGCGCGCGAATCGAAGTGGGCTGACTATAATTATTGCCCAAGCGTCATGTAGGAACCCGTCAGGAAAACGAGCTCACTCGCAACTCGTCAGGAAACGCTTGCCACAGTCGTCTTACTTCTGTGGCACTATGCTACACTCTTTTCATTCTGTATTAAGGAGGGCGTTTGTATCAGCCTTATTACAGGGTCATTCATTCGGGCACGGAAAGGGGTGGTGGAGAACTTGAAAATACAAGACAGTATCCATAAACCACAAGTTCTGAAAAGAAAGGTGATCCGGTACACGGTCTCAAAGGCTATAGCCTACGTGTTCACCAAGCGAGCACCGAGTAACCGTGCATGCACTGGTCCGAACTGGCCCCATCGTTGACACACGCACTGCCCCTGCTGGCTGTTTAAGGGAAACTCCTTGGAACCGACTGCAAGAACAGCGCTGAGTGCATTCCAGGAGGAGTAATCTGCGACGCCAAGGGCAAGTGCGGTGAGTCTTTCTCTTTCCCTGGCTCACTCAGTCTGTTTCATTATTGAACGGAATATAATAATAATGGATACTTAGAGCGCCTAACCCGCACAGGCCCTAAGCGTTTACACATTCTTTACAAGTACATATTGTCGAAATTCAGCGCCTAGAACACTGACGCACACACGCACGCACGCGCAGCACACACACACACACACACACACACACACACACACACACACACACACACACACACACACACACACGCACACACACACACACGCACGCACGCACGCACACACACACACACACACACACACACAGAGCCGCATATCAGGGCAATGGGACTTAAAAGGTTTTTAAAAAGAGAAAGATTTTCAAGGAATTTTTTATAAGAGCTGACAGAGGTAGAATGACGGACAGAAACAGGGAGGTGGCTCCAGATACCTCGAGCCTGGTAAGAGAAAGAGCGCTCACCACAGGACTTTGTTCGGAAGGATGGTATTCTGAACACTCGGGTGTCTGCAGAAGAGCGGAGCTGCCGGGAAGGAATGTAAAGGTGAAGAAGTTCTGAAAGGTAGATGGAAACCTGACGAGAAATGATCTTAAAACAAAGCGAAGACAGTTTGTATTTGATCCTCTGCTCATTAGGTAGACAGTGAAGAGGGCGGATCTGGTTGTTCTGAAAATGAGTATTGCAGCATTGTTCTGTACCCTCTGGAGTTTAGAAAGAAGATGCTTAGGATAGCCCGCCAAAAGTGAATTGCAATAATCTAGTCTTGAAAAAACAAACGCACTCTCTCTCTCTCTCTCTCTCTCTCTCTCTCTCTCTCTCTCTCTCTCTCTCTCTCTCTCTCTCTCTCTCTCTCTCTCTCTCTCTCTCTCTCTCTCTCCAGCGTTTGTGCTGTAACAAAACAAGCGCTGATCCCGGTAGACGCGTCAAACAGACGCTAATTTAGGTCTTTGCGGTTATGTATCTTACTACATTTGTGATGCCAAGCGCTCCCTATTACTTTCATAACGTGATTTTACATGTATATTTATGCTACATAAGGGCTTGGAGCACTGTGAGAGGCAACGGATAGACGGCTAGGCCTGCTGAAGTGAAAAACTGTTTTATTGGCCTTCCGGAAATGAGTACGAAAATCCACCAGCCCGTGGAAATTATTACTAGCCTTTTCCCTAAAATATTCGTACATTTTTCCCTTGACTAGTGGTTTTGGGTCTTGACTCGTCCGGGAGCTTTTCGACCCGCTTCATGCGACCAGGCGAGGATATATTTCTGCAGCTCTGGATAGAGCACTGTGAAAGGTTGTGGCAGAGAGCATATATATGGCTGGAACAAAAAGGGAAGGGCAGAATTAAGCTAGAACACTGAGATGGGGAGGGCTAGATTCTTGGGACGGGTGAAGCACTGGGAATGGTTGGAATACTGGGGACGGCAAGAACTGGGGCAGTGCTAAGAACAAAGGTTAGAGCACCGGGAGGGGCAAAGGTTAGACCACTGGGAAGGGCAAAGGTTAGAGCCCTGGGAAGGGCAAAGGTTACAGCACTGGGAAGGGCAAAGGTTAGAGCGTTGCAAGGTTTAGAGCACTGGGAAGGGCAAGGACTGGAACACTGAGAAGGGCAAAAACTGGAGCATGGTGAAGTGCAAGGACTGGACTGGTGCATTTAGAAGGGCAAAAGCTAGAGCACTTGGAAGGGCAAGAATCTGAGCACTGGGAATTCCAAAGGCTAGCGAACTGGAAAGGGCAAGGACTGGAATATTGGTAAGGAGAAGGACTGGAGCACTGGGACTGGCAAAGGCCAGAGCACTGCGAAGGGAAAAGGCTTAGAGCTCTGGAAAGGGCAAGGACTGGACCACTTGGAATAGCGAGGACTGGAGCACTCAAAAGGGCAAGGACTGTACCACTTGGAAGGGCAAGGACTGGAGCATTGGAAAGGGCAAGGACTGGACCACTTAAAAGGGCAAGGACCGGAGCACTGGAAAGGGCAAGGACAGTACCACTTGGAAGGGCAAGGACTGGACCACTTCAAAGGGGAAGGACTGGACCACTTGGAAGGGCAAGGACTGGACCACTTGGAATAGCGAGGACTGGAGCACTGAAAAGGGCGAGGACTGTACCACTTGGAAGGGCAAGGACTGGAGAACTGGAAAGGGCAAGGACTGGACCACTTGGAAGACAAGGACTGGACCACTGGAAAGGGCAAGGACTGGACCACTGGAAAGGGCAAGGACTGGACCACTTGGAAGGGCAAGGACTGGAGCACTGGAAAGGGCAAAGACTGGAGCACTGGAAAGGGCAGGGACTGGACCACTTGGAATGACGAGGACATTTCCAGTGCGGAAAGAGCAGTGGCTAAAGTGGGAAGGGAAAAGACTCAAATATTTGGACGGGCAAAGGCCAGAGTACTGCAGGAAAGGCGAAGACTGGATACGTGGAAGACCTGGAGCACAGGGATAAGTGCCGAACCACTGGGTATGGCAAAGACTGGATCACTAGCAAAGGCTGAAACACAGGGTAAGACACAGCCTGGAGCACAGGGAAGTACTGAACCAGTGGGTAGGGCAAAGACTGGATCACTAGCAAATGCTGAAACACTGGAGTACTGAACCACTGGGTATGGCAAAGACTGGATCACTAGCAAAGGCTGAAACACTGGGTAAGACACAGTCTGGAGCACAGGGAAGTACTGAACCACTGGGTATGGCAAAGACTGGATCACTAGCAAAGGCTGAAACACTGGGTAAGACACAGCCTGGAGCACAGGGAAGTACTGAACCAGTGGGTAGGGCAAAGACTGGATCACTAGCAAAGGCTGAAACACTGGGTAAGACACAGCCTGGAGCACAGGGAAGTACTGAACCAGTGGGTAGGGCAAAGACTGGATCACTAAAGCTGAAACACTGGGTAAGACACAGCCTGGAGCACAGGGATGTACTGAACCAGTGGGTAGGCAAAGACTGGATCACTAGCAAAGGCTGAAACACTGGGTAAGACACAGCCTGGAGCACAGGGAAGTACTGAACCAGTGGGTAGGGCAAAGACTGGATCACTAGCAAAGGCTGAAACACTGGGTAAGACACAGCCTGGAGCACAGGGAAGTACTGAACCAGTGGGTAGGGCAAAGACTGGATCACTAGCAAAGGCTGAAACACTGGGTAAGACACAGCCTGGAGCACAGGGAAGTACTGAACCAGTGGGTAGGGCAAAGACTGGATCACTAGCAAAGGCTGAAACACTGGGTAAGACACAGCCTGGAGCACAGGGAAGTACTGAACCAGTGGGTAGGGCAAAGACTGGATCACTAGCAAAGGCTGAAACACTGGGTAAGACACAGCCTGGAGCACAGGGAAGTACTGAACCAGTGGGTAGGGCAAAGACTGGATCATTAGCAAAGGCTGAAACACTGGGTAAGACAAAGCCTGGAGCACAGGGAAGTACTGAACCAGTGGGTAGGGCAAAGACTGGATCACTAGCAAAGGCTGAAACACTGGGTAAGACACAGCCTGGAGCACAGGGAGGTACTGAACCAGTGGGTAGAGCAAAGACTGGATCATTAGCAAAGGCTGAAACACTGGGTAAGACAAAGCCTGGAGCACAGGGAAGTACTGAACCAGTGGGTAGGGCAAAGACTGGATCACTAGCAAAGGCTGAAACACTGGGTAAGACAGCCTGGAGCACAGGGAGGTACTGAACCAGTGGGTAGAGCAAAGACTGGATCACTAGCAAAGGCTGAAACACTGGGTAAGATACAGCCTGGAGCACAGGGAGGTACTGAACGCCTGGGGCTGGATGTGGCTGAAATGTTTGGAGGTCAAGAGCTGCAGTATGAGGAAGGGTATAAAACGATCAGAGCACACGAAAGGGCAAGCGATGGGATTAAGCGAAAGGACAGGAGAACTGCATGGACAGGACAACGGTTTGAGATTTTACAAGTACTTGTTTTATATTAGTGTAATTTATTAAGTATGTATTATGCTTGTATATGATATGTTGGTAAATGTGAGTGATATAATTATATATATTATGTACATGTATGTGAACAAGCGCGTTGAGCTCGCTCAGCGGGGAATAGTGCTATAGAAAATGTATGTATTATTATTTGGGACGGCAAAGCTCTGAAGACAGAGGAGGCCGAGGGATAGATCACTAAGTTTAAAAAAAAAAAAAAAATACAAACAAACAAACAAACCCAAAACAGCAAACTTCGTTGATATTCAAGCGCAATTTCTTAAAAAGCAGTGAATAACAATTTGCAGTTGAACATTTTGTTGTTGTTTTGTTTTGTTTTATTTTTCATCTATCTCAGCACTGGATCTGTATCAGAAGTGTTCGGACCATCGAAACAACTGTCGGTCTGGTGCACTCTGTGACGAAAAGTCGGGCTTAATTTGCAGTAAGTCAGACGTCATGAAAATTTGTGGTTTTCTTACATTAATCACAACAGTATGTCTAGGATATTACCTTGTTAAAACACACACACACACGCACGCACGCACGCACGCACGCACGCACCACCACCACCACACACGCACACACACAGACACACACCACACACACACGCCCACCGCACACACACACCACGCGCACCACACACACACACACACACACACACACACACACACACACACACACACACACACACACACACACACACACACACACACACATATATATATAACATTAGACAACGATTTGTAGTTTAACAGTCCTCTTACAGTAAACATGGTGTAGCAATACTCTCTGTCTGTCTGTCTGTCTGTCTGTCTGTCTGTCTGTCTGTCTGTCTGTCTGTCTCTCTCTCTCTCTCTCTCTCTCTCTCTCTCTCTCTCTCTCTCTCTCTCTCTCTCTCTCTCTCTCTCTCTCTCTCTCTCTCTCTCTCTCTCTCTCTCTCTCTCTCTCTCTCTCTCTCTCTCTCTCTCTCTCTCTTCTTTGCGACTCAAACCAAAGAATGTCTTCACAACGGTACTGTCAGAAGTCTCTAATTCGATCGAGTATTAACTTTAATTCTCAGCTGCAGCTGCAAATGTTTCTTCTGTAAAGTTTGAGATATGCTTTGCAGAACCGACTATCGGCGGACCGTGTAACAAAACCGATGACTGTACGGGAGGCGCCGTCTGTGACAACATTAAAATCTGCAGTAAGTGCACACTGAGCTGAGACACATACGCTCTACGGCTTCCCTTCACGCTAATAATTATCAGTCAGCCATGGAAGCAATTAACTAATGATGAAAAGTATGTAGGCCTCTGGCTCATGCGAACAACAATAAATTATTGTAATGCGCGTGTTTGCCGATCCAGCAGTGTATGTGTGCCACAGACCTTGACGTTCTAAATTATCTTGAAAGTTGTAAATTTTCCAATCTGTAATTGTACTTGATAGAAGTATTACTGAACCCCACCCCCACCCCCCTCCCCTCTTCTCCCCCTCCCTCACCCAGGGTGACTGGTGGCGGGGTGGGGGGGAGGGGCCGAGGATGTGGAGGGAGGGACGGATTGAAAACAAATTCCACTTTCGCTGAACTCCGCTCCTAAGCATTTTGTGAAATTATCAATTGTACCGTCCAAGGCGGGAAACAACTCTTGAAAATGGTCAAGCTAGTTATATAATTTGCTTAGCTAACGACAACTGTTGCTCTTATGGGCTGAAACGCACACAATAAAACAGTATTTTCAGTTAAGAAGATTTTCTCCCTTAAGAAACAAAACAAAAAACAAAAAAACAAAAAACAAAAAAACTACGAGTTTTGTCCTCTGATGAGATCGTTCCAATCAGAGAAAAAGGTACATTTCCTGCTTTAAAAGCAAGTCGTCTGATTTCAGAAAATGCGGTGAACAACGCGTGTACCAGTTCGGCCACGTGCGTTGCTGGCGCAATATGTGACCAGAAAACTAAAACTTGTAAGTGTGACGCGCCAGCAACTACGAATGGCAAACTATGCAGTAAGTACATCTCTCTCCCCCTCCCACTCTCCTCTTTCTCACTCCACTTCCCACCCACCCCCACCCCACCCCCCACCCCCCCTTACCCCCGCTATCTCTCCTCTGAAGGGAGGCCTGGCATGTCTAATGTCATCCTCCTGTCTGGAATCTCAGGGCTGTTCTTTGATTCCCCTATCCTATCTCCTGTACCTAGTCCTGTTGCTCGATCTGTCTTGTCATATTTTTCTGATAATGGTCCATTCTCCTGATTTATTGTCTCAAACACGAATGACGATACAGATGGAACACATGCACGTACGCACATACACACACACGCACGCACGCACGCACACACGCACACACACACATACACACACACACACACACACACACACACACACACACACACACACACACACACACACACACACACACACACACACACACACACACACACACACACACACACACACACACGCATGCACACACTCACGCGTCGGACGAGGGGATATACACGGCTGTGAAAAACAGTTTAGAAATAATTATTAAACAGGTGCATCTTGAGGGCGGCTTTAAAAGAGGAGGCAGAATCAGAGTGGCGGAGTGTTTGAGGCAAATTGTTCCAAACAGGTGGGCCAGCATAAGAAAAAGATCTTTCACCAAATGTTTTTGTGTTTACACGAGGGTTGACAATGTGCGTGTGTCGGATGCAGGTCGTAAATGTTTTGCATGAATTTGTCTTTGAAGAAGAGGTTGGCGGAAGTTGTTCCCGATGTGATGGCCGAAATGGGACAAAGCGCGAAGGCTATGAGTTTCGCGGCTGAAGCGTTGGAGTTTGGGCATAGTCGTGTCAGGTGAAAAGCACGGAGAGCCGGAAGGGCCGACTGTAAAGGTGCAATAGTTTTTTTAAAGTTAAACGGAGTAAACCAGTGATCGAGTTGTAACACACGCAAGCAGTTTCACATTTGATTCGTTCATAAACTGGGAATCAATGACGTTGTTGTAAGAGACGTGTGCGGTATTGATGGCATGATACACTGAGAATAAGGCGTGTGGAACCTATTTAGGACTTCCTGCACTGGTTGAATAAGAGATTTAGGAGTGCCCATAATAAAAGAACTGCAACTGTGTGATCTCGACAATATAGAAACCAGCTGTTCTGTTGCATTTTCTGCGAGGTAGCTGTGGATGGAACTAGTGCGTTTTAGTTCATTATATGCTGCTTGGTAAATTTTGATTACTTGTTTCCTCGTCGTGTTAGGGTCCAAGATGAAACTCAAGGTCCTGACTTTGTTCGAAAATGCATGTTTGTGAGTATCAACGACTCATGATGACAAGCAACCAGCAGTTGTTTCCTCGTTAAATTTGATCTGGTTGTTGCAATGGAAGAAGCACTGAGTCCTGTATAATTCCGAATATCAGAGAAGAAGAGAAGGAAATATAATAACAACAAGGAACTGATTTCTGTCCAGAAGGTATGATTGGAACCACTGTAGTGCGGTAGAGCGGATGCCAAAGACACTTTCGAAAAAGGAAAGAAGAATGCATCTGCAAAACCCAGTAAGAGTAGAACAGAGATCTTGTCTTCGCCCATAGCGGTTAGAAAAGCATTAACAAAGAGTAGATGAGCGGTCTCGGTGCTGAACGTGCTTGGCGATTTAGGCTGATTGGAAATTATTTCAGAGCTTATTCTCTTAGAGATGAGCAAGGAGTTTGTGTGGATCGAGTGACGTTTTCGAGGATTTTAGACAAAAATGATATGCTTTTGAGCAGGGGTTTGACGATTGCAGTTATCAAGTATTGATGATGCTGGTGGTTGTGGGGAGAAAACATCAAAGCCTTCAGATACCAATTTGTGGGCTTGGGATCAAGACCCTTCTTCCTAGGGATGATGCTGTTGCAGCAAGACGCGAACCAGGATCAAGATTTTGTATGCGATGGATCGTACGGTGATGCCGCGGTTGTCTGAACAGTTCGATTTCCCTCCATTGTTTTTGTACACTGGGGAGGGACGATGGTTGTGGGTGTGGGTCATCAAGATCCAACTTCACTTCTCTGTGGATATCCTGGCCAGTGTTGACTGCCAACTTCACTTCACTGGGA
Source organism: Alviniconcha marisindica (assembly GCA_018857735.1). Lineage (NCBI taxonomy): Eukaryota > Metazoa > Mollusca > Gastropoda > Provannidae > Alviniconcha > Alviniconcha marisindica. The sequence continues at coordinate 94,119 of JABMCL010000977.1, forward strand.
ATATCGTGGCCAGTTTTGCCTCCCAACTTCACTTCTCTGGGGATATCGTGGCCAGTGTTGACTCCCAACTTCACTTCATTGGGGATATCCTGGCCAGTGTTGACTCCCAACTTCACTTCATTGGGAATATCCTGGCCAGTGTTGACTCCCAACTTCACTTCATTGGGGATATCCTGGCTAGTGTTAACTCCCGCACGGTGCGCTGGTCACTGAAGAGGCCTTCCTTGTGGTCTGACTGGCGATGAAGGATGAATTCTGTGTCCGTTAGGAGGGATGCTTGCTTGTCGGTCGGTGTCGCTCTGTTCTTCTGATAGCGAACATTCGATTCGACCCCCAGGGTCGAAAATGTTGACAGGTTTTCACTTTCTATTTTTGCCAACCAGCAGTCTCATTGGCATAAAACTTGGACATCTCAGTGTGGTTCTGATTTATTTTCTTTTTATTCTCGTAGCTAGGTCCGTAACAGAAGGTGATCCTCAAAGCAAAATACAACAACAAAGCAACAACAGATGGACAGTACTTCTTACAGCGCCTGCGAGTCCAGTACGCAACAGTCATTTTTTCTCGGCAGAATAACAACGCTGATGATGATGATGATGATGATGATGATGAAGTGATGCTTAATGTCCTCAGATGTCAGTTGACATATTAGGGACAAGTTGTGACCAATGCCGAAGCACGGTTCAATAATGTTTACGTCCACGGAAACCAGAAGGCTTGTTAGGACGGACAGCTCGGGACGGCCACCTCGACTCTCACACAGCTCCTGAACTATGATAACAACGCGTTTACACCAAAGATTTTGTACTCGCAGCATAAGCTGGGGACAGGAAGCAGCCAACATGCGCCCTCGTTAACGATACATGAAAACATTGTTGAATACGTTTACGTGTAATCTAAACCTCGCTAACCCTCAAGTACCGGGAAGCTGCGTATCTGGATATGCAATTACGCATTCAGATACGTATACGAAAAACCTAAATTCCCTTTTGTCTCTTCGTTGTAGAAGCATCAGACGGACGAGTGGGCAGCCCCTGTAAAACTCAAAGCAACCCCTGTACAGCCAGCAATAGCAGCTGCAGTTCTAAAACAGCCGTCGGCAAGTGCGTTTGTAATTCAGGATGGCAAGCGCACACTGATTTTACGTGCAGTGAGTATACAAAGCGGGGATCGGTTAAATTATGGTCTTGGGTCTGCAGGGTATGCGGTGCAGGGTATGTGGTGAACATGGATTAAAAAAATAATCCTTTAGCTAGAGTCTTACTGAAAACGTGCAGATGTTCCACTGAAAACATGTAAGCTCTTCTGACACCCAGTCATAAGGAACAATGTTCGGCATTTGTCACATCGACCGTGTCCATGAAAACGACAACGGTTAGTTCAGCTTAGTTCAAAATAGCATCTACATAACCTAAAACGTCCATATGCGCCACACAACGTGTGTGGTGTGTCGTCATAGTAATTAGCCAGGGAATATGCGCGTCAAGAAGCGCGAAATGAAAGCTACCAGTTAAAACATTTTTGCCTAAACCTTGCAGCAGCAGCACCGGGACAATGTTTATGGCAGCAGATGTGCCTGTTTTGATGTCAGTAGTCCTGTCGATTCATTGACGTGAAGTCATGTTTTCCACGTATTCACCCCCCCCCCCCCCCCCCCCCCCCCCCCCTCTCTCTCTCTTTTACAGAATCAAAACCTGGCACTGTCTGCAGTACAAGCAAGGAATGTATCACATCCATCTGCGAAGTTGGCACCTGCAGTAAGTAATCGGACTTTCTATAGAACCAGATGGACTTGTCTAGTGGTATTGATCAGTGTACAAGCTACTTCGGTCTGCGGGATTGATGTGAAAATGTTAATTACCCTAGTGCATAACTTCGAAATCGTGAATTTTGACTCTGGTGAAAAATATGAGTCTGTGTCTCTATCAGGGGTGTTTAAGGCAGACGATCAGAAACTTCACTGGCTACCAATAGCTTCAAGACTCCAGTACAAAATCGCAACTCTGTGCTACAATTCATTTACTAAATGTTACCCTATCTATCTTTCTGAACTCTTGACTATATACTATCCATGTCACGAAAATGTTTCGCATATATTTCACAAAAACCAAGACCTATGGACAACGAGTTTTTCTTGTCACGGGCCGGACACAGTGAAACTCATTACCATAATTTAAAAAAATTTATTATGATGTTTGTCATTCATCAGCCGCATCTTCTTTTAAGCAAGCGTTAAGACTCATCTCTTCAAATCTGCATCCCCCACCAGTGTGTGTGTGTGTGTGTGTGCGCGCGCGCGCGCGCGCATATCGCTGTACCTTTTCGAGTTTGCAGTGTATCAGATTGTATATGTCATGTGTGCGCACAGATCAGAGTTTGGTCATGTGTGTGTTTATTTACTGAAATTGCTGTATGTAAATTATTGCGTGGTTTGGCGGTCGTATGGCCTGTAAAACCTTCTTCTTCTTTTTTTCTTCTTTTTTTGTATATGTTTAGACTTTAATTTATCAGGATTTTTTTGTACTGCACTGCGCATCGTGCCTTAGATTTTTTGCTAGGGATCATGTGCCATAGAAATGTCCATTGTTGCTATCCCAATACGATTTGAATAAATGCGTTTGTATTGTGTTTTCATCTTTGAACAATAGCTGTGGGGGAAGAAATGTTTAAAATAATATTCCCTTTGAACTTTTCACCGAGATACAATCAACCTAGGCTTTCCACCGCAACACTGCTAACGTAGGACTCTTATTTCTTACAGCACAGCACTGTGAAAGGAGAACTCTCACAGCACAATACTGCAAAATTAGGACCCTTACAAAACAATACTACATACGTAGGACTCTTACAGTACAACACTGCAAAGGCAAGAACAGAAGCACACAGAGAGACACACAGAGAGGGAGAGAGAGATATTTGGTTGATTCAACTTTTTATTTCCGACGGTGAAGATATTTAGCACAAAAACCAGCTCACATAATTATTTGCCGTTGCTACAATAGTCAGAGAGAGAGAGAGAGAAACAGCAGCAAGCTGGAAAAAAAACATCATTAGTACATTTATTTACAATGAAGCTTATATTACACAAACAAAACGTTGCTTCAATAATACGCAAGTCAAAAGAAAATAATAAAGAGAAACAAAAGTGACAAAAGTATAGTGAAAGTTAATGTGTGTGTGTGTGTGTGTGTGTGTGTGTGTGTGTGTGTGTGTGTGTGTGTGTGTGTGTGTGTGTGTGTGTGTGTGTGTGTGTGTGTTTTGAAGTTCTGAAAAAAGGAGAGAGCTGCAAGAATCTCAACTTCTGTGGGGCTGATGGTGTTTGCGACAGTGGCGACGTTTGCAGTGAGTATCATCAAAGATTATAAATACGTATAAATATGTATTTATAATCTTTGGTATCATGACACTTTCACATACAGAACAAGTACACGTCTCCAGGCAAGTGGTCGGGTACACAGAATGGGATTTGCAACTCCAGGCAAATGTGATCGGGTACCCACACATAATGGGATTTGCATCTCCAAGCAAATGTGGTCGGGTACCTACACATAATGGGATTTGCAACTCCAGGCCAATGTGGTCGTGTACCCACACATAATGGGATTTGCAACGCATTTCCCAATCTTCCTTAATGGAGGTGCTTGGTGTAACGTGTGAAAAGGTTTCCGCGGCATAGTTTGCTACGGAAAGGGGGGTTAAAAATGAACGAACCGCAACATTTTTTACGCACACATCTAAACCTGCATACACACAACTAGCACTTCCCCTCCACCCCCCCCCCCCCCCCCCCCCCCCCCAACATTGAACAGTTGGCAGAGATCACTTAGGAAACCAGAAAGTCTTTAGGTTTGGCTTGAAGGTTGGTAGAGTTGATGATATATGGCGAAGTGGCAGGGGCAAAGAATTCCAGTTGAAGGGTCCTGTGAATGGTTCAGGTACCACGCACATCACAGTGGCGCCTGGGGTGGACAGCGCACTTTAGATTTCAAACGTTTTAACACGACTTGATGCTTTTTCTACAAACTTCCGTTGATCATACGTTACTGCGAAAATAATGCTTTATTTCCCTCCTACCTGTGACTGGCCTGGAAAAGAAAGAACGTACTCATCACGTCAAGGCTGTTTTTCATTGCTGTGTTTCCAGAAATGAAACCAGGCACAAGCTGCAAAAATGAACCGGCCATGTGCAAATCAGGATCATTTTGTGCGGACGGCGTGTGCAGTGAGTGTGTCGCTGTGTTGGGATAGTGGACAGTGACGGTAAGCGTGTCGCTGTGTTGGGATAGTGGACAGTGACGGTGTGTCGCTGAGTTGGGGACGGTAAGTGTGTAGCTGAGTTGGGATAGTGGACGCATGGTGACGATAAGTGTGTAGCTGTGTTGGGATAGTGGACGGTGACGGTAAGTGTGTCGCTGTGTTGGGATAATGGACGGTGACGGTAAGTGTGTAGCTGTGTTGGGATAGTGGACGGTGACGGTAAGTGTGTCGCTGTGTTGGGATAATGGACGGTGACGGTAAGTGTGTAGCTGTGTTGGGATAATGGACGGTGACGGTAAGTGTGTAGCTGTGTTGGGATAGTGGATGGTGACGGTAAGTGTGTCGCTGTGCTGGGATAGTGGACAGTGACTGTAAGTGTGTCGCTGTGTTGGGATAGTGGACAGTGACTGTAAGTGTGTCGCTGTGTTGGGATAGTGGACAGTGACTGTAAGTGTGTCGGGATAGTGGACAGTGACGGTACGTGTGTCGGGATGGTGGACAGTGACTGTAAGTGTGTCGCTGTGTTGGGATAGTGGACAGTGATGGTAATTAAGTGTGTAGCTGTGTTGGGATAGTGGACAGTGACGGTAATTAAGTGTGTCGCTATGTTGGGATAGTGGACAGTGACGGTAAGTGCGTTGGGATAGTGGACAGAGACGGTAAGTGTGTCGGGATAGTGGACAGTGAAGGTAAGCGTGTTGCTGTGTTGGGATAGTGAACATGCAGTGACGGTAAGTGTGTCGCTGTGTTTGGATAGTGGACAGTGACGGTAATTAAGTGTGTCGCTGTGTTGGGATAATGGTCAGTGACGGTAAGTGTGTTGGGATAGTGGACAGTGACGGTAAGTGCGTTGGGATAGTGGACAGTGACGGTAAGTGTGTCGCTGTGTTGTGATAGTGGACATGCAGTGACAGTAAGTGTGTCGCTGTGTTTGGATAGTGGACGGTGACGATGTGTCGCTGTGTTGGGACAGTGGGCGGTGACGGTAAGTGTGTCGCTGTGTTGGGATAGTGGACATGCAGTGACGGTAAGTATGTCGCTGTGTTGGGATAGCGGGCGGCGACGATGAGTGTGTGGCCGTGCTGGTATAGTGGACGGTTACGATAAGTAATAGAGCATGATGACGATAAGTGTGTCGCTGTGTTGGGATAGTGGACGGTAAGTGCGTCGCTGTGTTGGGATAGTGGACAGTGACGGTAAGTGCGTCGCTGTGTTGGGATAGTGGACGGTGACGGTAAGTGCGTCGCTGTGTTGGGATAGTGGACGGTGACGGTAAGTGCGTCGCTGTGTTGGGATAGTGGACGGTGACGGTAAGTGCGTCGCTGTGTTGGGATAGTGGACGGTGACGGTAAGTGCGTCGCTGTGTTGGGATAGTGGACGGTGACGCGACGGTAAGTGCGTCGCTGTGTTGGGATAGTGGACAGTGACGGTAAGTATGTCGCTGTGTTGGGATAGTAGACGGTGACGGTAAGTGTGTCGCTATGTTGGGATAGTGGACAGTGACGGTAAGTGTGTCGCTATGTTGGGATAGTGGTCGTTGTGTTGGGATAGTGGACACTGACGGTGTGTCGCTGAGTTGGGGACGGTAAGTGTGTCGCTGTGTTGGGATAGTGGACGGTGACGGTAAGTGTGTCGCTGTGTTGGGATAGTGGACGTTTACGGTAAGTGATAGAGTATGATGACGATAAATGTGTCGCTGTGTTAGGATAGTGGATGGTGACGATAATTGTGTCACTGTGTTGATGTAGTTTTCGGTGACGATAGGTGATAGTGGACGGTGACGATACTTGTGTCACTGAGTTGGAATAGTGGGCGGTGTCGATAAGTGTGTTGCTGTGTTGGGATAGTAACGATAAGTGTGTCACTGTGTTGAGAGAGTGGACGGTGACCATAAATGTGTTCCTGTGTTGGGATAGTGGATGATGATAATAAATGTGTCACTGTGATGGAACGGTGGACGGTTGTTGATTTCTTTTATACAGCGCGCTGTTCTCCGCTCTCATGGAGACTCACTGTGCTCTTGTCGCATGTGATTCTGAAATGAGTGAATATCTACCAAAGTGGTACACTTACAGCGCTGTTTGGTTGTTACATGGCCGGTGCCACGTGAAACTGCTGCCATCTCGGCGCGTTCAGTATACACAACGCAACTATGCATCATGTCACGTCACTCCGTGCAAAGCCACATACGAAGGGTGCATGCGTGTTTAGCTGAAACCTGCCACTTGCACTTTTGGCAAAATGGCCGTGATCGTTTACGTGCTACTGCGGTAACACGGCGGTGGAACGGCTACCGAAAAGAAATTTTCCCACCACTCCTGTCCGGACTCGAACCCGCGAACTTTCGATCATGATTCAGGCACTCTAATAATAATAATAATGGAAATTTGTAAAGCGCCTACCCTGCGGCTCAAAGAGCTGAACAAGCATACACATATAATGTACATCGAGATGGAAAATGTTATCAAAAAAAAAAAAGATGTCGACAAGGGTTCAAGCATAACTATGCAAAAGATGCACACACACACACACACACACACACACACACACACACACACACACACACACACACACACACACACACACACACACACACACACACACACACACACACACACTATACAGACTGATAGGAGTGAAAGACAATGTGGCTTAACTGAAATATTCTGAGAAGAGAAATGTCTTGAGATGGCTTTTGAAGGAAGAGAGAGTAGCAGAGAGTAGCTCTAACCACTGAGCTATTCCCGCTCCACAGGAGGTTGACGATAGGTGTATCACGGTGTTGGGATAGTGGACGGTAACAGTAGGTTTGTCGTTCTCAGATAGTTGACGATGACGTTAAGTGTGCAACTGTAAATTAATGCATTGGGATAATGGAGTCGAGTAATAAAGAGTGTTACTGAATTTGGATCGTTGCGGGCAATAAGATTGTCACTGAATTGGGATAGTTGCGGGCGACGATAAGAGTGTCACTGAAATGGAATAATTGCTGGCGATGATAAGACTGTCACTGAAATGGGATAGTTGCTGGCGACGATAAGACTGTCACTGGAACGGCGGGCGACGATACGAGTGTCACTGGAATGGGATAGTTGCGGGCGACAATAAGAGTGTCACCGAAACGGGATAGTTGCGGGCGACGATAAGAGTGTCACTGAAATGGGATCATTGCTGGCGACGATAAGGGTGTCACTGGAACGGCGGGCGACGATACGAGTGTCACTGGAATGGGATAGTTTCGGGCGACGATAAGAGTGTCACTGAAACGGGATAGTTGCGGGCGACGATACTAGTGTCACTGAAATGGGATAATTGCTGGCGACGATAAGAGTGTCACTGGAACGGCGGGCGACGATACGAGTGTCACTGGAATGGGATAGTTGCGGGAGATGATAATTAAGAGTGTCACTGAATTTGGATAGTTGCGCGCGGTGATAAGAGTGTCACTACTGGCTTCGGACAGGGGCTGTAAGGGTAGGTGTGTTATTGTGTTTGGATCGTGGGTGACATTGATGGGATAGTGGAGGTAAGGATAACGTGTTATTCTGTTTGGATCGTGGCGGACATGGTTGGAATAGTGGAGGTAAGGGTAAGCGTGTTATTGTGTTTGGATCGTGGCGGACATGGTTGGAATAGTGGAGGTAAGGGTAAGCGTGTTACTGTGTTTGGATCGTGGCGGACATGGTTGGGATAGTGGAGGTAAGGGTAAGCGTGTTGCTATGTTTGGATCGTGGGTGACATTGATGGGATAGTGGAGGTAAGGATAACGTGTTATTGTGTTTGGATCGTGGCGGACATGGTTGGGATAGTGGAGGTACGGGTAAGCGTGTTATTGTGCTTGGATCGTGGCGGACATGGTTGGGATAGTGGAGGTAAGGGTAAGCGTGTTACTGTGTTTGGATCGTGGGTGACATTGATGGGATAGTGGAGGTAAAGATAACGTGTTATTCTGTTTGGATCGTGGCGGACATGGTTGGGATAGTGGAGGTAAGGGTAAGCAGCGTGTTATTATGTTTGGATCGTGGCGGACATGGTTGGGATAGTGGAGGTAAGGGTAAGCGTGTTACTGTGTTTGGATCGTGGGTGACATTAATGGGATAGTGGAGGTAAGGATAACGTGTTACTGTATTTGGATCGTGGGTGACATTGATGGGATAGTGGAAATAAGGGTAACGTGTTATTGTGTGTGGATCGTGGTGGACATTCTTGGGATAGTGGCGGTAAGGGTAAGCGTGTTACTGTGTTTGGATCGTGGGTGACATTGATGGGACAGTGGACGTATGGGTAACGTGTTATTGTGTTTGGATCGTGCGGACATTGTTGGGATAGTGGACGTAAGGGTAACGTGTGTTGATCACTGTGTTGGGATAGACAACGGTAAGGATGTGTGTGCTACTGTGTCACTCTTTGGGGATACTGGAGGTCTGGTAGGAGTGTCAGTATGCTGGGATAATGGAGGGTGAGGATAAGTGTGTCATTATGTTGAGATAGTGGATGATTGTGATAAATACGTTATTTACTCTCTTTCTTTTCTTTTTCTTTTTTCTTCTTTTTTTGCTGAAGTAGTGGAGGGTGCATCGCTTCTCCGTTCATTCGTCGGTGGAGAAGGAGAGGGATAGCTCAGTTGGTGTGGCGTCGGTGAAGGAGGGGAAGGATAGCTCAGTTGGTAGAGTGTCAGTGAAGGACGGGAGGGATATCTCAGTTGGTAGAGTGTCGGTGAAGGACGGGAGGGATAGCTCAGTTGTAGTGTCGGTGAAGGAGGACAGGGATAGCTCAGTTGTAGCGTCAGTGAAGGAGGGGAGGGATAGCTCAGTTGATGTAGCGTCGGTGAAGGAGGGGAAGGATAGCTCAGTTGGTAGAGTGTCGGTGAAGGAGGACAGGGATAGCTCAGTTGTAGCGTCGGTGAAGGAGGGGAGGGATAGCTCAATTGGTAGAACGTCGGTGAAGGAGGGGAGGGATAGCTCAATTGTGTCGGTGAAGGAGGGAAGGGATAGCTCAGTTGTAGCGTCGGTGAAGGAGGGGAGGGATAGCTCAATTGGTAGAGCGTCGGTGGAGGAGGGGAGGGATAGCTCAATTGTGTCGGTGAAGGAGGGAAGGGATAGCTCAGTTGTGTCGGTGAAGAAGGGGAGGGATAGCTCAATTGGTAGAACGTCGTTGAAGGAGGGGAGGGATAGCTCAATTGTGTCGGTGAAGGAGGGAAGGGATAGCTCAGTTGTGTCGGTGAAGGGGAGGGATAGCTCAGTTGTGTTGGTGAAGCAGGAGAGGGATAGCTCAGTTGTGTCGGTGAAGGAGGGGAGGGATAGCTCAGCTGTGTCGATGAAGGAGGAGAGGGATAGCTCAATTGGTAGAGCATCCGTGAAGAAGGGGAGGAATAGCTCAATTGGTAGAGCGTCGGTGAAGGAGGGGAGGGATAGCTCAATTGGTAGAGCGTCGGTGAAGGAGGGGAAGGATAGCTCAGTTGGTAGAATGTCGATGAAGAAGGGGAGGGATAGCTCAGTTGTAGTGTCGGTGAAGGAGGGGAGGGATAGCTCAGTTGTAGCGTTGGCGAAGGAGGGGCGGGATAGCTCAGTTGTGTCGGTGAAGAAGGGGAGGGATAGCTCAGCTGTGTCGGTGAAGGAGGAGAGGGATAGCTCAATTGGTAGAGCATCCGTGAAGGAGGGAAGGGAAAGCTCAGTTGGTAGAGCGTCGGTGAAGGAGGGGAGGGATAGCTCAGTTGGTAGAATGTCGGTGAAGAAGGGGAGGGATAGCTCAGTTGGTAGAGCGTCGGTGAAGGAGGGGATGGATAGCTCAGTTGGTAGAAAGTCGGTGAAGAAGGGGAGGGATAGCTCAGTTGGTAGAGCGTCGGTGAAGGAGGGGAGGGATAGCTCAGTTGTGGCGTCGGTGAAGGACGGGAGGGATAGCTCAGTTGTAGCGTCGGTGAAGGAGGGGAGGGATAGCTCAGTTGGTAGAGCGTCGGTGAAGGTGGCGAGGGATAGCTCAGTTGGAAGAACGTCGGTGAAGGAGGGGAAGGATTGCTTAGTTGGTGTAGCGTTGACAGGGAATTTTTCTCCCAGAGTCAGATTTCGGTACACACTCCCTTACGATGTTGTTACAGACCCGGTGTGCTATCGCATGCACAGACATCCATTGTTTCGTCGACACACGAAAATACAGCACACACTGGTAGGAGTGGGTGGCACTTACAGGGTAAGGCGACCAGAATTTCCTGCAAGAGATACTGAAGTATCAAAAAAGACAAACAGGCCCGCGCGCAGACACACACTCACTCTCTCTCTCTTCCTGTCGCTGTCTCTCTCTCTCTGTCGCTCTCTCTCTCTCTCTCTCTCTCTCTCTCTCTCTCTCTCCTCTCTCTCTCTCTCTCTCTCTCTCTCTCTCTCTCTCTCTCTCATCACCTCTACACACACACACAACACCACCACACACACACACACACACACACACACACAAACACACACACACACACAACACACACACACACACACACACACACACACACACACACACACACAACAACAACAACAACAACAATAACAACAACAGCAACAACAACAACAACAAAGACCAGCACTGCGTGGGCCACTCGATTGCTAATAGTTTCAATGTATAAATGTGTTTTCGCAGAGGTAAAGCTTGGTTACGCGTGCGCTAACACTTCCTACTGCGCCAGAGGGGCTGTGTGTGTCCGAAACCTACGAAGCAAAACTGCTAAAGTTTGCAGTGAGTATAAGCAAAAGCTGATATTTCTGAATGCTGAACGTTCCGAAAAGATCACAGACAGATTTTGGGCTGTAGACATTTCATGAAACGTCCTGATTCAGTTCAGTTAACTCAGCGCGTCTTTCTTTTACTCGTCAAATTTGTTTATTTTGGTATAATGTTTGTTCAGTCCAGTTCAAGTTTTAAATGGTCTGTTAAGTGTATAGACTAGTTCATGCATATCGTGCATTTATTGACTCTATGTTCAAGTAAAATAACACATTCTTTTGTCTAGATACGAATTTTAACATTTGCTGTTGATTATTCTCGGATATATTTTAAAGAGATTTTTTTCCATTTTTGCAGGATCTTTTTTTCAGTATTTTACAATATTAACTGATCTATACCAGTCGTACCACTTTTAATGACTACGTTATTTTAAGGGCATTAGAAACGTAAAACTGGACATTAACATGTATCGCTCGAAACGCACTGAAGGTTTAAAAAAAAGAACGCTTTTTAATGGGACAAGCAGTCAAGACATATGAAACAGGGCAGTACAGAGGTGCTCATTTTTGAAGTAGACCCTTTTTTTTAAGCCAGAAACATCAGCTATTACACAAACACAATGAAAGAAAATGATTTTGCGTTTAGTTGGTTAAGTCTCGCCATGATGTATCTTCTCCGTAAGCCTTTGCTGGATCGGGTCGTCATTTGGTGAGATTGTCAAAATTTTATGTCTGAGGAAATCAAGTAACAAGATGTTGGGCAAGATAACGGATGTTTAGATTCGGTGAGTAACATGGGCTCGTCTTTGGAGACTATTGAAACGAGCTAGGTCCTAGGTCTTTAATTTAAATCCTGGTATGATTACTTAAACTGTGCTTTACGTTTTCAGTACAGTATTTTTATTTGTTATTTGTTTACTTTGATCGAATTTCTGGGTCACAGGATCCACATCGGAAACATGAAAATGAATGTTATTTTCTTCAACATGCTCTTGTCTGATCTTGTTCAAACTGAGTGTGCGTGTTAAGCTGAATTGGCTATATCTGTGACCGGAAGAGGGGAGAGTGGGGGTCCACAGCTAGCTCCTCCAGCCGAGGCATTCATGGACGGCCTTGGCGATGACGCCCATTGTTACCTAGCTACCATCTGCCGTTTTGACCACAGCTACCAGACTGTGGACAGTTGTTAAACCATTTTAAAGGACATGATATTTGAACGGAAGGGACCAAAGCTGCCAAACACGCGTACATAGTTAACTTTCACTGGGTCACTAACGTTTTACTATGTGAGCCCGGCCCAGTATTAGAAAGAAGAGGAAGAAGAAGGAAGAGACGAAGGAGAAAAAGAAGAGAAGAAGAAGAAGAAAGATGCAATGGTGCAGTTATGCCACACGCAAATGAAGGTATCAATGAACAGTATAGTATTTTTGTATTTTAAAAAAAGAAGTTTTTAAAACATTTATTTTTAAAACAGTTTATAGTATACGTGTGTGTGTGCAAATGTTATCTTGTGTTGTTATTAACTTGTTTTAAAAAAATCTTTATGTCCCCAGTTAATTACACTGAATTGTGATACGTTTAATTGAGTTTTGTTCATTCACATGCTACACTGATTGCATGTTTTAAAGCAAATAGTCGCCCTGATTGACTGGGCGTAAAACGCCAAGTTAATAATAATAATAATCAAAGCAAATGTCCTTTTAAGGACAATAAAGTATTATTTTATCTTAGCTTAGCTTATACTTGCAACTTACACAGCTGATTGACATCCCCTTCACAACACATCGTTTCGAAATTACAATTCCTTTCAATGGGAGTCGTCTTTGGGCGGTTGAACTGTGAGTGTGTTGAACACGTGAACATGGAAATGAAAACAGGGCCTGAGTATTAAAGAACTCGTCTAATCCTCGTCTTTTTGTATGTGGCAGGTCTGACTGCTGGGCAGCCCTGCTTTGGGCGCAAGAGCTCTCTATGTGCTGTAGGCACAGTGTGCACTCCTGACGGCGTTTGCAGTGAGTTGTCTGTTTGATTGTTACTTAACTTGTCCACATTTAAACACATGGGGACAATAGCGATCCGTGAGCACTCAGCACAGTGTGCACTTCTGACGGCGTTTGCAGTGAGTTGTCTGTTTGATTGTTACTTAACTTGTCCACTTTTAAACACATGGGGACAATAGCGATCCGTGTGCACTCAGCACAGTGTGCACTTCTGACGGCGTTTGCAGTGAGTTGTCTGTTTGATTGTTACTTAACTTGTCCACTTTTAAACACATGGGGACAATAGCGATCCGTGTGCACTCAGCACAGTGTGCACTTCTGAAGCGTCTGCATTAAGTAGTCAGTTGCTGCATGTCAGCTAAACTCGTGGGGACAACAGCCAGCTAGTTCGCTGTGCATTTGGCACCGTCTGTTATAGCCAGCTCTCTGTCTTTTACTTTTGTTGTTGTTATTTGTTGGTTCGTTTGTTTGTTTGTTTGTTTTTTGCCTTTTGACATGCATAAAAGATGGAGCACAATTCTGTTCTTACATCGGTGTCTAGGAAAACTTTTCCGCTTTTACTTTATATTTCTTACACTGAGTTCACGAAAAATTTAATTTCTAATGGTGTGCTGTATAAATATGCCATTACACATATTGCGATTAATAAATCGGATCATCGTAAAATGTTGATTGTGTCCTTTATAACCGAATAACACATCGTTCACGGTTAACTTCAGTTTAATCTCAAACTTCGATAAACTTTGTCCTCCACGTATTCCCAAATAGCTGAAATCTGCTTAAACATAAACAAAATGTTCAGGATATTCTGTTTGATTGCAGCCAAAGGCACAGGTCTTGTTATTAGATATACCCATTTTATTCAACAAAATACTAATGGGATATATATTATGGACTATCTTCCATTAAGGTGGACGCAGTCTGGTTTCAGATGTACATTTGCTTGCTAATATCCAGTGCTCTTTTCCTATCCTTATTCCGCTTTTATTTCGCCAAACGTTTTCTGCTATTGGTTCGGTCTTATTTGCTTCCACTAAACGCAGACGAAATTGCCGGGGTCTGAATATTGACTGAGCGTGATTATATCTATAAATGGCTTAATTGGTCTCTGTCTTTTACTGTTCTTCGCCTAAACCTTTGGGAACAGAAGAACCCTATATCTGCGTCTTCTCTACTGTGTGCTATTCTGGCGGTTACAACGGCTTTATCGGCTACAACCCTGGGGACAAACGCAAACCGGGTACAACCCTCACAGTGTGCTCTTCTGGTGGCTTACAAAGAGTAATTGTCTGTTTGTTAGCGTTTCTCGGCTACTGTATACCGGGTACGACCGGCACCTTGTGCTATTCTACCCGCTTTGGATGCAGTACTCACGTGTGCAAACACTTTGTTTCACACTTGTGCATACCGCCTCACATCATTGTGCAGTACTCACGTGTGCAAACACTTTGTTTCACACTTGTGCATACCGCCTCACGTCATTGTGCAGTACTCACGTGTGCAAACACTTTGTTTCACACTTGTGCATACCGCCTCACATCATTGTGCAGTACTCACGTGTGCAAACACTTTGTTTCACACTTGTGCATAAATATACCGCCTCACATCCTTGTGCAGTACGCACGCGTGACATGCCGCCATTTTGGAGCACCTCTTCGCCTTCGGGGATTTCTGTATAAACAGGACACGTAATGTAGATGTAGCATGGCTGTTAGAAACCCTGACACTGGTCAATCGTGGCTTTGGCCCCGACGTTCTGATTAGAGTGAGTACTGAGAATGCCAACATTAACGATTTCAGCATGACCTGTGTTGCGGGCAGAGTCGGCAGTGTCAGTGTAAAATGTCAGCCATAAACTGGGACAACACTGGTCAGACGCCTGTCAGTGATGATGATGATGATGATGATGATGATGATGATGATGAGAAGAAGAGAAGACGATGATGATGAAGAAGAAGATGATGATGATGATGATGATGATTGAACTGGGTTTTGAACTCAGACAGAGTGAGGAGATTCTGCAGACAGGCAGGTAGCGAATTCCAGATAGATGGAGCGACGAGACTGAACGAGGCCTCGATCACCAAAAGATTTGAAATTATGTTTAGAAAATTTCAAAAGCCTCTCGCTTGAGGATGGGAAGGTGCGTGCGATGTTTGATATGTAGAGAGCGAAGCTGAAGTGTGGGGCGTAGTGTATACTGTCCAAGTGACGGTAGCATACAAACTCCAGGCACTGGTTTACGACATCTTAGCTCGGCGTGTGGGTAGCCGGGTACGCAAAAGTTGCCGCATGTGTTCGCAGGAGAATTTCACAGGCAGCAATGCAGTTCATTTAACAGTGGTGAATGTGAACGCGTTGCTCGCTTTTACTCGATTATTCGCACACGATAATTTTATTATTATGCTGTAATCATTCCGTACCTGTAAAATATTTATACTGTTACGTCTTACACGGTGCAGAAAAATGAAGATGTACCTCTAGTGGAGTTCATGTGCCTTGTACTTACTCGCATTCCATGTGAGATTTCTCCTAGGCGACTCAGGTCTTTGTTGCTGTGTTCGGGTGACGTCTCTCGAGCGCCAGCTAACCCCCTTGTTTGGTGGTGACTGAAAGATGAAGTCCATAAGACCAAGGTTTTGTCATCGCCATTACATTGCGCAATTCAACCACTGATTATTCCATTGATATGGTTTTGTGCTGTCATTGTCTTGACCTTGTACCAATAACCGATCGCTTACTCCGTTCACACGAAGTCTTTACAAAGTACAAATAGAAAAGATTGTGTTCTTTCCCGTTCATATGAAGACCTGCCATTGACTGCACATGGTCGTTTCTTTTTGACAGAACTTGAGTTGGGACAGCCTTGCAATCCAGCAGCAGCGGTTTCTCACTGCGTACCTCCTACTACCAAGTGTGAT
>JABMCL010000977.1:115000-117500 GCA_018857735.1 Alviniconcha marisindica
TTTTTACTGCACACTGCAGCACGCTTTACTTCCTACCTCCGTCTTCAACTCATGATGAATTTGAGGCACGTCTTTCCAATTACAGTAAATTCAGTACTTCTCGCCAGGGCTAGAAAATCGCGGATTTTTTTTCTTCTGACCTATAGACCAGCGTGTCTTCGCCCTCGATTCCAGCGTCACAATCATTATAGAGTCGTTGCATCTCTCTTCAGTTTCTCCGAACGCCTTTGATGTTTCCGATACGGTCTTACGTCTCATGCATCCCTACTTAAAAACCTACCCCGACACCTTCTGTTCGTTACGTTTCGGACTATTTTGCGCACTACGCCAGTAGACCTGTTGATTTCTTTTGCGAACCGGACAAACATACAATTATTGCAAAAGGAAGTCATTGCAAAGAAAGGACGAGTTTCGCCCCTGCTTATATCATCTTGTGTCTTGTTCAGTGTAGGCGACCAACTTGTGTATATTACATAGAAGTTCGCACTGAGTTTGGCTGTAACCTGCGAGATTGGCTGTAACCTGCCACCTACACTGATTAGCCTGGATCTAATACACGCTACTGCAGTAGCTTTTCGCTTGGAGTCACATGCCACTGGTGCATATGTCTTTTAACATGCACGACCATGCAGTCATTCGTCCAGGCTGGCATCGCGGCACTGCAGCGACGCCTGTGAGAAGTGTGTGGAGTTGAGGGGTGACTATGCTAAAAAAAATATAAAAAATAGCAGGTAACGAATTCCCTGCGATACTTCATACAGGGACAGCGACACGTTTTACCAACCCTCGTATAATGCTCTTTACACTCACACTGACCCTTTTTAATGGGATTCATTTTTGGTGTGGCGTCGTTCCCCCTGAGGGATGTTTCATCGCACTAAGCCGATGCGATCGTGCCACACTGAGTGTCCAGCGAGGGAAGTCCTCCACAAAGTCCATATATTTGTCGCCAGGAAGTCATGCTGCTTTGTCACCGAAACAACGTTCCAACCGCTGATGGATTATCCGCTACAGACCGTTGTCGCTAAAGACGAAATAAAAACAGGGCTTGCCTCGAGCTCCGTGTGTATGCTAATCGTGTTGAAGTTCCGTAGCTAGTTACTGAATCACTAACAATAGATCCTGGCAGATGTTTCACCGACACGACCGACACCCAGTGACGTCTGGCGCTGACGGTATTCGCGTGCTAACTGATCACGTGTCGCGCTTGTGTGATTTCTCTGGCGAGAGAAAAGCGAAAAATAATTCAGCAATAAGATGTGATTTCTCTGGCGAGAGAAAAGTGAAAAATAATTCGGCAATAAGATGTGATTTCTCTGGCGAGAGAAAAGTGAAAAATAATTCGGCAATACGCTGTTAACATCCCGTCCTCTTTCCAGATCGCTGCCGTCATAAGCATCTTAAAGTGACTCATTTTGCTGTTCTGATACTGATTAGCTGCATACTTTGGCCCAAAACGACAGCAAGACCATGACAGTGTATCCAGGGCCAATGGTTTCGTTCTGTAATGGTTGTGTCATGTTAAAATCGAGACGGTGCCTAACTAACTGCCCAACGATGGATCTTGTGGACACAAGGAAGTACAGGATGTTTCGACTCTCAGCTGTACAAATACCTGTTTTACAGATCCTGCGAATAAAAAAGCGGAAGGTGCTTGCGGTGGTATCTGTGACGATGATTTTGCAGTTTGTGTAAATGACATCTGTAAATGTTCCGGAAACTTCGTTACACTCAGTGACTATACTTGTGGTGAGTATGCAACACTGAGATTTCACATCTGATCTGACACTATAGGACCGTCAAGTAAAAACTATAATTTATGCCCTTGCTCTTTGTTGAAAGAAAGTCTTGCACCTTTTTCAAGTAGCATTGAATGCTTTCGACGAGTTTAAAGTCGGATCATAGTTCTTTTCGGAACGGGTTGCAGCTCACTGGAACAGACTAATCCACACAGTTGTAGTAGCATTTGTAACTTTCCCCGAAAGACTGTCCACCCTTGCCTTTTTTTAAATTTATTTTTTATTTCCTACACTATAAAATATGTTGCAAGCGTGCTATTCGAGCTGCAGTGCTGTTCGAGTTCTCTCCCCCCCCCCCCTTAAAAAAATAAAAATATATTGTTGTTTTCCCCCCCTTTTTTTCTTCCCTTTTTAGTCTTGTGTGTGTGTGTGTGTGTGTGTGTGTGTGTGTGTGTGTGTGTGTGTGTGTGTGTGTGTGTGTATGTGTGTGTGTGTGTGTTCGTTTTCTTTTGTGTTATGCTTTTTGACTCGCATGAAAAACGCGAGGCTGTGTAACAGTCAGTGCTGGGCCGTAATCATCTTTCGTTAAGCCGTAATCATCTTTAATTAAACCGTAATCATCTTTCGTTGGGCTGTAATCATCTTTAATTAAGCCGTAATCAGCTTTCGCTGGGCCGTAATCAGCTTTAATTAAGCTGTAATCATCTTTCGGTGGGCCGTAATCATTTTAATTAAGCCGTAAGCATCTTTCATTGGGCGGT
>JABMCL010000977.1:120000-122500 GCA_018857735.1 Alviniconcha marisindica
CTCGTGTGCTTAGAGGAGGTTAAACGAACATGATCAGCCTTAAACGTTTTGCGATTGAACGTGGCGTTGATTTTATAACGATTTTAGAAGAGGACTTTCGCAGACAGTGTTACTAACACTGTATTTACGAGCTCTTTCCCGCGTTTCAGTATGACATCACTGATCGGATACCGGAACTTCTCAGTTTTGCGTACATGTCACTTATAAATTATTTTTGTCAATGTTTATTTTTTAAATCTGGACATTCTGTGTGAAATAGTTTCATTTTCCTAACGTTTTTATGGGGAACAGTATAAAAAATATTTAGAAAAAAAACTCGGAAATAAACTGATATTGTTTGAAATTGCCAAGACGAACAATGAAATGATGTCTAGCGTTCTTTCGAACATTTTAGGGTGGTCTTTTGGAAATTCGTCCAAACAGGTACGTTTGATTCACATGCACGCTTCTAGACACGATTCTGTCACACTGGCTCAACCAACACAAGCTCGTTGTGGTTTGTAGACGCCTTCGACCAATCGCAAACTAGTATACAACACAACTACCCGTGTGATTTCATAAATATGAAAGAAAACATTCTCACCAAAACTGATAGAACAGATCTAGGGAAATGTATTCACCTATACGACGAAACACAAGGAACACAAGCGCTTTCGACAGAAAATTGTCTTCGTCAGGTGCAAGAAAATAGACAGATAATAATAAAAGAAGAAGGACGCAAAAAAGACGGCAGACAAGAAGAAGCTGATGCAAAAACAAATACTTAAAAAAATTAAGAATGTATACGTAGATTTAAAACGACGTCATCACAACGACGAAAATTAGGAGGATTTGTAAGTGGGCAGATCGTGGCAAACACTGAACATCAAAACAAACAAGATTTGCCAACAGTATGTCGGTCCTTACTTTTCGTACAACCCAGACTAATGTTTTGTTGCCAAACGAATAGCAAGGCTCCCAAAGTAGGACAGATTTTCCCAAACTCTACTTGTAACAATCACTCGTTTGTTGTTTTGTTTGTGGACCGACCCGTTATGAAGCTGATGTTACAGTTTGGAAAAGTTCAGTTGTAGGGGTTGATGCGTAGTATTGAGTGCAGTTCAAATGGGTGGCCGAAGTTCCCCCAACCGAGCGAGTGGACGAACTTCCCCAATGCCACCCTATGTGTTTCGA
Organism: Alviniconcha marisindica; assembly: GCA_018857735.1. Taxonomy (NCBI): domain Eukaryota; kingdom Metazoa; phylum Mollusca; class Gastropoda; family Provannidae; genus Alviniconcha; species Alviniconcha marisindica. The sequence goes on from JABMCL010000977.1 coordinate 121,174, forward strand.
TCAATGAAATGATGGCAAAATCACATAAAACAATAAAAATTCATGCAAAAAAACGTTTTTTAGCCTAATCTGCGTGGGCCAGTCCCTTTAATATGGACATTCACAGACGAAAGGAATAAGTATAGAGAGTAAAAAGAACAAAAAGACCACAGCAACAGAGGAAGGGGAAAAATAAACACTATGGATCGTTTTGATCAAGAAAGAATAGGTGTAGGCATTAGAAACAGCGGGATAGCTCAATTGGTAGACCGTCGGACTGAACAGCCATGCGCAATACTGACGCGGGTTCGAGTCCCCGGTGTGGCAAGGGAGTTTTCTCCCAGAGTCGATGTTCAATGCAGACTCTCTTACGGTGTCCCTACGGCCCCGTATTCAATCTCGCATACATCAACATCTATGCGCACGTTCAAAATCTCAAACATTGACAGCCATACCATTGTTTTGATACACAAAATATCAAATTTTTGTTTTTATTTTTGATTTAAAAAGGAGGGGAGTCCAGAAATCAGAAGAAGAAAAACCAGAAAAATCAAAAATTAAGGTGAAATGGAAAACGGAGATTTGTTGGAAGAATTTACCGAACAAATGTAGTTGAAAGGAGCGTGGAAGCCGAAACATACACAAAGAACAGAATTTTAAAAATCACGGGCAAACAAATTCGACTGATTTATATCGAAAGGTATAAACTGTAACGTCCACACCAAATGAAAGTGAGCCTCACATGCTGATAATTTCCATTGAGCTTTACACTTTCCTTTCAGTTTCGTTGATGTTCAGTGAAGCTGAAAGTGAAACAAGCAGCAAAACAGAAAAACAGAAAATGTATTAATTGTGACCAGTTCCGGCCGCTTGATTAATGTCAATACACACTGACTACTTTATAAGTAACTGATCGCGACGTATGTCCGGACTAGGCAAAAACTGCAAGATGAAGTTTCTCCAGACATTGATCACGACTACTGCAAGTTTAGGTTTACCTAGAGATTGATCACAACATAAGACCGGTCTAGGCAAAAACTGCAAGTTGAGGTTTCCCCAGACACTGATAACGTAGTATGTCTGGACCAGGCAAAAACTGCAAGTTGAGGTTTCACCAGACACTGATAGCGTAGTATGTCTGGACCAGGCAAAAACTGCAAGTTGAGGTTTCCCCAGACACTGATAATGTAGTATGTCTGGACCAGGCAAAAACTGCAAGTTGAGGTTTCACCAGACACTGATAGCGTAGTATGTCTGGACCAGGCAAAAACTGCAAGTTGAGGTTTCACCAGACATTCTTAGACTAAGAGATGTCAAACGTGCCACGATTATGATGTATATGTTGCCT
>JABMCL010000977.1:125000-135000 GCA_018857735.1 Alviniconcha marisindica
ACCGTCCTGTCGTCTCTGCTACCCACTCAAAGTCAAAGACTGGACCAAACTGCAAGCACTGTTTACGACAACCTTCCTCATGCATCGAAGTCACCAGCGTTTTTGTTTTGTTTTGTTTTTTGTTTGTTTGTTTGTTTTTGTTGTTGTTGTTGTTTTATGACTAACTGAAGTCATATGAGGTAAGCAGCAGTTAACGTTGGTGGGTACATAGCGAAAGTAGTTGCAACTATTGGAAAAAGCACACTGCTGTTTCGAAGTTTCGTGCTTATGTTTTTAATAAACGCGTTGAGAGATCTAGATCTAGCGGCAAGTGAACAAAGTAATGACTCTAAAGGTGCAGATTCCTCCGTCCTTGGGGCTTCTTCTTCTGCTTCTTCTTCTATAACTGCTGTTCTTGTACAAATGTAAAGCAAAGGTCATTAATCTGATGAGCTATCAACAAGCGTTGACATTTCAAACCGCTATCACAAAACATGCCTTCAGTGTATCCAACTGTAGATCTAGTGGTCTCGGTGTCTGTGTATTGCATTGCAAAACTGACTTCGTTACAAATAAAACAGCCCAGCAGTGCATGTTTTATTCATTCATGTTTCAGAAACTACAATTCCTAACAAAGTATGAACTTAGCCCTGCGACCATTTAAATCAGCAAGAATAAGTGTTGTCAAAATGGATTGCTTACCTGATGATGTAGTGTCATGACTCCATTGCTGGTGTAAGCTGTATCCGCAAACACTTCCGGGGCATGAATCCACAGAGATAAACGTTCACACATCTCCCAAAACGTTTTATCTCCGTAGAGTGAACTTTATGACATTTTGCAGCGTTCTAGAACGTTCTAGTTGTGTGTGTTTCGTGTATTTTTTAGCCTTTGTAGCCGTGTTAAAATATTAGTCTTTTGTTTATTCTGTCTCCTACTGTGCACCATAAGACAAATTTCCTTGTAAACTTGTTCTGGGACAATAAATAAATATTCTGAAAAAGAAAGAAAAAAGTAAGTCCACGAGGAAGGGCGTGGTCTGTTCGGTTTTACCCCAGTCTATTTTTAACTGACAATAATTGGTCGTTTTGTAAAGTTAGCCGGCAGATGAATTTTTTTTTTTTTTTTTTTTTTTAAAGCAGCTGACAAATAATGACTATAATAAAAATTCATACCAAAAAATGGTTTGTTTGTTTTTGTTTTGTTGTGTCGCCCTGATATAACCGTAATGGTCGACTTGGCGTAAAACACCAAGTTACTTGTTTTGTTGTTTGTTTGTGGTGTGTGTCTGTGTGTGTTTGTGTGTGTGGGGTGGGGGGGTGGGGGGGGGGGGGGGTTCTGCTGTGATCATGATGTAGCTTCCTCACACCCCATCGCTTTGGATGTGGGCTGCTTTAATGCTTGAGCGCTAATTTGTTTGTCTTCTGCTTGATGGTTTCTCTTCTGCAGTCCCAGATGCAGGCAGAGCTACCGGAAAGTGTCTACCAAGTTCAACGTGCAAAGCTGAATTAAATGTACAGTGCAATAGCAGTGCCAGCATATGTAACTGCAAGGCTGGTTTTGTCCTAGAAGAGAAGGACTTTTCTTGCAGTAAGTATTATACTCTAGAGGGTTTTACTTTTAACAACTGGCGACAGGGGGCGCGTCATGGTGATGCTTTTGATTGCCATTCATGAAATCAGGCTCTCTCTGCTACGTCATTATTATTATTATTGTTATTGTTATTATTATTGTTATTGTTATTGTTATTGTTGTTGTTGTTTTTGTTGTTACTACTACTACTACTATTACTACTGCTACTACTACTGCTACTGCTACTGCTACTACTACTACTACTACTACTACTATTGATCGTTTTCATATAGTCTGTCTGTCTGTCTGTCTGTCTGTCTGTCTGTCTGTCTGTCTGTTTGCCTTTCATTCACAGAACTTGGTGTGGGAAAAAGCTGTGCCGGCAGTGAAGAAAAGTGTAAGTCTGGAATGACTTGTGACACCGACTCTAACGAATGTAGTAAGTATCACACACACACACACGCACACACACACGCACGCACGCAAGCACGCACGCACGCTCGAACGCACGCACGCACGCACACACACACACACACACTCACACACATATATATGCGCGACCGCGCACGCACGCTCTCACACACACAGAGTCATGCAGCACGAAAACAGTTCAGTTTCACAGCTGCATTTAGTACACTTGTCATTGTAAGATTTATTATGTACCTTGTATTCATTCGCATGCCCGGTGAGAGTTTCCATTGGCGATTCAGGTCTGTATTGTCATGTTCACGTGTCGTCTTTCTAGCGTTGAGCGTATGCTTGTGACTTTGTAAAGTATTTTTCGTGGGTTGAGTCTACACGGGTTCGTGCGTGGAAATGTGACACTTCTGCCAGTTATGTTCCAGCTATTCACGTTTGAGTGAGTGACTTGTGTTCAGTGATTTGGTGAGTGAGTGACTTGTGTTTTGAAATGATGTAAAATAACTCGAATGTGTGCTTCGTCCTGAGGTGAGCCAAAATCCACTAACTAACTGACTTGCATGTTTACTGTTTTGAGCAGGTATGTTCGTGAATACACCCTGATTAACACGTGGTGGATATTTTGGATCAGTTGAAAAGATCTGAAGAATTCAAATTCAAAAGAACTTCATTAATATTGTTCATATTTTGGATCGGTTGAAACGATCTAAATAATTCAAATTTAAAAGAACTTGATTAATATTGTTCATAGTGAGTTTGGGTACACCAGAGAATAGCGCTATACAAAAGTTATCTATTATTATTATATTAAATGCAAAGAATGGTTCTTCTGGTTCACCCAAAGTCCTAATGCGACACTTAACGATTGAACAGTTCAAAATAACAAAGGTAAAAGTAAAAGCATGCAAGTCGGGTAAAACATCGCCTCTGAGATGATGTAAACGCACAGTCATTCATTTATCATATTCCTACCCCCTCCCCACCTCCGCAACCTCCCCATCACCGACGAAAACAGCGCCCACACACCAAGAAACACAGTCACTCTCCCATCCAAATTAAAACAACTAAATCATCATTAAATATATTACTAGCATGTCATCATGATCGCACCGCAGCAATCCCTTCACTCGCACCCATAAAAAGGCTAATTAAATGCCACTTCCCCCCTCCATACACCAAATAACACAAAAATAAAGCGTTTCTAATCCCCGCTCCCGATGCACCCATATTCACACCCATATGATATTAATACAAATACAATACATAATGATGGTAATAATAACAAATAGTATAAATGCAGCATCTAATCACAATATAAAAAGACTAATAATATTAGGCCTATCAGTAATTATCACATAGCAATTAAATATCACATCCCCCTCCTCCCCACACACAGAGATAGACACTTCAGAAATAGACACTCGGAGAATCATGCGTAGCCCCAAAATGATTAGTTCTTGAGCGCATGTTATTGTAGGGGCGAAACCAGGAGAGGCCACAGTTGCACATCAAATTTTGTGCGCTTGCTGTTTGTTGTAGGGGCAAAACTAGGAGAGGCCACAGTTGCACATTTTGTGCGCCTGCTGTTTGTTGTAGGGGCAAAACTAGGAGAGGCCACAGTTGCACATTTTGTGCGCCTGCTGTTTGTTGTAGGGCAAAACTAGGAGAGGCCACAGTTGCACATTTTGTGCGCCTGCTGTTTGTTGTAGGGACAAAACTAGGAGAGGCCACAGTTGCACATTTTGTGCGCCTGCTGTTTGTTCAGAAACTAGGAGAGGCCACAGTTGCACATAATTTTGTGCGCCTGCTGTTTGTTGTGGGGGACAAAACTAGGAGAGGCCACAGTTGCACATTTTGTGCGCCTGCTGTTTGTTGTAGGGGCAAAACTAGGAGAGGCCACAGTTGCACATTTTGTGCGCCTGCTGTTTGTTCAAAACTAGGAGAGGCCACAGCTGCACATTAATGTTTGTGCGCCTGCTGTTTGTTGTAGGGACAAAACTAGGAAGGGCCACAGTTGCACATGTTGTGCGCCTGCTGTTTGTTGTGGGGACGAACTAGGAGAGACCACAGTTGCTCATTTTGTGCGCCTGCTGTTTGTTGTAAGGACGAAACTAGGAGAGGCCACGTATTGCTCCAGTTATAGTGTGCTTACGAGGTGTTATAGGAGCGAAACGAGGAGAGACCACACTTCCATTATTATTGTGTTATTGTGTGCCTACTACTTGTTGTAGGGGCGAAACTAGGAGAGACCCAGCTCCTGTTGTTATGTGCTTGCTGTTTGTTGTAGGGGCGAAATTAGGAAAGACCACAAGTCCGGCCTGCTGTTTTTTGTAGGGGCCAAACTAGGAGGGAACACAGTTCCAGTTATTGGCTCCATGCTGTTTGTTGTAGGGAAGTTATTGTATGCTTGCTGTATGTTGTAGGGGTGAAACTGGGAGAGGCTACAGCTCCAGTTATTGTGTGTTTGCTGTTTGGTGTATGGTCGAAACTGTGAGAGGCCACAGCTCTAGTTCTTGTGTAAAGTATGTTACTGTAAGAGCGAAACCACTCCGAATGCGTCACACAATACAAAATCTCCAATCTGCAAATCTCTGTGATCGTTGTATGCTTACGTTGTACAGTAGATGTGAAACTAGAAGAGACCTGTGATGTCCACATCGCTTTGTTATGCTTTCGTTGCTGCAGGGATGAAAATAGGAGAGCTCTGTGATCCCAAAAGTCCTGAATCTTGCGTGACAGGTTCCGTTTGTGACTCATACGGCATATGCAGTGAGTATTGTGATAATAATAATGGAACTTTGTAAAGCGCCTGCCCTGCGGCTCAAAGCGCTGAACAAGCATAATATAACACACATAATGTACATCGAGATGGAAAATGTTATCAACAATTTAACAAAAAACGAACACATAATGTAGACATCAACAAGGGTTTAAGCATAACTATGAAAAGATGCACACACACACACACACACACACACACACACACACACACACACACACACACACACACACACACACACACACACACACACACACACACACACACACACACACACACTGTACAGACTGATTGGGGTGAAGAACAATGTTGCTTAACTGAAATATTTTTAAAAGGTCACAACAAATTAGTAAGTATGCAGATATTCAAGCATTACAGTGAATGTATTTTGTACATGTTACAAACATTGTCACATACTTATGGATTGTTTTATGCACACAATACAGCAGTTAGATGATAACAAATGGTTCATGCTGGGATCAGTTCAAAGCACCACAGGGCTGAAAGTTGCGGACGCTGTCGCTAGTGGGTGACCCATAATATATGCTATTCATGCAGTAACACATTTAACTGTACAAAAAGACATTTTCCTTCCATGATGCGTGATAGAATACTTATTTCGGTATCCGTTCCACCCCCGTGTTACCGCAGTAGCACGTAAAAGATCCCGGTCATTCTGCCAAAAGTGCAGGTGGCAGGTTACAACTAAACATGCATACAACTTACGTATGTGGCTTTGCATGAAGTGATATGGTGCATGGTTGTATGGTGTACACAGAACTTGCGCCGAGACGGCTGCAGTTTCATGTGGCACCAGCCATGCCAGCGCTGTAAGTACACCACTTCGGTGGATATTTAAAAAAAAAAAAAAAAACGCGCTATAAAAAGCTAGTCACCCATGTAGAACCATATGCGAGCCCAGTGAGTCTGCTCAAGAGAGCAGCGAATAGCGCTATATAAGCGATCATCAGTCAATCAATAGAGTATCTCCACATGTTGAAAGTAGGGGTGAATGGATTCTAACCCGAGAGAGGGAGGTGTAAACCAGAGTAGCGAGAGAAACCCCATGATGATCAGACCAGAAATCTGCATCACCATGCTGTCTAACGCCTAATTGCCTTACTGGGCGCCATTTCTGTATGGAATTGTTTCATTCACATGGAATGCAATGAACATGTAAACTGTAAAACAAACAACACTTTACATGTCCCAAAGAGGGCTTCCGGCGACCAACCAATCAATTGAGCAATTTCAGCCATTCGAAACGTCAGAAATAATATTATTCGCGAACAGCTCGAAATGTGATTGCCGTAGAAGACACTTTGCCAAAGCATATAGCAAGGGAACAAAAGACCGGTGTATTTATAATAAAACCTTCAAACCAAATAATGACGCACGTTCACTGCTAACGAGATAATATATTAACGGCGAACAAATTGGGCAAATTCACTCTTTGGAACGCTGGAATTCGACTCGAATCATCGTGCATTCTACCAGTCAACACAGTACCAAATGGGGGTCAAGTCGAAAGCTTGTGTGACCGTAACTATTAAAGGGTGGGCTTAGAGCTCAGGGCGGATCGAACCTTCTACTCATGTAGCATACAGACGCGCGAACAAACGTTATTTTGTATATGCCTCATTCACGTACGTGGAATACAGTGCGTATATAGACAGACAGCCACTTTGTGTGTAACATTCACGATGAATGCATTGAGTGAATAGAAAATACCGCACTTGTGGTTGTAGTCTGCAGTACAGTTGGATGCGGATGACTGTTGGATGATGGTGTTGCAGAACTGGGACTGAACGGGAACTGCATCGGTGCCAACTTGGGATTCTGCAAGACCGGTACAGTCTGTGATTTGACTGGAAGTTGCAGTAAGTAGTACTATTTGTACATCATCAATATCGTACACTGGAACGTCCTTAGTCTCGACATATGAGCATAGTTAACAGCTAATTCAACATCGCGGCAGGGAATTCCAGAAAAAAGGAGCAGCATGGGGAAAAGATCGATGTCCAGATGTTTTGGTCTGGACACGTGGAGTATGCATATAGTTACTGAGTCGGAAGAGGGGCGGATCTGTCTTGATGGAGTGTACATGAGGAAAACCAGACAGGTAAGCATGGGCTGTTTCAGAAAAAAAGGAGTGACAAAGATTGATAACTTATACTCAATACGTGCTTGGATAGGCAGCCAGTGAAATTCTGAGGAGGGGTGAAACATGATCTCGTGTCTGAGTTTGAGCATGAGTCGTGCAGTAAGTAAGTAAGTAAACATAGTGCTTAACGTCCACAGAAACCATAAGGTTTATTAGGAATGGGGGGGGGGGGGGGGGGGGGGTATGGAAGGGGGAAGAGGGGAGATTATATACGTATCGCTACACTGTCACCACCAGAATGACTCCTGCATTAAGATGGGCAGCGATGAGAGCCATTTTAATGTTTCATTAATTGTGAGGGACAAAGTCACAGGACAGTGTCCACAGACCACAACTTTCGAAGAGAGAGGACAGCCAAAGCGGAATCGAACTGATGTCCTTCTGCTTACCAGCCTAATGCCTTACCGCTAGGCCAAAGCAGCTCACAGTCGTGCAGCTGAGTTTTAAATCTTTTATAGTTATTCAAGAAGCTGTTTAAGAATGAAGTATAGCGCTTGATTGGTCATATTAGTTCAATCATTGTAGGCCAGTAATTGACCTCGACAGATTTGGCGAAATACAAAAAATAGATTGATTTTGACTTTGAGAGGATTCAATATTTTTGCCACTTGTTTGCATTGTTTCCTAGGACTTGGCAGCGGTGCCACATGTGACTCTTCAAAGGGGACGGTGTGTGTGGCTGGGGCAGACTGCCAGGACTCCACTTGTGTCTGCAACACCGACATAACTACAGTCGTCGGTGTTATGTGTGGTATGAGTCCTATACACAAACACACACACACGCTGTGTACACAAACACACATACATGCCCCCCCCCCTCCCCCCCCCCCCCCCCCCCCCCACCAGCCCAACGAAAAAACTACCGTTCATGAGACACCTTGACCCATCTCTCTCTCTCTGTGTATAACATTACACCCACACACACACCCCACACACCCCCACCCACACACACTCCCCCCACACCCACACCCCACACCACACCCACACACACCACACACACACACACACACACACACACACACACACACACACACACCACACACACCACACACACACACACACACACACCACACACACACACACACACACACACACACACACCACACACACACACACCACACACACACACACACACACACACACACACACACACACACACACACACACACAACACACACACAACACACACACACACACACACACACACACACACACACACACACACACACACACACACACACACACACACACACACACACACACACACACACACACACACACACACACACACACACACACCACACACACACCACACACACACACAACACACACCACACACACACACACACACACACACACACACACACACACAACACACACACACACCACACAACACACACACACACACAACACACACCACACACCACACACACACACACACGCACGTACCACACACACACACACCACACACACAACACACACACACACAACACACACACACACACACACACACACACACACACACACACACACACACACACACACACACACACACACACACACCACACACACACACACACACAACACACACACACACACACACACACACACACACACACACACACACACACACACACACACACACACAGAGAGAGAGAAAGAGACGTGTCTGTCTATCAACGAATTCGACTCAGCTACAAGAGTCTTGAATGAATGATCCCCTTCCTTCGTGTTTCCCTGACCTCATTCCGTACTGTCTCTCGCACTCTGCGCTCTGCAAGTGATAATTATCACCAGACTGTCTACACCACAGTTTACACCTACTCGAGCAGTACGGCAAGCATGCTTTTTCGCTTCTCCCTGGAACTCTGTGCCTGCTGATCGCCATGAAACTAACACCACACTTTTTGAAAACTCATCTTTTCCGCTCCTTTCCACACCCTGTGCCCAAATGCAGTCTAAATAAAACAATCTGAGTCGTCCACGTACGCAAGTCTCTCTCTCTCTCTCTCTCTCTCTCTCTCTCTCTCTCTCTCTCTCTCTCTCTCTCTCTCTCTCTCTCTCTCTCTCTCTCTCTCTCTCTAAAGTGTACAACTTAGGACGTCTTTTTCGAGATACGCAGTTTTTCGTGTTCTGCTGCTGACGATGATAATGTTAGGCAGTTTTTCGTGTTCTGCTGCTGAAGATGATAACGTTACACAGTTTTTCGTGTTCTGCTGCTGAAGATGATGATGTTACGGGTGTGCGTTACAGCGCCAGTGGCGGGAAGGATAAACGCTGCCTGTAATGACGTCGACCTGCCTTGCGCGGTTCCTCACTCCGCGTGTGTGGACGGAATTTGTGTTTGTTACGACAACCACCCGCCTAATCATGATTTCGCCTGCCGTAAGTTTTCGCACCAGGCTTACCTGCGTTTGTGTATCACGGATGTAGTTTGTCTTTGTTTAGTTAGTGAGGACCCTAGCTATCAAGCTTTCCCCTACCCCCTTAAGAAAGAAGAAGAATGTAAACTTGAAAGTTGTATTTTTTCGATAACTTGTATTTTCTTTTTAAGTTCTCCGGTGAAGTTTGAAACTTCGTATGGTTGTGGTTGTTAAATACATGACCAGAATCATATTTTTGTGAGACTGGCGTGTATTTAAGAAAGGCAATTGACACGTTTACAGATTCGCCCAAAACGTAGCATCCGCTATTTCGAGGAGACTACAGAATTGGTTTGGAATTTTACCTAAAATTAATAACAACGTACATTCAGCTTTACACTTGTCGCATTGGCATCTACGATGTCGCTTTTCGTGTGTCAATGTCCCAAAACGGTTTCTGTCATTTGGCACTGGACACCCTCTGTTCGGTGTACAGCAGAACTTGGACATACTAACTTGCCCGAAAGAAACGTCAGCTATAAAAAGTGATAGTATATTATGGCTCCCGGCCAGAGTTGTACCTTGTTTTATACACGAAAAAAATAAAAGGAAACTCAGTCACTTTCATAGACCCAAATTAACACCCAGCTACCTTTTTTTATAAATAGGTCTTTGTTCTGCAGGAGAACACGTGGACAGAATGCCGCACATTGTCTCGCATGT
>JABMCL010000977.1:137500-150000 GCA_018857735.1 Alviniconcha marisindica
TTACCGCACTGAGTCAGCGAGGAGCAAATCAGATGTCATTCAAATAAAATTAGGCCTACTCCACTCTTATAGTAATAGTTGAGCTTTGTCGTGTATATAACATTTAATGACCTTGGTCTATTTCCAAGGTCATTCAAATAAAATTAGGCCTACTCCACATTTATAGTCATGGACCTATAGGTCCATGCTTATAGTCCAGCTTTGTCGTGTATATAACATTTAGTGACCTTGGTCTATTTCCAAGGTCATTCAAATAAAATTAGGTCTACTCCACATTTATAGTCATGGACCTATAGGTCCATGCTTATAGTCGAGCTTTGTCGTTCATATAACCTTTAGTGACCTTGGTCTATTTCCAGGGTCAGAGGGGTATGTCAGAGATGTAAAACTGCATTTTTGTCAGGAAGGTCGTATTCGAGCAGGTTTAAATGATGCTCGTATTTTAATTTTATCAACCGAATCGCAGCGAACCGCTTTACGTGAGCTTGACCGCGGAGATGATTTACGAAATTCCAAATTGGCCCAAACATTTTGCATGGGCTCCTTCTTTGAGACGAGTACTAAAAAGAGATTTTTCAGACTTTGCTCGATGACATACTCCGTTGAACTTTACGTTCTTATCTCAGTTACATTGATAGGCTTTCAAGTTCACAGCAGTATCAGAAAGACTAAACCCCAAAGTTCAGTTTCCTCATTAAGTTCTCGTCTGATCTGCTGTGTGACCGTCAGAACTAGACAAAGTCGTGTATGTTTTCTTGTTGGCAGATTACATACTCTGGCTGTTATTGGCTATTTTAGCTGCACTAGTCGTACTGAGCGGCTGCGGATACATTTTCTACAAAAAACGGCAACGAAGCGAAGCAGGTATGTATGTACTTTCTGTACTAAAACTGTAAGGAGGCTACTCATGGGTTGATTGCAGTGCGGTAACCCTGACTAACATCAGTGAAGCACTGATACACGAGTCCTTCTGGCCGTATGGTTGAGGAGGACTGTTGGAACCTCTTGCGGTCGGACCCCGTACTGGCTGCCACACATACGATACAGAGGAACTTGACGGGTTCCAAGGGGAAGGTCGGCGTGTTCAACCTTACAGCTGCTCGACAGTTATTAACCCATGTGACTTCCGGCCTTTCCCTCACTTCAGTCCAAACGACAAGCGCTCAGTGGCTGGTGGATGCAGTTCATCCGTTTGGAACATAACATGCTGAAGTTGTACGGCTGTGCTAACACACGATCCGTTTGAGATCAGGTTCAGAAGTCCTCTTCAACCATACGGCTGTGCTGACACACGATCCGTTTGAGATCAGGTTCAGAAGTCCTCCTCAACCATACGGCTGTGCTGACACATGATCCGTTTGAGATCAGGTTCAGAAGTCCTCCTCAACCATACGGCTATGCTGACACATGATCCGTTTGAGATCAGGTTCAGAAGTCCTCCTCAACCATACGGCTATGCTGACACATGATCCGTTTGAGATCAGGTTCAGAAGTCCTCCTCAACCATACGGCTATGCTGACACATGATCCGTTTGAGATCAGGTTCGGACAGTTCTTCTTAACTATACATCCGAAACGGCTCGTGTATCACCACCCGAAGTCAGATATATCTACCCGAAGTTTTGACGTTCTCTGCCGCGAAAGCGTATAGGCGACTACACCAAAAGACATGATCGTATGATTAGTGTGACAAAAACAAGTCTCTTATTTGCATGACCTGTCTTTGACCACTTCTCAAGGTGATACATCATACACCTGCAAATATTCTCAGGTTGTATATTTCAGCAAATTCTTATCCGACCCAGCTAAAAATGTGGGCAGTTATTAAATACGTTAATATATGCATAACGTTTAGTCATTATCAACTGGATGATATGGATCATCCCGCCAAATAGACAAAATCGGTCTCATTTGTTGTGTCCTGCGTTTTTTTGTTGTTGCCTAGCCTGAGATATGATGCAGCCAAATACCTTGTGTAAAATGTTTTATTCTTTTCTTCTCTCACTTTTAAGCAAAAATTGAACTGAGACAACAGCGGTAAGTGTGCAGAGTATCTCTCTGTCTCTGTCTCTGTCTCTGTCTCTCTGTCTCTCTCTCTCTCTCTCTCTCTCTCTCTCTCTCTCTCTCTCTCTCTCTCTCTCTCTCTCTCTCTCTCTCTCTCTCTCTCTCTCTCTCTCTCTCTAGCCTACGCGCATGTGTAATGTAGTACGTACGAGCGTGGGTACATGCGAGTGTGTGTGCGTGCGTGCGTGCGTGCGTGCGTGTGTGAGACAATGTACTTCGACCGGAACCCAAACAGTTACATGCCTATAGCTGAGTTCTTGTTTGTTTTTGTTTTTTATCGAGTTTCTCGCATTCTAGATTGACTGTGTATATTTATATCTAAACTGCTTATGTGACTTTTGTGCGCTCATTTGGCCTTTAAATATGAATCAGTTGAGCATTTGCTGTTCTTCGTTGCCTTGACTTTGAACATCGGTAACGTACTGTTGTGCTTGAATGACTAGAGTGACGTGTTTTGCATAAGTGAAAAAGGTAATGTGCTATGTGTCACTGAATAGTTGTATGTTTCGCTGTGTTTTGGTAAAAAGGATAGTATATTGTGTTTCAGTGAAGAGGACAACGTATTGTGTGTTTCAGTGAATGGGGTAACGTATTGTGTGTTTCAATGAATAGAATAACGTATTGTGTTTTTCGGTGAACAGGATAACGTATCATGTTTCGGTAAATAGGACAACGTATTGTGTGGTTCAGTGAAGAGGACAAAGCATTATGTGTTTTAGTGAGAAGGACAACGTACTGTGTGGTTCAGTGAAGAGGACAAAGCATTATGTGTTTTAGTGAGAAGGACAACGTATTGTGTGTTTCAGTGAAGAGGACAACGCATTATGTGTTTTAGTGAAAAGGACAAGGTATTGTGTGTTGTTTCAGCGCTGCCAGCTTGGCCGAGTTGAAGAAGCTGTCAACCGATCCCGAGCTGAGTGAACAGCCAGAGACTTCGGCGCATTCAGAGTCTACGGGCGCGACCTCTGAAACCACTTCACAGACCGAAACATCCGGAGTTATTTTACAGGCCGAACCCTCAAATTCTGATACCATCTAAGAATGATAGGTGGGAGTCCAGCCTTACCCAAGAAGCCTTTCCAGTTTGTCCTCCTCACAAGTCACACAATTAATACCTGACAGCCTTAGCTGCTTTGAGTCATACCTGTCGAACAGGCAGCTGACAACGTTAGCTGCTTTGAGTCATACCTGTCGAACAGGCATCTGACAACGTTAGCTGCTTTGAATCGTACCTGTCGAACAAGCATCTCACAGCCTTAGCTGCTTTGAGTCATACCTGTCGAACAGGCATCTGACAGCCTTAGCTGGCTAGAGTCATACCTGTCGAACAGGCATCTGACAGCCTGTACTTTGTTTGGGGCTTGCGAAAAAGCGCGACAGTCCCCAGCGGACTACCGCCTGACACGTCTGTATCTATGACACGAGTGACATGCTACACCTGTAGGCTAATGGGGGTCTGGGTCTGTGACACGAGTGACATGCCACACCTATAGGCTAATGGGGGTCTGTGTCTGTGACACGAGTGACATGCTACACCTGTAGGATAATAGGGGTCCGTACCTGAATAAATTGGTAATGACAGCCTTCGAACCAACTCCCCATTAACGTCAGCGGGGGAGGATTCTGTGGTCAGGAGAGGATTGATAATGACAGCCATCGAACCAACTCCCCATTAACGTTAGAGGGGGGGGGGGGATTCTGTGGTCGGGGGGGGGGGGGGGTGGGGAGGGGGGGGGGGTCACTGCTTAGGACGTCCCCAGGGCGACTTTCTGGGGGCTCCTGTCCTGGAGACGTCCACGTGCATCATGTGCATCTCCCTTTTGGAACACCCCTACCTACGTCAAATTCCAGGCTCACGCCAAAATGTTTGACTCTATCAAGGAAAGACATGTAAGCCAAAGTAGTCAATTCATTGGAACAATTGCCGTTACAATTTTAATATCTTAATTTTTAATTTGATAAATGCCATTTGATCAATATTAACATTTACATGGTGGTAGCTCACATCGAACGCATTTCAAGATCCCAGTATCATCAAACAGTTGTAACATTTAAAAGTTGTGCATTTCGGTAACATTATGTGCCATTCAGTTCAAACGTTGTGTGTTTAGTCACATACGTAAATTAATTCATACATTTTCTGCTTTTATGAACTTTATAGCTACGTTCGACGTTTTCTCCCCACATCTTCTGTCACAACAAGAACCTTAACAGTTGCTTTTGATATTTGTCGGTCATTACCCACGGGTTCTTTCAATTCTTGCACGATTGTAACTTGTGCCTGCTCATACTGCTATCACGCTAACCACTGGAGCACTTACCAAACAGAGACTGATCCAGACATGCTGCAGATACTGATCAGGAGCATTGAAAAAGGCGAGCTTATCCAATCGTATCTTTACTGGATTCAGGACAAAAGATAACAAAAGTCGAACCTGAATGAAAACCGTCTAACTTATAACAAGTTGCGACAGCATCAACATGGAAGTACCAGACCAACATCTTCCTTTTTCTTTGACCTTTCTATTATCAGCTTAGACACATACACTCCGCTTATAGTAAACTCGAAGGACCTTTTTTCCCGCTTTCCTGTGTGTGTGTGTGTGTGTGTGTGTGTGTGTGTGTGTGTGTGTGTGTGTGTTGGGCTTACCATTATCCAAGGACTCGGAGAAGACATATTTCGACCATATATTATCCGAGGATTATCTAAATGAATACTGTAAGTTTTCCGGCGTTTCTGAAGTTTCTCAACATGCAGTTTAGTTATGCACAAAGGCATTTGTGTTCCTTGTTTTCTTTTGACTTACCTGTTGCAGAGGTGACTTTAAGTTGTGTCTGCGACTGTGCGATACAAGTAATTTTTGTTGGCAGTAGCCTACCTTGTTGTTTCTTCTTCTTCTCTTTGCTTGCTCACCCTGCTCTTTTTCAAGCGGTTTAAGGCCGTTCTGTGAATGGAATTGTTTGGTGTGCTGTATAGATTGACATTACATTGTGTGTGGAATTGTCCTTCTCAGCTTGGATTTCACTTGGAAGAGAGGCGAAAGTGTGAGAGAAAAGGGAGAAAGATTTTTATGGCTGAATGAGTAATGAGTATGTAAACGTGTGTGTGTGCGGGAGGGGGGGGGGGGGGGGGGGTGGTGTGTGTGTGTGTTTCTGAATCGAACAAGAAACTTTCCTTATGTACAGCTTGTAATAGTGATAGCTCCAGGCTTCACGTGACCGAAATCGCACATGCATTTTTAGGACCTGTTTGAAATATTTTAGGGGGTGCGACTGTTGCTGTCAATTAACATACGAAGACTGCAGTTATTCCCCTTAGATGCACGCTGTGAGCAAGTTTATCGCTAGGGGAAGCTACTTCTGTCTTCATTTTAATTAGCAAATTCGCAGTTGTCTCCTCTGATAAAAACCCTGATGGCTCAGTGCGTACTTTAGTCTTGGTTACCAAATACCGCAGGTGAGACCCAGACCACTGATCTAAACGGTACTTTTAATAGATCAGCACACAATTTTTTCTATATATCGCCGGATAAAGGGATGACACTCTCTTAGCATGTGCAACTAGACCCACCCTGGCTTGTTTAACTGGACCAGAGTTCTCAGTATGAACTTATTTTATGCCAACTCAGCGAATAGATTTTACTGTGTGCGAAGCCAGGGGGACATCCTCTTTTGAGGTCAGTTGTCTGTATTTTATAATTTAAAAAAAGAAAAGAAAAAGAAAAAAAGTGAACAACAACCAGAAACTAATTTCAGCTGTGAAAATCAGTGGCGTCTGCGGATTCTCTCCCTTCTGTGGTTGTATCCGATTGATCGTCTGCCAGCCAATTGATCGGTGTGTTGCGCGTACGGTGCAGTCGACACGTAGGCCTGTTCACTTCAGGAGTGGGCTTCTTCTTTGCCGGTTTTACATCGGTTTTGCTGACATAGCACAGGGTGCGCTGCAAAGAGTATTATAGTCTTTCCGACCAGTCTTAGCCGCAGACTTAGTCGTTTGCCCGGTGTAGGGTCGGCCTACCCGTAAAACGGTGTGTGTGTGTGTGTGTGTGTGTGTGTGTGTGTGTGTGTGTGTGTGTGTGTGAAAGAGAGAGACTGAGAGAAGGAGAGAGAGAGTGTGTGTGTGTGTGAGAGAGAGAGAGAGAGAGGAGAGAGAGAGAGAGAGAGAGAGAGAGAGAGAGAGAGAGTGTGGGTGTGGGGGTGTGTGTGTGTGTGAAAGAGAGAGAGGGAGAGAGAGAGAGAGAGTGTGTGTGTGTGTGTGAAAGAGAGAGACTGAGAGAGAGAGAGAGAGAGTGTGTGTGTGTGTGTGTGTGTGTGTGTGTGTGTGTGTGTGTGTGTGTGTGTGTGTGAGAGAGAGAGAGAGAGAGAGAGAGAGAGAGAGAGACTGAGTGAGAGAGAGTGTGTGTGTGTGTGTGTGTGAGAGAGAGAGAGAGAGACTGAGTGAGAGAGAGTGTGTGTCTGTGTGTCTGTGTGAAAGAGAGAGACTGAGAGAGAGAGAGAGAGAGAGAGAGAGAGAGAGAGAGAGAGAGAGAGAGAGTGGTGTGTGTGTGTGTGTGTACGTGTGTGTACGTGCACATAGGCCTATCCACCGATCGATACCAAGCACGCATGTACGCACAAACTAATCCAAATTCCTGCCAGGAGTAAACTTGTTTGAATGGAAAATAATTATTGTGATTAAAAAATATTTAAAAAAGGTTTTATCAAGACGGAGAAGCCTGCCTCGGTCCATCGGGGTCGTGTTGCTGTCTTGGTAGCTGACTCGGCTAAGGAAGCTATGCCCTAAACTGCCTTTGTCCAAGTATGCAAAGCCCTTCTGCTTCACCGAAACAAGAACATAAAAGTTAGGCACATGCTCCTTGACCTATGACATCGCAGTGCTTTTTGTAGTTGTTTGGTTTTGATTTTCACTTCCTCCTCCCCGCCCCCCCGCCCCCCCGCCCCCCAGCCCCTGCAACTTCCCCCCCCCCCCCCCCCCCCCCCCCCCACCCCCTTCCCTGTAGTTACGTTTCTGTGTCAAGAGCAATCGCTTAGTCATCGGTACACGTGCAAGCGAATCGGACGAGATACATTCATCGTAAATGCTCGTTGCACGGGAGATTTATGGAGAACGCTTGCCGCAGGGTGATAGTGTCAGTAAATCCTGAAAATCACGAACACTGGTGTATTCAGAAACGTAATTATCTATTTCGGGAGCTATTCGCACAGCATAACACTGGCAACTGAATGCGTTCACGGTTAACCTGCATGCTACATTGTCCAAAAGTCAACCTGCGTTGGAGTGCCAGCGAAAATACCGGCTGTTGCTCAGTGATAATTACAGTCAGCTTGAAGCTATCACACACTCGCGCGCGCGCGCGCACGCACACACACACACACACACACACACACACACACACACACACACACACGCGCGCGCGCGCGCGCGCGCGCGCACGCACGCACGCACGCACACATACACACACACACACACCAGCCACGAGAACACACAGCTGTAGCAAAGACTGAGAACGGGTTTTATGCATACCAAAAGGGCTCAAACAAGTATTTCAAGGACGTTTCGACGGCTGTTTCTCTGTAATAACTTGGTTGTCGAGACGCCCCAGTCACCCGATAACGTCAAAGGCTCAAGCAAACAAGTCATGATTTGACAGCAAGTATGCTTGCAGTCAAGGCCACTGCCCACCACTGACAACACCGGCGGCCGTTCACACAGTGTTTATCTTCTTCTTGGACACCTGTCTTGTTTCCGCAATAGTACGCGAGGGTATATCCTCCTGCAGATAGGCTACTGAAGCTACCTCTTACGCTGATGACAGGCTTAATCTGGACTGAGCAGCTATTGTGTAAACTATGATAGGGCCTAGCGTTTGTCCTGATAATTATGTCATCTTTCTGTTTTTTTATGCCTACTAGAATCACGAACAGAGCAAAATGGTTCTGACTTCCTCTTTTTTCTCCGCTCTTCTTTCAGTTTCTAAGGGGGGGGGGGGGGGGGGGGGGAGGGGGGTCATTCAGTTGTAGTTGTAGGCCTGCCTTTGCCTGACAGTGAGGAACTGGACTCGCCGGTAACCAAGGATGTGCACGTGACTCCAATTAATTCCGATAGGGTGAACGTGCACGTCTGCGCGCAGTCGCGTCTTGCTAATCGCCATGGCCTCTTACTCTTTGCTCTCACCTGCCAGGTGGGGTGCGGGGCGGCCTGTCGGCTTTGTTGTCGGCTCGTTACTTTGTTCCGGCAGGTAAGCGTAAGCCGACGCGCGTTGCTCTCCGCACGTACGCTAGGGTTGTAAGTCACCGAGCAGACCTGCAGTGTGACAGACAGACAGAGACGGTAACACGCAGCGAGGCCGCATGGGCTTCTCAGTCTCGCTTTGACTCCGCCTCCGCCATTCCTATCCCATCGTCCTGTGTGCGGGTCATAGTTTGGGTTGTATAGTTGACCTGGCACTCGTCGTCTGTTGTCATAGTTTGCTTATTATTACAGTTATCCTGGCACTATCGTCCCCTGTTTTCAGTTCAGTTCAGTTCTGTTCTGTTCAAGATGGTATCTATGCGCTCGGAAAAGTCCGTATGCGCTCCGCCACCCCGTTTGTTAGAAGTTTCCCCAGCGGCGTTGCCTTTGAAACTGGTTCCAATGTTGATCTGACTGACGATGGCCCTCTCTCGTCCTTGCAAAGAAGATCCATTGTGTGGTGTTCTTGGCTTTGTGCCCGCAGGTAGTGTCTCAAGTTCCTCCTCCCGTTTTTATAGCTTGCTCGGCTATAGCCTGGTTCGGTTTCGGTTAAACTTGATTAACGCCGAGTTGTTTCCGAAGAGGTACTGGAGGAGACCGAGATCCCAGTCGATTCTGGCACTATCGTCCTGTTTTCATAATTTTTGCTTTGATGCCCTTTCGTAGTCTGGTTATAATTAATTAACCTGGCACTATTCTCCTGTTTTCATACTCAGTACTGGCACTGTCACCCTGCTTTCATCGTTTGCTTTGATGTCCTTTTCGTAGTTTGGTTACAATTAATTAATCTGGCACTATCCTCCTGTTTTTATACGGTACTGACACTATCCTCCTGTTTTCATACTCAGTACTGGCCCTATCCTCCTGTTTTTTATACGCTACTGGCACTGTCATCCTGTTTTTATACGGTACTGGCACTATCCTCCTGTTTTGCTACGGTACTGGCACTATCCTCCTGTTTTTATACGGTACTGGCACTATTGTCCTGTTTTTATACTCAGTACTGGCGCTATCGTCCTGTTTTTATACTCAGTACTGGCACTATTGTCCTGTTTTTATACTCAGTACTGGCACTATCGTCCTGTTTTTATACTCAGTACTGGCACTATTGTCCTGTTTTTATACTCAATACTGGCACTATCGTCCTATTTTTATACTCAGTACTGGCACTATCGTCCTGTTTTTATACTCAGAACTGGCACTATCGTCCTGTTTTTATACTCAGTACTGGAACTATCGTCCTGTTTTTATACGGTACTGGCACTATCGTCTTGTTTTTATACTCAGTGCTGGCACTATCCTCCTGTTTTTATACTCAGTACTGGTACTACTGTCCTTTTTTTTAATACTCAATACTGGCACTATCCTCCTGTTTTTATACTCAGTACTGGCACTACTCTCCTGTTTTTATACGGGCACTATCGTCCTGTTTTTATACGGTACTGACACTATCGTCCTGTTTTTATACTCAGTACCAGCACTATCGTCTTGTTTTTATGCTCAGTACCGGCACTATCGTCCTGTTTTTATGCTCAGTACTGGCACTATCGTCCTGCTTTTATACTCAGTACTGGCACTATCGTCCTGTTTTTATGCTCAGTACTGGTACTATCGTCCAGTTTTTATATTCAGTACTGTCACTGTCGTCCTGTTTTTATGCTCAGTACTGGCACTGTCGCCCTGTTTTTATACTCAGTATTGGCACTATCGTCCTGCTTTCATCGTACGCTTTGATGTCCTTTCATCGCTTGGTTGTAAATAACCCGGCACTATGTTGTCCTCTTTTTTATAGTTTGCTTTTACGTTCTCTCATAGCTTGGTTATGATCAAGCTGACACTGTGGTCCTGTTTTCGTGGTTTTCTTGGGTGTCCTTTGGCGGTTTTGTTATAGTTCTTGTGCTGCTGTCGACCTGTTTTCATACTTTGCTTAGTTACCCTCACACTAGCGTCTCGTTTTCATGGTTTCCATGGTGTCGCGGGGGGGGGGGGGGGGGGGGGGTAGGCTTTGTGCAATATATCCTAGAGTGGTATGCTAGGTTCCTAATATAAAAGAGAAAGCAACTTTTCAAGAACAAACTGTGACCTTGTAGCATTGTTTCGCACAGCTGTTGAAACAGCAGTTAGCGGAGCACACATGTTGCTTCGCACTGGCGAGGTCCCCACCTCTTTAACATTGTTGTTCTGGCGGTGGCTGACGGTCTCTTCGGTCTTTATGGGTCTGAGCGCTGGGACGAGCCAATCCCCTGCCCCCCCCCCCCGACTCCACCTTTCCCGTCCCTAATAAGCCATACGATTTCTGTGGACGTAAAACACCAAGAAAGAAAAAGAACAAAAGTTTTCAGAATTTGTCAAAGCTGCACTTCGTGAGTCATTGTTGATGGAACTATTGGTCTATCGGTCTGTTTACTGATCTGTGGGGGCGCAATGCCCACGGCCCTCGGGAAACATGTGTATAGCCTGCGGAATCCACGCGACTAGGCGTGCCCGCCACGCGACCCCTGACGCCGGACAACCATCAGTGAGCGTGGACTGCATGTTGCTAGACCGTCATCCTGGTCCACGTTGTCTGGTGTGGACCGGCGGCGGTGCAGCTCAAGTCGGTCAGCCCAAAACTGAAAATCTCAGCTGGTTCTTGCTGAAGAAGAAGAACAAAAACAAGAAGAACAAGAACAAGAAGAACAAGAAGACGCTCACTGATCTGCCCGTAATGTGAAGTCATCATAGACTGAGAGGAGAGCATGACGACGCTTGATCAACGATGTCACCTGTCCTTAGGTAAACATGGTGCTTTACGTCCACAGAAACCATAAGGCTTACCAGGGAAGGGGAAAATGGGGGGGGGGGGGGGGGGGGGGGGGGGATATGAATAGCTTGTCCGTGAGCTCCGACCCTTACAGACCGATGAGACCGTCGGCCAGCCACCGCCAGAACAACAATGTTAAAGTAAAAGTCTAAGGTTTTTAAGTATGCAAAATGACCATCGAAATGATTGACAAATGAGTCACTAGTTTCAGATTTAATGAAATAAAAAATAAAATAAAATGTTTAATTGGGTTTTTAATTGATTTTATTTTCTGTAGGCTGGCCGAAACTACAGTCTCGGGTTCTCCATCAGTCACGTGACTTTCCCGAAGTGACGTCAGTCTGGGAGTCAGTGCGGTTGCCATCTTAGATTCTTCAGTAAACTGTGTATGCGTGTGGTCGACAAAAAGTTAACTATGCCGGCCTGCTGTGTTGCCGCGAACTGTACAATTCGCAGACGACCCCAGGTATAACAATGCACGAGCTCCCGCGCAATCGACCCGCAGTGAGGCGAAAGTGGATTGAATTTATACAGTTCAAACGAGCTGACTTTCTTGCTGCGCCGCATCACGCCCATTTGTGTAGCGAGCACTTCAGTGAGTGCGATTTCGCAAACCCCATGGAATACCGCATGGGGTTTGCTTCGAAGCTGACACGATGTTCCGGTACTCTTTCAAAATCCTGCCTGACAGGCTCAAACTGATACGGCTGTATCCTTGTGGGTCTCTCGGGCAAAGTATCAGTTTCGTCTTCGGAGCTCGAGTTGGCCATTTTGCAGCGACTCCCCAGAGTGACGTAGTAGGCATATGGTCACGTGGACGCTTTCGGTACGACAGAAAATGCCTTTTTTCGTGCATTTATGACCCTCAGATCACAGTTTCACCTACATCATCGTTCTCAGTGCGCTTTAACGGAAATCGTGTCAAAAGTCACCCCTAACCTTGGACTTGTCCTTTAAGGAGGTGGGGAACGCGCCAGTGCAAAGCAACTTATGTACTTCGCTAATTGTTGTTTCAACAGCTGTGCGGAGCAAAGCCACAAAGACACTATGACTGTCCGAAAAGCAACTGCTGAAACCTGAAGCAAAGGATAGTCCAACTCCTTGTGAGAGCCCAGCTCCACCTCCCTCCTCTTGTTTTAGTGTTGCTTTTCGTACACAGAAACCATCAGGCTTATTAAGGACGGGGAGCCCAGGACGGCCACTTCGACTTTCACACAGCTCCTGAGCTCTCTCCTTCGTCTTGACCTCGCTTTGGCTATATATCTGTCCTTGGCCGTTGGTCATGTTTTATTGCTAGGGAGATGTCATCGATCGTCGATCGTGTTTTAGTGCTAGGCAGATGTCACTGATCGTCGATCATGTTTTAGTGCTAGGGAAATGTCATTGATCGTCGGTTCTGTT
>JABMCL010000977.1:160000-172500 GCA_018857735.1 Alviniconcha marisindica
GCACTTCTTTTCTCTTGGCATCCAATGGCCCGACGCGCACGCATGACGCGTTCTTGCAATGCTTACAGGAGAAATATAGTGTGTGCTGGACCGTATCGAAAGGTTTCATTATTTTACTGTGGGCGGGTCTTCCTTCCGTCAGGATGACTCTGAGACTAAGGAAACGGAGAGGTGTGTGTGTGTGTGTGCGTGCGTGCGTGCGTGCGTGCGTACGTGCGTGCGTGCGTGCGTGTGTGCGTGTGCGCGTGCGTGCGTGCGTACATGTGCGTGCGTGCGTGCGTGTGTGTGTGTGTGTGTGTGTCTGTGTGTGTGTCTGTCTGTGTCTGTGTTGTGGGCGGGGCGAGAAGGTCACTGTCGGAACGAGGATTCGAACCACAACCTCTGGGATCAACCACACCACCTTGAAACATATTTTGTGTCAGTACTACCCTTTTTTTCACATGTGCATGCGAACACACTCTGTACGCATGTTTCTGTCTGTTGATCTACCACTGTCTGATGGTCACAGAAGCGACGAGAGGTCTCAGCAATTTAAACAAAAAGCTAACACATAACGTTGACATCAACAAGGGTTCAAGCATAACTATGTGAAAGATGCACACACACACACGCAGGCACGCACGCACGCAGACATACACACACACACACACACACACACACACACACACACACACACACACACACACACACACACACACACACACACACACACATTGTACAGACTGATAGGTGTGAAGGACAATGTTGCTTAGCTGAAATATTCTGAGAAGAGAAATGTCTTCTGTGGAACAACTAATGTGGAACGGCAACGCAGGACAGTACCCAAGCCCATCCGGCAACCAAAGTCAAACACAGCAGCGCCGCCCATGCATCAAGACACGTAGGTACGGCACGTGATAACGTTGTGAACTGTGCCACTCTACCCAATCAGGTCGCACACCCATGGCACACCCATGGCCCCGCGATATAACGGGTGCTGCGAGCCGTCGGGCGGAGGCCACGTTGCAGATTGAGAAGAATCGATACGATACCCGTCGAAGAAAGTCGGTTCAAATGAATGCAAGCAGGTTCTTGTGGATGGCGTACGTGCTGGTCGTCATCAGGTGCACGTGCACAATGTGGAATCGCATAATTATGGTTGTGAGGAAAGCCAGGCTAGCGTTTTGTAAAGCTAACGAGGAGTAGACCTTCTCTCAGCGAGGCCGACTCACTGCCCTCCTGCCTTGTGAACTTGCATACGAAAACACACTTACAATGACATCATGGAACCTTGCGATACAATCTAATAAGCACAGTTGGACATTTGTTCTCCCCCCCCCCCCCCCCCCCCCCGGAGAGAGAGAGAGAGAGAGAGAGAGAGAGAGAGAGAGAGAGAGAGAGAGAGAGAGAGTAACTGACAATCAAAAAAAAAATGTTTTGTTTTTGTTTCTTTGTTTGTTTGTTTGTTTTTGTTTTGATTTGTTTTTAATGTCCAGGGCAAAATACACGGAGAAACGAACACACAGACAGACAGACAGACAGACAGATAGATGTATAGGCTGAAGCTCATGCACCACATACTCACAATATAATTATGCACAAAAACGTCTTCATCACACTACCTTTATTTTCATTCTCATGAAACAACAGCATCTGGCAATGACCAACATGATCTTGAAAATAATAATAATTATAATAATGTGGGATTAGTACTTAAGTCGCGAAAAGCATCAACAGAATTATGTTCACTTGCCGGCACGTTCTCCTGCTCCTTTGAAAAATGAAGGAAGAGGTGTCACCGTCACAGTTAAAAGCTATTTAAGTATGGGCCTACAGAAGGCACTGGCGCTAACAGAAAATTAGCATTGCAGTCGCATACATTCCCTAACAAAAAGCGGCATCTTTACACACGTCCACACAATCTGTTTTCAAAAAACAAACAAGCGTTTTTCAGGTGTACACCATTCGAAACAACATGTCTTTGCGCTGTTTCTCAAACTCCGGCGCCGTGTGCAGCTTCGTGTGTCGATGGTGAGAATGAACCCCCGTTTCTAAGCAATTCTAGACAAATGAACATGGCCAGCTTCGTTCGTAAGATATTACAGCACTCTTCGTTCGTAAGATACTGTAAGATAAAGACAGCACTCCATAAAGTGAACTTTACAACACAAGCAGTTTGTGAGAATTCTATCTCTCAAGCACAGAAATTATTTGCAACTAGCATGTTGCACAAGTTCGATTAAGCTAAACGACAAACAATGCGGCGAGTATGCATTAATCAGAAACTTTTGGTATTCCAGTCCATATGCAAGTTGTTGTTTTCCTTGTGTGTGTGTGTGTGTGTGTGTGGGTGTGCGTGCGTGCGTGCGCGTGCGTGCGCGTGTGTGCGTGCGTGCGTGTGAGCTTGTGTGTGTGTGTGTGGTTTGTTTGGCATTGTTGTTGCTTAATCGGCTAAGCGAAAATGCCTATTTTACCTGTCCTGGTGTAGTCACTAACCGACATGTTGGTCTGTCATTAATCTGTGTCACCAAATCTTAGACAAAATATCAACCACAATTGTTTTTTGTTTTTTAAAGGAAATGTAACGTCACCTAACATTCAGAAGGGACTGGAAACCAGAGAGGCAACAACGGCAATCCATTAAAGATGTGTTTATGCAAAGGAAACGCCATGAACACAAAGCAAGGTGTAAGCTGCCGTTCATTCATTCATTCACGTCAACAACTGTTACATTATAGAACACAGCCTCTGAGACACCGGTGGAACCGATGTATGTCCACACGAACAGGCTTAGTGCGTGAAAACCAAATTTTCCATCGACACGGCTACCCAACCAGGCGCGAGCCTAAAGGGATATTGCGATTAGCTGCGTGTGTGCGTGTTACTTAAAACTTTTGCTACTTTTTTTTCTTTTTCACTCTTTCTTTTCTTCTTTCTTGAAAGACCATAGTACCAAATGTATCGCGCCAAGGGACTGAAGTTATAGTCTATTAATTCTTTTCGTCAATCCTTTCGTTCAGTCTCTTCTTTATGCATTATTTTTGAGTGATCAAGGGTCAAATGTCCGTCATACTTTGCCAACAAATGAAGCCCCCCCCCCCCCCCCCCCCCCACCCCCCCGCACCTTTTCTGCAGCTAAAGGGTTAAGAGGCGAAATCAATAGAGAGAAGAAAGCGGGCAGCTGGCCACATAAACCCGGTTTGCATCGACCTGAGCCCTCCTCTGAAGAGCGTCATGCAAACTTTGCCACAAGCGAATTCCACTGTCGCCAGTAAATTAGCAGGCGCTGACAAGCGCCGGGCAAAGTCTCATGGGCACAAAGTAGGCTCAAGTACGTCCACCACACACTGATGTAACGCATGGTAGAGAGGACAGAGACAGAGAGAGACGGAGACAGAGACGGAGAGAGAGAGAGAGAGAGAGAGAGAGAGAGAGAGAGAGAGAGAGAGAGAGAGAGAGAGAGAGAATGAGAGAGACAGAGAGAGAGAGAGACAGAGAGTGAGACAGAGACAGAGACGCAGAGAGACAGAGAGTGAGACAGAGACAGACGAAGAGAGACAGACAGACAGAGACAGAGACAGACATTAATTCTAGCCCGGTTGTGATTTTTATTTTATTTTTATTGTTGCCTGTTTAAACTACGATCCATTACGCATTCACGTTGCTGACACTAACATGACTGTTAGTGTTACATGCACTGGGTGCGCCACCAACTGCACGGCTCACAAGAAGAATCTACGCCTTCACACCTCAGTTCTTTTCTAAACTCTCTTCGTCCTTCACCCCGACAAGATCTCATCCAGCTGTCACAGCTCAGGAGCTGTGTGAACGTCGAGGTGGCCGTTCTGGGCTCCCCGTCCCTAATAAGCCTTACGGTTTCTGTGGACGTAGAGTGATACTGAACTTCAACGGACGTTCAGAGCTCAGGAGCTGTGTGAAAGTCGAGGTGGCCGTCCTGGGCTCCCCGCCCAATATGCCGGGTGAATCTGCATTTCGAGAACACACACACACACACACACACACACACACACAACACAACACAACACAACACACACCTTCACGCCTACATACTGAACAATCTGCACGATATTTCCATAGGGCCTGCTGGCAGACGAGTGTCCCGTTACCAACCCATCTCCGATTCGCATCCGAGGTGACCCAGGGAACAACGCATCTGCCCAGTTAGATTTGTTCCCCATGCCCCCTCTTCACCTCTAAATCCGAAATGAATCGAATCCTTTTTCCACGCAAGTTTCGACTTTGGCTGCGAACTTAAAGCGTAGTATAGTATCACACGCTAAACCAGTTATGGGAAGGGTGCGAGAGGGGGGGGGGGGGAAGGGGGGGGGGAAGGGGGGGGAGTTATGGGAAGGGGCGGTGAGGGGAGACGAAGCAGAAGGCAGTGGCAATGAAGGCTAAAATTTAAGTGAAAGCGGCAGGGATTGGGAATGCGATTTTCGAGGCTCTCCAAAAAGAAAAAGAAAAAAACTCGGGCCCAATGCGAACAGCTTAAAAAATAAAATTAAAAAATAGTCATAAAAGATGGGAAAAACAAGTTGATTCGCCCAGTCATCCATGACGGTTATATCGGAGCGATTAAGAAAACGAAGTCATGCTTCTGAGGCGAGGCAACACATAAACCTGTCTAAATTTATTTTACGAGCCTAATTATTAGCGAAACAGGCCTCGGTGATCAGTGATGTTAATAAGGTGTGCCGGGAGGCCGTGACACATCAGGCAACAGAACTCGAGTTAATAAGAACAAAACGCTCAGACGACTCACATTCACTGAGAATGGAAAAATACAACTTACAGCGATCCAAACACATGAAAGGTTCAAAGGAACGCTTATTTAATAGGACAATACATAACGTGCGAATTTTCAGGGTAAGCCCCTTTCTGAAGCGACAAAACGATCGTTAAAATGTGAAAAATGAAAATGTAGGCTATTTAACCGCTTTCGGTCGTGGGGTGTTGGTGTCAAGTGTTTGAAAAAATGTTGGCACGAAGAACTGAAAAGGTCAGAACAGACACTTTTGTGATACATTCCGGCCATGTTGATGACGTCACAGACACTGGCTGTCATACGTAAAATGGCACCGCTCACGTCCATGTTTTCGAGACTTTCACACTTCGATTACTAGACCACAAATCGACTGAAAAAATGTTGTGGGTTTATTTTCAGTTCCGTTTCTATGGATATGGCCCGCACTACACGCGTTCGCCCGGGGGTTCCCCTTTGAAAGCGTAAATAACGACGGCATTGGTGTTCCCAGCATGAAACGCGCGACGGATCAAGGTTATGCGAGGAAGCGATACCTGTTCAGCCAAAGGGCCAGCAAGCTCCACGCTTTACTTTTCACCCGGCTGACTTACATACATGTCAAAGTTCCACAGTCCCGGTGAAACTAACACGGCACACATAAACTGCACACCAGTATACGGCATCGTTGCAAACAGAAAGTTTTGCTTATGGTACTATGAAAGTTTACAACGAGAGTCTGAATCAAAGCTAGTGTTTTAAGAATTAGCATGAAGTCATTCAACGTGAGAATGAGGCTATATCTATACCATGTCAAAAACACTAAAATATCAGCTATGTAATTCTGTCAACAACATGGTCAATGTAAAAATTCACAACAAAATGGTATCATTGATGACTCGTAGTATTAGTATAGAAGTTCAACTTTCACTGACCTATAGAAAACTTACACACACTCACATTTTTAAAACTTTTTAAATTGTGACAGTACATGCACCAAAACGTAGGAAACATTTGAAAGGATTGGCTCTAGATAAAGAAATCTACACATTTCTTAGCTTACATAATGTAAGTTGCAAAATGTTAGTGACTTACACCATGTAAAAAAAAAAAAAAAAAGCAGAAGAAGAACTGAAAGTGAACTGGTTTAGATTAAAATGTCCTGTGTATAACTTTTGCAGAGAAAAGCGAGTTCCTCAGTCATTTTCGTTGTACTGATTTTTTCTTCTTCCTAACCTTGATCCGGAGAAAAGATTATCTTCCAATTATCATCATATTAACAATAAATTTGATCATAATTAATGTTAATAACGTAAGATTAAATATACCTAGGCTACACCAGAGGATGAATGAGCTATTCTTTCATGTAATTACTCCTGACCTGACTCCTTATCCCATTCTTGCAAAGAACTTTAAAAAGCAGCTCTAATACCAACTGTACACTTTCTATACATGAACATGTAGAAATTTTTATTTCTAAAGATGGGGGTGGGGTGGGGGTGGGGGTATATTTTGTGATGATCCACTATAAGAACAAAATGAACGTGATGAGACAACTTGAATTTCAAGTGATTTCTAATTACTTCCTAACGCAAAAACAAAAACAAACAAAAAAAGAAAACCAAGCTACACAAAATAAATTAGTATACCTTGACTATATGATTACTGTGCACCATAAACTGAACTGATTAACTCTGGAGAAGAAATGAAAAGGGAGGGCAAAATGATTCCACTCAATATAGAATAATGCTATCGTGGTAAAAAAAAAAAAAAAAATTAATTCTCACTTTCAAAGAATCCTCTCTTTTCAAAGGTTATTTAGAACAAAAATTGTTATATGCTTCATTTGCTGTGGAGATTTCAATCAGAATAAAATCATTATGGCTGTCATTGCTGGGGAATAACAAAAGCAATAAAAATCATACCATTCAGTCAGTTTTATGGAGCATAACACTGGTGCAGACTCTCAGTCTCACAGAATTTGTGCAAGCTAGGGCTACAAGAAACACCCCTTTCTCTTCAGATTATAAAGTTTTCTCTTCCATTTAAAAAAAAAAAAAAAAATTGGGGGGGGGGGGGGGCGCAGAAGGGAGGTCGGGGGAAGGGGGGGATCAGTGTCTCACCCACAAGACTTCATGCTATATGTCATGGGACTAGAACTAAGGAAAAAGGGTAACATCACTGCATGGCTAAGCCACAGTTCCGAACCAGTTTCAAGCCTGGCACCAAAATAATGAATGCCACTCAACCATCAGTTACAACTGCCCATGAAGATGGAATCCAGCTGTCTGATTCCAGTTACAGAGCATGCTAATCCTGGGAAACTGTTGCATACACAAAAATCTCACATAACAGAGCATGGGAAAGGGTTACCGGTTAGCTATGGCACAGGAAAGAACACAAATATTAACCCAACATAAATAAGTACTTTGATTAAATGTCTTTCCTGTGTACTGGATGCACCATATTGTTTCATTCACAATCAAACGTGTCGATTTCCAAGCGTGAGACACCAAGAAAGTAAGCTGAAGGGACTCCACTCCAACTCTCTGCCCTCCTGACCTTCAGCCCATGCAGGGAGCCTTTGGTTCATACAGTGAGCTGACATAACTCCACTCTCACCTTCTGCCGTCTGAATTTTAAATCCATGCGGTAAGCCAGTGGGATTCCATCCACTCTGCCACCTGGACTTTTAGACCATGCGGTGAGCTGCTGGGACTCCATCCACTCTGACACCTGAATTTTTAGTCCATGCAGTGAGCCATTGGGACTCCATCCGCTCTGACACCTGAACTTTTAGACCGTGCAGTGAGCCAATAGGACTTCATCCACTCTGCCACATGAACTTTCAGCCCATGCCATGAGCCAGTGGGACTCCATCCACTTTCCCCTGAACTTTCAGTCCATGCCATGAGCCAATGGGACTCCATCCACTTTCCCCTGAACTTTCAGTCCATGCCATGAGCCAATGGGACTCCATCCACTTTCCCCTGAACTTTCAGCCCATGCCATGAGCCAGTGGGACTCCATCCACTTTCCCCTGAACTTTCAGTCCATGCCATGAGCCAATGGGACTCCATCCACTTTCCCCTGAACTTTCAGTCCATGCCATGAGCCAATGGGACTCCATCCACTTTCCCCTGAACTTTCAGCCCATGCCATGAGCCAATGGGACTCCATCCACTTTCCCCTGAACTTTCAGCCCATGCCATGAGCCAATGGGACTCCATCCACTTTCCCCTGAACTTTCAGTCCATGCCCCGGGCCAATGGGACTCCATCCACTTTCCCCTGAACTTTCAGTCCATGCCCCGGGCCAATGGGACTCCATCCACTCTGCCACCTTAACTTTCAGTCCATGCCCCGGGCCAATGGGACTCCATCCACTTTCCCCTGAACTTTCAGTCCCTGCCCCGGGCCAATGGGACTCCATGCACTCTGCCACCTTAACTTTCAGTTCACGCTGTGAGTTGACGGGGCTCCACTCTCCTGTCTGAACTTTCAGTCCATGCAGTGGGCAACTTGGACACCACACCACCACCTGACTTTTCAGTCCATGCACATCCACACCAAGCTTTTACACAGACAACACAGTAGGAGCATACGCATAACTGCCACGCTTACAATAAGTGCCTCTTTCAGTCCCCATCCTGAGAAATACACACATTTTCAGTCAAACCTGCGGGCACATCCACCTTTTTTCCTTCCCCCCCCCCGAGAACAGTGACACCTCTATAGTGAACCTGCACAGGTTTCTGTTATCCTATTTGTATCACAACAGCGACACCTCTATAGTGAACCTGCACAGGTTTCTGTCATTCTATTTGTATCACATTTATTCTCATTTTTCACTCATGGTCTGATTTCTAACACACAAATTTGAACAAAACAGGTATCCCACATGAAGAAGTATAGCATATGTGTTGTGTATCACACACTGAACCACTGCCTCTTCTAGTCCATTATTACAGAGAGTCAACAAATATCTACAGTGAATCTGCACCTCACTTTCAATCAATGTAGTAATTTGTCACAGACACAGTCACACCTGCACTGAATCTTTGTCCGTCAGTCAACACAGAAAGCAGGCTGTAAGACTGGGATCTGCTTTAATGGTGAAACTGTTTTCCTCTCAGCCTGCATGCATGTTTCCAAATAGGCAACAAAATGCCAGTGATCACCACAAATCAAGGGTGCCCACATAAATGGTTTGTCAGCACGGCGCCCATGGTTAAGCACAAAGGTCAAGTCAGCAGCTCTGTTGTGACGAAGAGGAGGACGTTGTTATCCGAAGAAGGATACAAGACACCAGGAAGGGTGCATGGTAAAGGAAGAGCCCTGGCTGCATATGGCACATAAAGCACAGACTTTACGTTGCTGGTGTTTTTTCCACTACCGTCTACCATCCCTGAGTGTCTGCTAGGAGTCTCTGGTTTGTGCCGAGTTGAACAGTGCCACAGCCTGCTTCTTTGGGTGCTTGGACAGATCACCTGGAATTGAGTTCTTGAAAATTAAGATCTCACAAATGAAATGGAAAAAAATGCTTGATTTCTGTTTGTCTGCTGTTTTTTTTTGTTTTTTTTTCACTGAATGAGTTACATTTCTAGCACTTTATTAATCACTTGCAGCACACAGAAAGATGCAATGGTAGTAACATCCAGACCTACCAGTATACACTATGTTTTAGTGTTTATAGTATTACATTATTATAACTAACAGTTCTTAGTACTTTTAAAACAGAGGCAGCTGAATAAGCTTTCTCTGCTTGTTACCACTCTGACCTATCCATCTCTCATTGTTAAACCAGTCATTTCAAAGCACCTAAACTCTTAACATAAAACATGAAAAGAAGGAAAAACTGTGGTGCTCCAAATTCTCAATCCACAACCAGTGTGATAATTCTTTAAAAACATTTCCTTTAACAATATGGACACCAATGCATACCTTTAAATCTAGACACACTTTTAACTTACCTTTGAATCGCTTCAATGCTCTGGCTCGCTCCTCAGCTTCATAGTACCACACTGTTATTGCATACCTTAAATTAAAAGAAAGAAATATATATGTAAGATCAAATTCACTTTCCAGTTTATGCTCAGTCAACTTCCACCCATACAAAACTGCAAAAATTAAAAATCAGACTGTCTGTGGGGAAAAACTCAATAAACATTACCAAAATGTGCAGTCTGAGAGATGCTGATTCATAATGATCACATCAAGGAAAATGACAGTATTATTACTAAGTGTTGCCATGTTTACACAACATGGTGACCTCCAGTTCTTCATGGCATGGACTGTTTTTCTTGACAGTCAACAACAACAGCAGAACTGTCCATATTCATTCCTGTACCAAATTGCTACTGCAACTTAGTATTAAATATACCTTCCACAAGTTTCTATGACAATGTAAGAACCCACCTCTCTCTCATGGATGGCAAGACTTCATGTGGATTCCTACGGTCAGACCAGAAGAAGAGAAGTCTGTCAAACTTGGGCTCTATGTTGGCAACTGTTTCTTTGCCCTCTGGGTAGATCCGAAGCATACCACCATCAGTCTGAGAGGAAAAAAACAACAGAAGTCAAACAATGGCTCAGTGCTCAAAGAAAAAACCTATTTGAAGGATTTACTCCTTAGTATTTAACATCACCGCGATATCACCGCACTGGTTGACTGGGCATAAAACACCAATTTACTTACTTACTAGTATTTAACCCCCAGTCAAGTATATAAGGCCCAGTCAATCGTGTTGGCAGCATCAGGATGAAACATTCAAAAGGAAACTATTGTTTTGTTTTGATTTAACACTCACTATTACAGCGCAGTGAGTTTAACTCTGGTTAAAGAATAGCCCTTTATAAGAATTATTTATTATTATTATTATTATTCAAGAACAAAAATGGAAACACAACGATAACAGAAGAAGAGCAAATGCTCATACTGCTGACATTCACACATTCAACTTATTGTAATGTTTCCATCTGAACTCTCTCTAATCAGACAGTGACCTTCACCTTTTTTCCCATTTTTTTTTTTTTTTAATCACACAAAGGCATAAATTATGATGTTGCTGGTAGTAAAATGTTTAAAAAACAAAAATAAAAACAAAAATTTTTTAACCACCAAACATCTCCTTTATGAGATGTAGATAATGTGCATGTATGGCTTGGAATTACTCATCACTACTCCAAACTGCTACTGACACTGCCATCTCACTGATTCTGGTAGGATTTGCTGAGGCTAAGGCAAAATGTGTGCTATGTTTTGAGACTCCAAAACCAGAATTGTTTTCAGCCATAGCAGTTATAACAATTTAGCATATCATTATCCCCTTCACTGAAGTCAGGGTGCAGATGCCAAAATGATGGGTTAACATTACACTTGCACACAGTCTGTGACAGGGTGCACATGTGTGGAGAAGAATTTTGCACACACACACACACACACACACACACACACACACGCACACGCACGCACACACACACACACATATATATATATATATATATATATATATATATATATATATATATATATATATATATGTATGCGCCATCTTTCACTCCACACTGATGTTGCAGATGATGAATACTAACAAAAAGTTGTAGTTTTATCTTCACAAAAACACTGAATTTAGGGACAGCTCACACTGTCAGAGGGAACCATCTTCACAAATACATTAAAAATAGGGACAGCTTGCACCGTCACAGGGAACCATCTTCACAAAAACATTAAATGTAGGGATGGTTCACACCATCACAGGGAACCATCTTCACAAAAACATTAAATGTAGGGATGGTTCACATTATCACCGGAAACCATCTTCACAAAAACATTAAATGTAGAGATGGCTCACACCGTCACAGGGAACCATCTTCACAAAAACACTAAATGTAGGGACGGTTGACAGGAAACCAACATTCAATTCATACACTGACAACTGTAGAACTTTCATTGTGACCCTTTTGTAAAACAGAAACTGTACTCTCCAAAAGCGGTCATTCACTAGAATTCCCAAAGCTTTCGCTTTTCAAACCCGGGGCTCTAAAACTGCATGTTTGGTTAAAACCTTGTCTTAAGGTTAGTGTTTATGGATATGACCTAACCCATCCCAGGCTTTCTTTATAAGCAGTGTCTGCCATTGAGTTTACTGTATGTTCTGAAATGTTCTCTGCATTGTCCAGGTTGATGTTCATGGTTGCAATAATAGGGATTTGATAATAAAAGAAAAATTCAGACTCAAAACTGTTACTTGCTTTCTCTTGTTTAAATATCATGCACCTTTTGATTGCACACTGTTTTGACAAATAAACTTAACATGTTATTATGTTATTATTGTAAAAGTTGCATATGTGCAGAAAATTAGGCTGTGAAGAACTGGAATACTTAGTATCCCTTTGTGAAGAACCGATTCTAAACAAGTCATAAGATAGGTGTTCTCCAACAGAGCAGTCACTCAGTGATTGCATAAAATCATTATGACTACCTCCAGTAGTTCAAGTCCATGCACACATTTGGAGTAAAAACAAAAGAAATTAAAATAAACCACCAGTTTATACAGTAAGTTTATACAGTAAGTAAAAGCTTCACCAATCTCTTCCTTCCTCATCCATCTTTGCACTTGAAGACAGGAATTAGGATAAAGATATTATGACAAACATAAATAGCAAATGCTCATGGACTCTACTCACTCCCATCTGGTTGGATGTTCTGATATATATTTATGCATGCTGAAAAACAGCTCTGTGCAAATTGGAACAGT
>JABMCL010000977.1:177500-197500 GCA_018857735.1 Alviniconcha marisindica
AAGCAACAACAACAGCAACAAATCCCAAACACTCCAGTCCTTCATGCAGGAATCATTTGTGTATAAACAATGAATGGATTTGCCCGCACACCCTGGACTTTCACGAATATATGAGGTAGCGAATTGTGTGTGTATATATATATATATATATATATATATATATATATATATATATATATATGTGTGTGTAAGTTTACTGTAAGCTGAAGTCTTACCCCCACACCCTAGTTCTGGATGAGGTAGTGAACTGTAATGTGTATACTGTGTGTACACTACTCAGTCTACTGTAAAGGTTCTATGCACAAAAGTTGATGAGACTGACCCGAACATCCCAGTTCTGATTGAGGTAGTAAATGCAGGTGATACACCGCCCATCTCCATTTGGGTTGTCCACATGACGAACATAGGCAGCTGACTGACCCGGGTAGCAAGCAACCATGGCCTGTCGGAGGGGAAAGAAAACACCATTAGCTCAAGAACATGAACTGTAATGTAAATGTAATGTAAAAGAATATTTATAAAGAACCTACACCTAATGTGACAACATTTGGGTTGACAAATCTGTACAGAATTAAGAGAACAATGAAACCCTGTTAATTATAAACAAATATACCATAACACTTCATTCAATGCTTTTTTCATTACTTCCAACACACGCACGCGCACACACACACACGTATGCACGCCCACACACACACACACATGTAAACACATACAAGCCCGCAGGTAAGCCATCCAGCAATCTATATTTATATATTATGTTCAGTGTTTGTTTTATTGTTCTTGGATTTTAACATCCTGTCAACAACATGGGGTCACCTCAAGGCAAATCACACATTCAAAATTCTTTTACATCGATTAAAAACACAAATCACCAAATCATGTGTTTGTCTAATTCACTGTGGCGATGTCAAAAATTAACTATCTGTCTATCAATGCACAATAACACATGTTTTGGTACCTATTTATATTCTGTTGGCACTCACCATGGGAACTTACTTAAACCGCAGGCCCAGACAAGAAACTGTGTTAGCCAAAACTAATGCAGTTAAAAAAAAGGGTGAGGATTCTGGAGAGAAAAAATGAAGGTGAATGGCCCAGCCCAGGAAGGTAGAAATTAGGACAAGGAAGAAATTCCTGGCAGTGCCAGTGGGTGAAGCTAGTGTGGCCATATTCTGACCTACTCCAGGCTTTAAAGAGAGAACACCTGTCAGTTTTAGATCTTTGAAAGAGAGAACCATAATTTCTGCACCTGCAGTACCCCACTGCAGGGGTTCAGAGTGAAAAAGACAAGTCTGCAGGGCAGATTAAAATGATGCCATGGAAGAAGCATGTCAGAGAGAGCAGAGTATATTGTTCCAGAGTAAATGGCACTCAACTGAAGAAGGTTAGACCAAGTGATTTACAATAAAATGTGGATTTGTTCTTCTGTATTTCAAGTATTACTATTAGCTACACATGCAATGGAACTCCTTAAGTTTAATGGTTTTTACAGCAGGATTCATTTTCTTGGCAATACCAAGAAAGACAATAAAATGAGGTCTCAAAAGGGGGTGTTTGTTTCTAACAAAACGGGGTGTCTAATGTCCTTCCTGTTACCTGTATAATAATGACCAGACTGCTCAGGTGGAGGTAGAGTAGTACAAAGCTTATTGTTAAAACAGCTTTAATGGCATGCATAACCCTGACGTTCTGTCTCACCAAAACTAGTTTTATGATACACACATACAAAAACAAAACAAAAAAACTTCACCTTTTGTGCAAACCTGATAAGCCAGACTTTTCAGAAAATGATACTGAAGGAAAAGACAGACAGAGACACACACACACACACCACACACATTCTTTTTTTTCCTTCTCATTTGTGTGTGCACGAATACAAACAGGTGTAAGCGCCCTTTTGCAAAGACAAGGTTATCTTCCGTTTATAAAGATATCAAAATTAGGCCCCAGTTTGAACAAGAAGTCTCCACCACTCTGCCTGCATACGTCAGTCTCACCTATGCACAGATAGTCTGGTGTTTTATTTCTAAGCTGACCATAAAACTTCTTTGTTTTTTACTACTTCTATCCCTACTCAACTGCCCTGCAGGCCTACAGTGGTAACCTACATTTCTTAGACCCATCATTTATAACCACAGGATGGCCAATCCTTCCAAGCCCACAACATAACCCTGAGAGAGAGAGAGAGAGAGAGAGAGAGAGAGAGAGAGAGAGAGAGAGAGAGAGAGAGAGAGAGAGAGAGAGAGAGACAGACAGACAGACAGACAGACAGACAGACAGACAGAGACAGAGACAGTCAGTGTGTGGTGTGTGTGTGTGTGTGTGTGTGTGTGTGTGTGTGTATGTGTATACAGTTGTTGTTGTTGTTATGTGTGTGTGTGTTTTTTGATGGGTTTTTGTGTGTGTGTGTGTGTGTGTGTGTGTGTGTGTGTGTGTGTGTGTGTGTGTGTGTGTGTGTGTGTGTGTGTGTGTGTGTGTGTGTGTGTGTGTGTGTGTGTGTGTACATGTATGTATGTGCATGTGTGTAGATTTCTCCCTCCCTCTCTCTTTTAATACATGTATGCATTGTTTCCCAGAGCTTTGATGGCAGCTGAACCCTCATGGCTCATAAAGGTTCACATTTTCCCTTTAATATCAATAGGGTTCTCTCTGTGTGCAGCTAATGGATTTTCTCCCCAGGTATTCTGTTTTTCCCATTCATCCCCTTCGATGTTTGGAACTTGAACTTTTTTCTTCCTTTTCCAAGGTTGGATTCTCCCCCCCCCCCCCCCCCCCCCACCCTTTTCTCTTCTCCTCCTGCCCCCCCTGTAATACTTTTATACACTGGACAGGAAAAACACCACAGCCACAAGCAGATAAGTAGCCTACATTTCATTTTTGACCATTTAACTGTTGTTTAAGTGTTGTTCTGTCACTTGACAAAAGGGTGTAACCCCACAACTTTGCATGTTGTGTGGTATCATATTATTTTTAACCTTTCACATGTTTCAATTTGATTTTAGAATACTGGCAGTCATCCTCAGACTTTTTCTTCATTTTGAATCAACTGGTGTGAAGTGAGCAATAATAACAGTACTGCAGGCAGTACTACACAGCTGAGTTCGGATTCTGACACCAAACTCTAGCTATGAATGATGTACACACCTAAGTAGTATGTCACAATGTGTACAGTATGACACTTCTTACACTTAGTCATTAGAGAAACTGGGAGCTAAACAGACTAGTGCCAATACAAAAATTATTGCACAGTACCCAGCAACAAGAAAAAAAATGTGGAAAATGAGTTATAATGCATAAAAGGAACAGTCATTTCGGTAAAGAAAGTAATGCTATTTCTAATTTTGTATTATACTTTACAGTAATGAGGAATTCACTATTCTTACTTATTCATCATCATTCCAAATCCAAGATGCCCAAGTGCAAAAGTGGCCTTAAAAATATTGCAAAAGTGGCACCCTTCTATTGTGACTTGTCTACATGCAAAGACATGGTGAACCATCAAGTTCTTTTCCTTGTCTCCATGTCTGACTGTCAACCTTTCACATGTTTCAATTTGATACTGGTAGTCATCCTCAGATTTTTTCTTCATTTTGAATCTACTGGTGTGAAGCAAGCAATAAAAAAGCAGTACTACAAAACTGAGTTCGGATTCAGACACCAAACTCTAGCTATGAATGTGTACAGTATGACACTTCTTACACTTAG
Organism: Alviniconcha marisindica; assembly: GCA_018857735.1. Lineage (NCBI taxonomy): Eukaryota > Metazoa > Mollusca > Gastropoda > Provannidae > Alviniconcha > Alviniconcha marisindica. Next base: position 181,209 of record JABMCL010000977.1, read on the forward strand.
TCATTAGAGAAACTGGGAGCTGAACAGACTAGTGCCAATACAAAAATTATTGCACAGTACCCAGCAACTAACTAACTTTCCATGTCCTCCACAAGGTCTGAAACAGTTTTAATTATACTTTTACATTGCTGCAGCAAAGTTTGGCAGCATCCAGCTCCTAGTTTCACAAGTTACAGCCACAGTATTCTCTCTGGCAGCTAACACAGCAAGATCTTTATAAGTTTATTCCCCCTTGAGGTTAAGACTATAATTAAGAGTGGAGCTGTCTGAATTAAACTAAGGGGACACTTTACACAAATTAATATTCAAGTGCAGATTTTTTTTTGTAAACAGTTGCATCTATAGGTAAAATCCCATCTGCCAATCTGGCTCTGAATTAACCAAGATCTGGATGTCAGCTGGAAAAGTACTGTAATATGCTGCCTTGATCAAGTTAACTAAAGTTAACAAATTGTTAGGCTATCAATTTTTTTCATGTACAGTGCCTCTATGTCAGTAAGTTCATCTGGCTATAGGCTGTGTGTTAACTGTTATATAATATCATTATAATAGGATATATATTATATATATGTTATCTAGATCTTGAATTTGGAGAAGATGAAATTCTGCTGAGAGAAATCATAATAAATTAGTATTATTAAAAACTAAAACCATTCATAATGTACTTGAAGTCAAATCTCTCCAAAGAACAAGTAATTTCAATGATCTTGGCAGACAATGACTGTTTTCAGGCAGTTTTTTTAATTTTTTAATACCAGTTTATTTTCAGTTCTATAAAAGCATAACCAGACTATTCTGATAAACAGCATTTTGGGTTGCTGTTGTTGTTGTTGTGTGTGTGTGTGTGTGTGTGTGTGTGTGTGTGTGTGTGTGTGTGTGTGTGTGTGTGTGTGTGTGTGTGTGTGTGTGTGTAGTATGTAGTGTGAGTGCATGCGTGCGTGCGTGAAAACATGCGTGTAGTGTGTGTGGTGTGTGTGTGTGTGTGTGTGTGTGTGTGTGTGTGTGTGTGTGTTTAGAGCTCTCTAAGTGAGCATGTATGCAATCTGTATGCAATCTGTGTGTGTGTGTGTGTGTGTGTGTGTGTGTGTGTGTGGTGTGTGTGTGTGTGTGTGTATGTGTGTGTGCGTGCATGCATGTTTGCATGTGTGGATGTATGTGCATGCACACAACCATTCATGCCTGTTGGATGGCTGCCTGTGTGTATTAGTGACTGTATCATGTACCAAAGCATATTATTTGTGACTGTCACTGTCAGAGCAGGCCTGCATACTGCGACACAAAGAGGGAGAGGGACCCACCAAGCCCTTCTAAGGCTGACAAATGCAACTGTAATGCACTGTCAACCTGTCTTTGCTCAAACCAAAACAAATGCTGAGGCACACCGCACAAACTCAGTCACCACATTTCTGTCCTCCCAGCCCCAGCACGTCCTCAGGCCTCACCCTCATTTTGTATCATGTATTGTAAGGATGACTGGCAATTATTACTAGTACTATTGCACATGTACTATAGTCATTACTTGAGGTGCACTCCCACCTTTCACATTTTTCCCTCTCTACACGTACATGTATGTGTACTACGTATATATATGTGTGCCTTACACAGAACTCTACAATGAAAGAACACTCTGAAAACTAAACTGCCCATCCCCATTCAAGCATCCCTTCCTATGGGAGGAGGTGGGATAGGGTAAGTAAGTAAGTAACTTGGTGTTTTACGCCCAGTCAACCATTACAGTTATATCAGGGCGATGGGGAGGGGGATGGGGGGTCAGATTTAAAATTAAAATTAAATGTCTAAAACTAAAAGAAGCAACTACATTAGTATAAGTTATAACATATGATCTTGTCAATACATTAATAATAATGTTTAAACTTGAGAATTACTATACTCAGTTTTAACTGTTTAGCACTGACGTGACCTCAAGCTCTGGTCAATCTCCTTTAAAGTGGTATAATTTGTAAACAAGTCAATCTGTAATTTAGTGTACAAAGTACATTTTGTACTGTATCAAACAAGGCTGACTACCAACTTTTAAGTTTTATAGTTTTCACAAATATCCAATAAACTTATATTAGGTAAAAAGGATAAACTCATAAAGAGATCATACACTGACACTAAACAACACAACACAAACGCACATGGATGCACAGAGATACACGCTTGCACCTGGTGGACTAACACTGTAACAAAAGTCAGCCTAATTTAGTAATTAAGTTAATAAACAACCGCTGTTCACACACTAATTAACCAGTGCATTAAAGTCATTTTTCTGAGTCACACACTTCTAGACCATGTATACATACAGTAATGTAAGCTGACTGCTTCAACTTTAACCTAAGACAGTTACAGTAAGTCGAAGCAGCATGAATCAATGACTACTTGAGTCAGGAGTTGGCTAAAAAATGCAGCAGCGTTAATCAACTTAATGTTATGTTTGCTTTCTTTTATAAATTTTAATATAAAATATTTTACCAAGTAATTTTCTGGGCTGAACAGAGTGATTTGAGCAACATCTCAATGGGAAGAGGTCTGATCAGTTACAATACTTTGATCATTCATCAGAACTTGAACAGCATATTACTTTATGACGGTTATGGACTAAGAGTAAGACTAGTATTGTAGTTGGTTTTTTTTGTTTGTTTGTTTTTGTAGTAAAAGTGTTAAGTGGGTAGAGTAGGGGTACATTTGATTCAAGTTAAACATAGCAATGGCACATCTATAAAAAAAAATATCCCCATTTCACTTTTATTTGGCTGCTGAAACACTAACATCATCAGAAACATACCTTTTTTTTCTTTCTGTACGTGTCTCCCTGTCAATATTCACATTATTGAAAATAGAACAGCATTTCTATTCCTGTTAAAGAGGTGGCCAAAGTAGGTATTTTGCTTGTAATAATATTAATAATAAAAAATATATTCTTATTAATATTATCTTAAGTGATAACCTGAAGGGGAAAAAAAGAAAAGAAACTGCTTCATGAAATTTTTTGCTTAAATTTAAAAAATTGATAAACCACATTCACAATAATTACTGTAAATTGGACTTTTTCCTGCCTTTTTAATGGCAGAAAGAATCATATCAGTACCTTTGTTCGCTCATTGATTGTGTAACCTTTCATAAGGGAGGAACAGTTCTGGACCACCGCGTCCATACACGACACCAAAAACTGGATGTTTTCGCAGGCACGTCCCCGACCATCGACCCAGGTAATTATGTCACCACGGATGTCAATATTGTCAGAAGTTGCAGATGGAGACTGCACCAGCTGTCCCTGGTGCATAACTCCAAGATCCTGTAAGTGTTTCACTTCTGTCAGGATTTCTTGACCGGTCACTTCTCCCAGAAAGCCATCAATCACACAGATGCCGTACGTGTTCAGACATTTCACTACATACTGTGCAATGACAGAGAAACGGGACTTGAGGATGTCTAAGTAGGTATCTTTGGTGTCCAGCGTAGCTCCTTGAGGTGACATGGCACTGGCACTTCGACGTGCGCGGTGCGTGTGTTTGGAAGACTGTAGTGTTTGTGAAAAGGGTCTGGCGTCGAGAAAGTAACGTTCACCTGAGCCCTCCTGACACGCAACGGGTAACTGCCCTGCGGCCTCTTTTCTTCTCACGGTGCTAGACTTTGATGTCGCGGGTGTCACTGCTTCCGGGCTATGGTCCGTTGTTTCTAAACCCGTCTCCTCATGCTCGGACTCTTTCGGTGCTTCGGCGGCAGACGTCAGCTCTGCTGTGGTCGCAGCAGCTGATTTATAGGCTTGCAGCTCGGTGCTGTATTCTTCGCCTGTCAACCGATCTTTGAACTCTGGCCTGGGAACAGTAGTAAGCTTAACTGACGACTCTTCTGGTGTGGCCTCTTGCTGGTCAGCGCTGGCACTAGTGCTAACTCCGTCCCTGGCCGGGTTGGATGCTGGTTCCTTTAGCTTTAGCTGTTGTCTCCCTTTACATTTTCTTTTGTGCTGCTTCCAGTGCGCGCGTTGGTGGTCTTTACTGCAATACCACGTATCGCGGCAACCACCGCACAATGAAAGGTTTTCGAGGGCTCCGCACAACTGGCAAACATTCCGATCGTCACGTAGGCCGCTGGCCCCCGCTTCATCCATCGTGTGTAAACTACCAACAGCTGAGGCTGAGCTGACCTTGCTCGTGTAGATCGACGCACCAAGTTGTGATCGACGGCTCCTCGACTGGCCGCCTGCACAAAATAATCAGAATGGACAGTATGAGCTGACTTCGTAAACAATCCAGGCTGGTCACGTAGGCCATGTTTCGCTGCGAAACAGATCGTACGTGTGTACTTCAGGAATCTAACAAGTCACCGAGCGTGTTGTCGTATCTGCCAAACTGGGTCAAAAAAACGTCATTTCCTGTAAGGGAAGCAACTGGTACTGTGTGCGTGGGTGGGTGCCCTGTCTGGTGTGTGCGCCGCGTTGCCCTGTCTAATAAAGGAGGTGAAACAATTTCTCCAGCTTTTGGGCAAAAAGTTAACATTAAATACCAACAGCGTACTCCAAATGTATTTTATCCAACTTTTGTCTCGAGTCAGTGGAGAACAAATTAACCGGAGCGAGATCCCCCTCCCCCCCCCCCCCCCCCCCCCCCACCCTCTCTAACTCTCTCTCGTCTCTCTCGTGGAAGGGGGGAAGGGGGCGGGGGAGGGGGGGGTTAAAAACAATCATGAAGAAACGACAATAGATAGTTATCAATCTGTCTGTAATGTAACGCTCTGTCAAACATGAATCTCAGTCATAGGGCCGGCCCGCCGCGAGGGCCGTGAAATTCAGTGACTGACTAGCCATCAATCACTGATACCACAGGTAAACGCGGTCAAGTTCACACCAGGCTGTTCGTTGCTTTAGGTTTTGAGGAGAATTAAATCGTGGACGGGGCGGGGGGGAGACTGAGGGACACTGTGGCGGGTGAAGCGCAACGAACCGTGAAGACAGATTATACTGAGCGGAAAAACTGAATGAAAATAAAAACTGACTAGGAAGGCCGGCACAGAGATTCAGTTCTGAAACGTGCGCAGGCAACACAACACATTCTGACTATCTACAGTGAGTCAAGGCAGTAACTGATAATAAAAATAAAAATGAAATAAAAACTTGAAAGAAAAAAGAGAAAAAACCCGTCCAGCCATGTATAAGCATAAACTGAAGTCCTCTCAACGGCCCAGCTGTTCTCTCTCAGTTGAGACCCGGACTTCAATTCGTTATGCACTGTCAGTGGTACCGGCATGGCGAATCTCAGTGTCAGTCACGGTGGTACCCAGACCACCAGGGGTGAAATATTGACTAAGCAGACAGTAATCAAAACAATTTGCCACTCAGTAAAAAAAAAAAAAAAAACCTGAAGAAAGGAAATTATAGTACTACCGTCAGTCAGTGAGGGCCGGGGGTGGGGGGGGAGGGGGACTTCAGAAAAGTGGCCTTTTTACTGTTCAGCTTGCAAAGTCGAAAAGTTTCAAAAACGTGAGGCAAAATAGTGCATCTGCCCCCCCCCCCCCCCCCCCCCCCGTGTCTGTCTGTCTCAGTCAGTGTGTGTGTCATGTGTGTGTGGTGTTTGTTGTCGTGTGTGTGTGTGTGTGTAGTGTGTGTGTGTGTGTGTGTGTGTGTGTGTGTGTGTGTGTGTGTGTGTGTGTGTGTGTGTGTGTGTGTGTGTGTGTGTGTGTGTGTGTGTGTGTGTGTGTGTGTGTGTGTGTGTGTGTGTGTGTGTGTGTGTGTGTGTGTGTGAGTGTGTGTGTGTGTGTGTGTGTGTGTTCGTGTGTGATGTGTGTGTGTGTGTGTGTGTGTGTGTGTGTGTGTGTGTGTGTGTGTGTGTGTGTGTGTGTGTGTGTGTGTGTGTGTGTGTGTGTGTGTGTGTGTGTGTGTGTGTGTGTGCATGAATGTGTGTGTGTGTGTGTGTGGAGAGAGAGAGAGGGAGAAGAGAGAGAGAGAGAGAGAGAGAGGAGAGAGAGAGAGAGAGAGAGAGAGAGAGAGAGAGAGAGAGAGAGAGCCCGTAATGGTTGTGCGTAGTGCGTGCGGCGTGTGCGTGCATGCGTGCATGTGTGCATGTGTGTATGTGTGTGTGCGCGCGCGCGCGCGCGTGTGTGTGTGTGTGTGTGTGTGTGTGTGTGTGTGTGTGTGTGTGTGTGTGTGTGTGTGTGTGTGTGTGTGTGTGTGTGTGTGTGTGTGTGTGTGCGTAACTGAGAATGTGTGCGTGCGTGTGTGGGGCGTGCGTGTGTGCGTGTGAATCGCGCGCGGCGTGAGCGCGCTATATTTTCATGTTTGTTTCAGTTGTTTATGCTTGCTGCGTTCAGTTTTGTTTTCGGCTTCCGTTGGGCCCCGGTATGTTGTTCCGGTGGCGTCGCCTTTTTTTCTTTCTTTTTTTAACCACCGGCTTGAGTGATCTTCAGCTATTGCTGGCAGTGACAGACACACTGTACTGAAACTGACAGTGTAGGCCTACGCCCTAGTCATCAGTCGTTAGCTGTTACAATGAGCGTCGCCTCAGCCGGATACGCCGAACTGCTAAAAGGTGGTGGCCTCAAACTCGATCGACGTCATTGAAAGACTATATATAACAGCAGCCTACTTCAATGATGCAGGCCGCATCCGGGTTTGGGGTTAAAGGTATACACCTTCCTTGTGAAAACATGTCATCTTAAAAATGAAATTAAAAAACAAAAAAGTTCAAAAAAACAAACAAACAAAAAACGGCCTTTCTCCCAGATTCCAAACAGCAACAAATAAACAAAAAATGAAACTGAAGATTTTGTTTTAAAATGCGTCATTGATTTTTCTTTTCAACTTACAATCTTCTCGATCTAGCATCCGTGACGGTTTAGCGGGACACGGCTGTAGAAAACACCGTCAGTTTAACCCCTTCACTGCCCCAGCCTGTAAAATTTCTGGGCTGAAAGATGCAAACTCAGTGCATATTTTTCGGTCCTGTAACATCGACTTTCAATGCTATGCGTTGTGATGAAAGTCCTTCCACATGCCAGTGCGAAAACTGATAAACAAAAAAGCTTAACGGTTTCAAATTTCGCACTTTTAGTGAAGTGTTGTCAAGTGGCATCATGGCAGTGTGTGTGTGTGCGTGCGTGCGTGCGTGCGTGCGTATGTGTATGCTCTTCATATGTGTGTGTGTGTGTGTGTGTGTGTGTGTGTGTGTGTGTTTGTGTGTGTGTGTGTGTGTGTGTGACAGCTAGCCTAACGGTACCCGGGGTTGAAGCCTCCGCGTTGGCTTGTTCCTCGGGTGACGTAGTCACAATTATAAGCCTTCGAGCCCGTATCAAAGGGGCGGTGTATGCAACACTGGAGAGCCACGACACGTGTCGTTGCACATTCATTTTCGAGCATCGCTTTCTGGCACATTCCTCCAGAAATGTGTTGGTTACGCCACTGAGGGGGAACTCTTTATTTCCGCGCAGCTGTCCACCGAAGCCGGGCGCTTTCGGAAGGTGCTGACCATGGACATATATACTCAGAATATTATAGGTCTATGGTCACCGCCCTTCGAAAGGTTTGCGTACCAGTAAGACCGTAGAAGCAACATAGCGTCCAAACACGCACGTAAACATGAGGTGCGTCCGCCACGGGTAAAGAAAGAGTTCAGTCTCGATTTTAACGATTCATGGGTTTTACTTTGCCGTGCTGGCGGATGCAACGTGGACTGTTATAAAATAAACGCCTGATATATTTTGAGTTGTCGTTTACAAATTTAGTACTGTCTGAGCACCAATGGAAAACTGTTCGTCAGCTGACAGTTTTCTGAGACTTATGACGTAATCAGTTGGTTTAAACAAGAATTTATTCCAGTATAACATAAAGATACAATGAAAACCTCATGGGCTCATCCCAAAAAGCTTGTGAGCTCCTTTACATACAACTGAAAAGGAAACACAAATGTATGGCTGACAAACAACTATTCGAAATAAGTTACATTTTTACAAAACCAACAATAAACGAGACATAATAAACACCAAGTGGAAACAAAGAAACAAACAAAAAATCACCATGAAACAGTCAAAACAAATTTGAGTACAAACAATGTCAGACAGGTAGACTGGCTGGTGGCCTAAATAAATACCAGCGACAGAGAAAGGGAGTGTGGAGACAGAGGTGGGTGGGGGGAGGGAAAGATGGTTTCAAGATATTTTTACATGAACATATTTTTGACCAAGTTCAGAATTATGAGTGGGCAGTCGGTCGTTTGTATAACTGAAACATATAATCACATCAACAGAAGGAGTTATGTTAGTTCTTCGATTTTAACCTCCCTTTAACTTCACGATGTTATTGATAAATCACACGTGCACAAGTACTCCGTCAAATCAGTTATGGCACCTGTTGGAGGAAGGATGTCGTAAACCAGTGTTTTGGAGTTTGTTGTCGTTATTGTATGCTGTGTGTGCAATCAGCCCCATTATCTATCATTGGCGGGAGCTGCCACAAGTATCATTTTTGTCGCGACAAACACGTGTTTGTCGAGACAAAACACGGCTCTTGTCGCGACAAAATTATGCTTGCCACAGATTATGTTTGTCGCAACAAAATATTGTTGTCGCGACAACAGTGTTTGTTGCATACTTTTGTCGCGACAAAAGACGTGTTTTGTCGCGACAACCACGTGTTTGTCGCTACAAAAGTAAGCTTGTCGCGACAAAAGTATAAAATGATACTTGTGGCAGCTCCCGCCAATGATAATTATCCGCCACCACGTAGTTACTTCAGTCTTGGGCCGTGGGGTCACCTCAGGACGGAACATCTGCCGTCACTAACGAATCCAAGTTTAATCAAAATTGAATATAAAATCAAGGAGCATTTTAAGTCAAAATTCCTGAGGTAACTTTAATTTTATTTTTATTTTTACCTTTTGTTTTACAACTGAAACCGGTTTTCCGGCAGAACGCCGCCGAGCTGAAATTCCTGCAGGAGAACTGCACGTCATTATTTTGTGTCAGTACCTCGTGCGGCCTGGTTAGAGGCTCTTTTCAGTAAAACATCGCTTGACTGGTGTCTATGGTGGCCGCTGACATTTAAAATATGCACAAGGACGTAAAAAGCGGAGAGGGGGCCAGGGGCAAGCAGGGCCGAGCGGCGGGCGGGCACAGGCTAACAAAGGCTGTTGCAGCAACAGGGCGTCTAGGCTCTTTATTATTGCAACCGCTGCAGCCGTGACAGTTAAGTTCCCGGGATGTCGGTCAACGTTTCGTTCCGGAATTTACGCCTCGAGCTGTTTGTGACAAACCCATGCCGATCGTTTTTATGTGACCCTCTCCCACGAAACTGACCAGTCATAAGTCGCACTTTTTTTAATATTTTTTTTTAGGTCGAAGCGTAGAAGAAGAAAAAAAGCCAGTAATTAATTGTTCAGGCGTTATATTTAGATCTGGAAGACCTTAAACAGGAAACAGGAGAAGAGAGAGAGAGAGACAGAGAGAGAGAGAGAGAGAGACTCCTTTCATAAAGAGCCTATTCAGTGCAATCAGTGCATCAGCCCCCCCCCCCCCCCCCCCCCCCCCCCACCCCCCAACCCCACCCACCCAGCCGAATCCGATTTTTGGCCCAGAATGCCAAGCAGAGACTAGCAGAGGGGTTATCAAAAATCTGATCCTGGTGGGGACCATTATTATCTTGCTTGCCTTGGTCAGACACATGTTTCGCTATGTGTATTTTGAGGAGTTTATAATTTAGAAAAACGCAGCCCCTGCTGATTATCTGGGTATTTAAGTGAAAAATGTAGTAAAGAAATGATTGAAGTTGTGTGGCTTTTTGAAGTTGTTAAGCGTTATGGCAGCCGTTTTGAGAAAATGGCCCTCAAAAGTCGTTTGGCATTTTGCAGATTTTCCTAAGCAACGGGGTTAGCCATACTTCCAGAATTTTTGCATGGCGATAAATTGGAGAAAGGTGTACGACATGCTGGAGTTCTGTACGGAGTACAAATACGTTTTCTTCAGCCAATCGTCGGTCATTTCGCATAACATTAACATCCTTTTTTTCAGAGTAGGAGCATTTAAACTCGGAATATATATATAATTTCATGCCATATCCCGTGGAAAATATTATAACTACTTGAGAATTTAAGGCGTAAAGAACATAATTCTCTCTCTCTCACGCACACACACACACACACACACACACACACACACACACACACACACACACACACAGTAGAAAATCACCCACATCGACCCACAGCGGCTATTTCTGTCCCTAGAGCTGATCGACAGCTGTGACTGACTTAAGACTGTCTGGTTTCGTGGGAGAACGTCACATAACGAATTATAATCAGGAAGCTCTGTACCGGCTACCAGTCAACCAGTTCCACAGCTCGTAACATATGCAGCAAACAGAAAGCAAGGCGCATGCATTTTAAACCGAAAAATCGACTGAATCCCCGGGCAAAACATGCCCTGCTTCTAGTTTTAACGGCACACGCCTAGAAAAGCCTACGTGAATTTTGCGCGGTGCCCGCGCAGCCGGTCTCGACAACTTCGGTATTGCTTTCACAGGCCGGCTGCGACAGATTATTCAGATACATAAATTTATGTCATAATTATGTAGTCTGGCTCCTTGTGTTGTTGATATCAGTGTCTACAGTCATAGGCTAGCTATATATTGCTAATACATTTGCTGTCGGCTACGTGTTTTGAGACACGTGCCCCGATTCTTGCAACTGGCTGTACAATGACTCCAATCTTTGCCGGAGTGGGGAGGTGGGCTGGGGTGGGTGGTGGGGGGTGGGGGGGGGGGGGGGGGGGGGGGGAGGAGGGGCATGGCCCGACCCGTCGGCGGCAGTGCGATGTGTCAGGTGCCACCAGAAATACTTTAAAGTCTCTGGTGCCGCTGCCACAACTATGAGTCAGTGACAAAATATAACCCACATAGGTGCGTCAAGTTCTTGTAGACATGAACTGATGTGAGCGCGTTGAGCTCGCTCAGCGGGGAATAGTGCTAGAGAAAATGTGTTTATTTCTTTATTATGTGTGGTTGTTGCACAATCAGTCAAAAGTAGTCGCAGCTGCAAGCCGGATATTCAGTTGTTGCTGCAAGTGCTTGTTTATTGCTGCAGCAGCAGTCACAGATTTCAGTGCAGCCACAAACGCCGTGCACTTCGCACACTTGCAGCAACAGCTTTATTTGCAATCCGTTGGAAAAAACTGACGGTCGGGAACGGCACTGAGTTTGGGCGGCGTTGCCGCACTGGAACTGACTGCGTCCCGTTTTGGGTTGAGACACTGACAAATATTTCAGTGCCGGAAGCATTTGCACTAACCAACAACAACAGCAACAAAAGAACAAAAACTGACTAAACAGCTACAGCTTAACACGCATGCACCTTACGTATGCGGCTTTGCATGAAGTGACATGGTGCAGGGTTGTATGGTGTACACAGAACGCGCGGAGACGGCAGCTGTTTCACTTGTGGCACCAGCGGCCATGCCAGCGCTGTAAGTGAGTACACCACTTCGGTGGATATTCAAACTGAAACGCGCTATGAAAAGCTCGTCACGTGTCATATAGACCCCGGCCTTGCCAGAGCAATGGGTCTGCTCGAGAGCGGAGAATAGCGCTATATAAAAGCGATCAACAACAACAACAAAATGTGAGCCGGTTTGGCCTAGCGGTAAGGCGTTAGGCTGGTAAGCGGAAGGACCTCGGTTCGATACCGCTTCGGCTCTCCTTTCTCTTCAGAAAGGTTGTGGTTTGTGGACACTGACTTGTGACTTTGTCCACCACTTCCTACTGAAACATTAAAATGGCTCTCATCGCTGCCCATCTTAATGCAGGAATCATTCTGGTGGTGACAGTGTAGCGATAGGTATATAATCTCCCTCTCCCCGCCCCACCTCCATATCCCCCCCCCTCCCACCCCACCCCCCCAACCCCTCCTTTTCCCCGTCCCTAATAAGCCTCATGGTTTCTGTGTTTACTTACTTACTTACTAACAACAAAAGAAAGGACGGCGGTGGCAGACTTAGTCCGTGGCTGCCGCAGACGTAGCTTGACCAACTGGACATTGTGGTGACCACAGATCGCCTTTCTACGTTCTGATCTGTGTGTTGCATTACAAATCACTTTGCAGCCCAAAAAAACGTGCAATGGGAGGCTGTTATGCAGGCAGTTCTGCGGTCTACAACTTACCGCCTTCCGTTTCTACAGCTGCAAAAGTTCTTGTTGCAAAGAAGTTGCAACTCAGGCAGTTGAATTTGTTTTCTCAATACTGCAAACATACATTTTGCAGCACCAAATCACTAGTTTTTGCACAACTGCAGACATAAACTTTGCAGCAACAAATCGCTGGTTTTTGCACAACTGCAAACATACACTTTGCAGCAACAAATCACTCATTTTTGCACAAGTGCAGACTTACACTTTAGAGCAACAAATCGCTAGTTTTTACGCAAGTGCAGAGATACACTTTGCAGCAACAAATCCCCAGTTTTTGAACAACTGCAGACATACGCTTTGCAGCAACAAATAGCTAGTTTTTGAACAACTGCAGACATACACTTTGCAGCAACAAAACTCAAATTTTGCACAACTGCAGACATGCACTTTGCAGCAAGTAAGTAAGTACCAACTGTGTTTTACGTCCAGTCAACCAGTGCGGTTATATCAGGGCGAACACTTTGCAGCAACAGATCACTAGTTTTTGTACAACTGCAGACATACACTTTGCAGCAATAAATCGCTAGTTTGCCGTGGCAGCTGCAGCTCTCACTGGCAGCGACTACCGCAACGAAAGTGGTGGGGGCAGGCACCCCAGGATCGAGGAGGTGGGAGAGGAAAATTATGCTAACATGTTGAGTGCACTGCCGACACCACTGAGAGTGATTCTACGTGTATGGCAATTCCGAGACAAGCAGTGCCTCCGGGACACATTCTGTCTTTAAGAAGGGTGGGGAGTGCGGTAAAGCCACAAGACAGTCACAGTGAGCCACTGACATAAGCCATAACCTTTGAAGGGACACGCACGCACACACGGACATACGCACACACACACACACACACACACGCACATACACGCACACACACACACCGCATGCACGCACGCACATTCGCACACTTGCACGCACGCACGCACGCACACTTGCACGCACGCACACTCGCACACGCACGCACGCACGCACGCACACCGCACGCACACTTGCACGCACGCACACTCGCACACGCACGCGCACACACACACACACACACACACACACACACACACACACACACACACACACACCGCACGCACATTTGCACGCACGCACACTCGCACACGCACGCACGCACGCACGCACACACACACACACACACACACACACACACACACACACACACACACACACACACACACACACACACTGACACACACGTAGTCGAACCTGGGTCTGTCTGCTTGGGCCTACCATCTGGCAGGCGAGTGCCTTACCACGAGGCCAAACCGGCCGTGCCAGCTTAAGCACAAACATCATGTTCGCATGGATTCAATAGCCTATAGCCTACAGCCCGTGGTGATAGTTTATATTTATAAATGTGTACGTGCAGTTCGGCACACGGGGCGGATATGTCGGCCCACGCCGCATTCACCACAGTTATCTGGATCAGAGTGCATAACATTTTATTGATCGTGGTCCAGATTGTGAAAGTGGAGTCCTGGAAGTCTAAGTTTGTTGTAAGTTGTAGTTTTTGTACACGGCATGTTGTTTGGAACTTGATATTTAGCGCCCAATCAATCGTCAGCTGGCTGTAATCAACGCGAAATACGTTTTTTTGTTTTTTTGTTTTTTAATCAAAAAAATAACTGAAACTGCAACGGCTGTTTTCGAGAACCCAAACGAACAGAATTAGTGTCCAGCAGGTAAACAATGTCCTAAATTAATAATTCCGCAACTTCACGCATCATCTTGTAAACACTCTCAATTCTCAACCCTCAGTTCATTAAAATATGACTCCATCCTCGACTCAGTTTCACAACAACGCATCAATCGTAGCGAGCGGCCGAAACTATTGAGCACCCAAGTCTGGATTTACTGTTCATGGCGGCTGCGCATCAGCTCAGTCGAGTTTGAAGAGGACAGAAAAAAGATGGCAGCGGAAAAATGCACAGCCGTATGGCAGGTCTTAAGGAGGGAACTTCAGTGAAGAGGACTCAGGAAGAAGAAAACAAAATGGCTGACACACCCCACTGATGCAGGCTTTAACGAGGGAACCTGAAGAGGACTGAGAAAAAATGAGGGCGAAAAGATTCCCTGCCGCTTCTGACACATCCCATGCAATCCGAGGAAATGGCAGTGAAACGTGCTCAGCTGTATCCTGACACAGCGGGGAGCGGGAATAGCTCAGTGGTAGACCGACGGACTCATCTGATCGAAAGGTCTCGAGCGGCGGGAGAATTTTCTTCTCCAGGGTCAACTTTCTGTGCTGACTCTTGTTTCGGTATCTACCCCCTCACCCCCACCCCCGCCACCCCGCACCCTCCCTCCTCCCCGCACGGTGTTACTGTAGTAGTACGTAAATGATCCGGGTCATTCTGCCAAAAGTGCAGGTGGCAGGCTACAGATAAACACGCATACACCCTGCGTATGTGGCTTCGAATAGTGACACTGTAAGCTGGTGCATGGTTGTATGGTGTGCACAGAACTTACGCCGAGACGGCAGCGGTTTCACGTGGCACCAGCCATGTAACAATTTAAAACAGCGCTGCTTCCATTGACTTTGGTGTAAAGCTATGCGGCGGTCTGCACTCATCCAGAGTAGTATACGACTAGAGTGCACGGGTCTGTTCGAACGCGGCAGGGAATAGCGCTTTAGTTGCCATTGTGAATCGCTTAGGGCTTATTTCGAGATGAGGCATTCAATAAATGTTCATATAAACACTCCATGTAGACTTTAAAGCCTGAGAGAACTTGAAAAGAATAAAATGCTGATGAAACATGCATAGCTGTAGCCTCTTCTGACACAACCCATGCAAGCTTTACCGAGAGAACTTATAGAGGACAGAGAGGGAAACGAAAAATCGCAGCAACTCGAAACCTGCACAACCCATGTATTCTCACACACTCCATGCATGCGTTAAAGAGGAACTTAAAGAGGTACAGGTGAAAAAATGGCGGCGGCAAAACATGCACAGCTATATTCGTACCCCCCCCCCCACCCCCCACCCCCCCACCCCCGCCCCCACCACCCCTCCTCCCGGCCGCTGCAGGCTATTAAGAGGGAACCTCTGAAACACGATCGTGCACCATTTTGTATTCAACAGATCGGCATTGACGTCACTGACACGTCAGTTTCACGAGATGTGGCACTTACTGCCGTATCATTGGCGGGAGCAGCCACAAGTATCTTTTTTGTTACGACAAAACACATCTTTTATCTCGACAAAACTATGCTTGTCGCGACAAAATTATGTTTGTCACGACAAAACTTTTGTCTCGACAAAAAGCGTGTTTGTCGCGACAAAATTATGTTTGTCACGACAAAACTTTTGTCTCCATAAAAATTATGTTTGTCACGACAAAACTTTTGTCTCCATAAAAACGTGTTTGTCGCGACAAAACCTTTGTCGCGAAAAACACGTGTTTGTCGCGACAAAAGTATGCTTGTCGACAACATACTTTTGTCGCGACAAAAAGCATACTTTTATCGCGACAAAAATCATACATCTGTCGCGACAAAAGACGTCGCTCACAGGATACATATTAACCAAAATACAATATTCTATACACATTTAGAGCACCTACCAAAACAATTTTCATAAGGTATTATATGGAAACACACACAAAACACACGCGCGCGCGCACACATGCACACAACGACTCTAGCACAAACTGGGTATTGATATTAGCTAGGATGGAAATATTGTGAGAAGAGGAAAGTTTTCAGTTTGGCTTTAAAAGATGACAGGGTTGAGCAGTGTCTAAGGTCTTGTGGGAGTGAATTCAAATGTGGTCCAAAGCAAGAGAAAGCACGAAAGCCATGACTCTTGCTTTTGTGTTGCTGGATTTTCAGCATGGGGTGTCAGAAGAAGAACGTAGTAGTGTACGAGACGAATGTAGACATGTAGCAGTTCAGAAAGGCAAGCAGGACCAGAACCATTCATAGCACTGAAACACATACAAGCGACTTTATATTTAATACGCTCTGAAATGGGAAGCCAGTGCATTGTTTTCCAGGAGAGGTGTTGAGTCGTGGTGGCAGGGTGCCAAGAGAATGAGCTTGCAGCAAAGTTTTGAATTTTCTGGAGAGGTTGGATGACAGAATTAGGTGTACCCACGAGGAGACAGTTGCAGTAGTCGCTGAACCG
>JABMCL010000977.1:207500-297500 GCA_018857735.1 Alviniconcha marisindica
TGTTTAAGTTCTGGTTTGTAGTTTGAAAAAGGGGCCTACCCGGAAAAATCGCATGCTATTTATCACAATAAAAAGCGTGTTTGTATTTTTTTAACCCTTTGTGTGAGTGGATAAGTCTTCTAAGCCGGTAAGGGTTTGTCGTAACGACTGAATTTGGCATCACGGCAGTACCAGTCTTGTAAGCCGGTAGGGGTTTGTTGTAACTACTGAATTCGACATCCCGGCAGTACCAGTCTTGTAAGCCGGTAAGGGTTTGTTTGTTGTAACGACTGAATTCGATATCCCGGCAGTACCAGTCTTGTAAGCCGGTAAGGGTTTGTTTGTTGTAACGACTGAATTTGGCATCCCGGCAATACCAGTCTTGTAAGCCGGTAAGGGTTTGTTTGTTGTAACGACTGAATTCGACATCCCGGCAGTACCAGTCTTGTAAGCCGGCAAGGGTTTGTTGTAACGATTGAATTTGACATCCCATTCCAGTGTCTTGTAAGCATGTAGGGGTTTATGCCGCATCGACTGAAGCTGACATCGAACCATACTGTCTTGTATACCGGTATAAAACTGGAAGAGTGGGCGTTGTACGCAGAGCGAGAGTACGCGTGTGCTCTAGAAAGGCGAAAAGCACGTGAATCGAACGTGGTCTTCGCATGAGTGTCCGTTGCGTGTTAGGCTTTGCGCATGGGCCTCGAGCTTTCCCCCGAAGCTTGCAAAAGGCATTTGGATGAGCTGAGGATAAACCGAACTCTCACTTGCCTACACGTGTGCAAAACACACACACACACACACACACACACACACACACACAACACACACACACACACACACACACACATAACCAACAAAACCAACAACAGCAGCAACAACAACAAAACACGATCACATGCGCACGTTAAGATCCTGCAGTCCATGCCCGGGTTAGAGTTCGGCAGCTCATTCAAACACCAAGACAACCCAGTATGCACTAAAAGTGTCAGACTGAGTCTTCGAAGTGTCGAAGTTGGACACTACACCGAAGAGGGAGGAATCTGACGTCTAACATTAGTGTCTTGGTGTGCTGTTTTCATTACACTGAGGTCAATTACACGAAATGTTCACGCACATCCAGCTTACACTTTGAATAAATTAGATAAGGGAGCCGCTGTCATCGCATACAAATTAACGTCACTTAATGTAAGTCTTAGAGCTAATGCAATGATGTCGGCTACTCCGCTGATGTTCAAATCGAAAATTCCAACTGACCTGATAGTATGCGCAAGGACGTTGTAACCTGATCGAGGCTACCGCACTTGCAAAATAATGTTTGAAGTCGACAAGTTCGTAGGCGTTGAGCTGGAACTGTGGAAACTGTTTCATCAAAGGACAGAGCGCTGAGCAAGCCGGCTCGTGTCCTCCCATGCCCTCCAGTGCCCGGTCCGTTATCGTGACCCGTTATCAGTCAGCTCGTGGTCAAGTGACCCAAGAGGTGTAGTGAGAGGTGGGTATGGAAACAGCACATGTATGCAGTTACCACAGCCAGCTCAGAGAGTGGCTGTCCCACACATGACCTTGGTGTGCTAGACGTGCGAGTCGTGCCTTACTTTCCCCTGGCCCCCTGTTTAATGTTGTTGTTGTTGTTACTGTTGCTGCTGTTGTTGCTGCTGCAGCTGTTGTTCTTGTTGTTGCTGCAGCTGTTGTTGTTGTTGTTACTATTGTTGTTGTTGCTGCTGCTGTTGTTCTTGTTGCTGCTGCTGCTGTTGTTCTTGTTAATATTGTTGTTGTTGCTGCTGCTGCTGTCGTGCTTGTTGTTGCTGCTGCTGTTGCTGTTACTATTGTTGTTCTTGCTGCTGCTGCTGTTGTTCTTGTTGTTGCTGCTGCTGCAGCTGTTGTTGTTGTTGCTGCTCCTGCTCTTGTTGTTACTCTTGTTGTTGTTGTTGCTACTGCTGCTGTTGTTCTTGTTGCTGCTGCTGCAGCTGTTGTTGTTTTTGCTGCTGCTGCTGCTGCTGCTATTGTTGTTACTATTGTTGTTGTTGTTGCTGCTGCTGTTGTTGTTGCTGTTACTATTGTTGTTGTTGTTGCTGCTGTTTTTTGTTGCTGCTGCTGCTGCTGTTGTTGATACTATTGTTGTTGTTGTTGCTGCTGCTGTTGTTGTTGCTGCAGCTGTTGTTGTTGTTGCTGCTGCTGCTGTTGTTGTTGTTACTATTGTTGTTGTTGCTGCTGCTGCTGCGTTTGTTGATACTATTGTTGTTGTTGTTGTTGCTGCTGCTGTTGTTGTTGTTACTATTGTTGTTGTTGCTGCTGCTGCTGTTGTTGTTGTTGTTGTTGCTGCTGCTGCTGCTCAGTGCTGCTGCTGGTGTTGTTGTTGTTGTTGTTGTTGTTGTTGTTGTTGCTGCTGCTGCTAGAGTTGTTGTTGCTGTTACTGTTGTTGCTGTTGTTGTAATTGTTCCTGATGTTGATGTTCTTATTGCTGATGGGAATGTTGAGTATGCAATTATCTAGTGAGATTATTTTGTTTCTCGAATATTGCTGCTTCTAGCACACACTGATGTACAGTATTGTTCTTGTATGTTATTTGTGATATGTGCATTAGGGACACGTTTTCTTGTGTGATATAATTTATTATATTATTTATTGTATTATGGCATTTTATGTCTGTTTATTAAATTATTATCAGTTATAATGTTTTTACGTTCTTTTTATGTTTTTAAATGAATGAGCCTTCAGTAGTTAGTTGAACTGCCCTGTGAAGAATGATTAAAATACTTTCACTAAAATATATATAAAACTCTGTATGTGTGTGGTGGGGGGGGGTGGGGGGGGGGGGGGGGGGGGGGGCTACATATGGTCACGCACTGAGGTTTCGTCTACGCGTCGTCAGTTGTAGCCGGCGAGTCACCGAGTGCGGCAACTTAGTCATTATATCCATCTACCCCCCCTCTCTCTCCTCACTCTGTGCCTGTGTGTGTGTGTGTGTGCGCGCGCCAGTGCGTGCGTGCGTGCGTCGTGTGTGTGTGGTGTGTGTGTGTGTGTGTGCGTGTGTGTGTGTGTGTGTGTGTGTGGTGTGTGTGTGTTGTGTGTGTGTGTTTTGTGTTCAGTGTGTGTGTGTGTGTGTGTGTGTGTGTGTGTGTGTGTGTGTGTGTGTGTGTGTGTGTGTGTGTGTGAAAGGCGATGTTTCTGATCAGTTGCATCATCTATGTAGTGACTCGCTGATGCAACTGATTAGAAACAGCTCCTCCGTTTTTCAGTGTGGGTTATGTCCTAGATAACATGGCGGCAAAAATAATTCACCCATAGTCAAAGAAACAATGCTGCCGTGTGACACAATGGCGACTCCACGACATACTGTAAATATTTGCTAAACGGAAAACGAAAGGAAGCGCATCAAGACAACAACACTGTAACACGTACATTACATGTTTTGGGATAAATAAGACTAATTTGTTTTGTTTTTAAAGAGAGCAAAGGTCGGATGAAAATAAATTCTGGATTTTACGCCACTGTCCTAGGAATTGACTCTTATGATGCAACTGACCAGAAACACACCACTCGCACGCTACCTTCATCAACACACACTTTTGAAATGCCCCCCACAGTCTGGAAGGGAGACAACGCAGAAGCATGTTTCCTTTCCTTTCATCACTTCCGTTTTCGCCACGATCAGTTTCCCCCGGTGCCTTGCTATTTATTTGTAGCGTCTAGGTTGTCTCAGTATTCGCCCTTCAGACAGACTTTTTTTTCTCCGTAGTTTGCCTGCGGACAGGAGGATGGTGTTAACCGTGTCAATCAGTCAACAGAAACCAGCTGTTGGTATGTTTCGCGCTGTGGCATTTCACAGAATTTGCAATGTCCCTAATGATAAGTACATGTGTCAGTATACTGTATAGTCTACTCGTTGCAAATTATTCGCAGTTTCTTTTCGTCTTTTTTCTGTCTAGTGTCCAATTTCAACGTTTTGAAGATTGTGACACTTTTAATGCATGGCTGGGTTATATGGGTGTTTCCATAATCCACCGAACTCTGACACATGATCTGTGCCATGGACTACGGGATCTTTAACATGCATAGATCTCTCTCTCTCTCTCTCTCTCTCTCTCTCTCTCTCTCTCTCTCTCTCTCTCTCTCTCTCTCTCTCATATATATCTATTATGATCTTTTTGGATACTGTGTCCTGTAATAATAGTTGGTTTTAAATACTAAAATAGCCTCATCCAAAAGACATTTGAAGAGCCTGTACATAATTTGACTGGACAGAGAAATATAGCGCTACACATAAAGCCTTGACTGTAAGTATTAACACTAACAGTAACACTAACACTGTATAGTGTAACAGCCACTTATGACGAATCCATGAAGTGACCATGCTTGATCATGCTTAACTTGGCTTTCAAATTCAAGAGCAAATGCTCTTGCTCTGCACCACCGACTCTTCAGATAAGATAGTTCTCACTTGTCCATTCATCCATTCACTGGGTTGATTTAGTGACTGATGCATAGAACTACACAACTGCATGCACAACCAGGTTCAACAGGTGCCGGAAATATACAGATACAGCAAATGCAATACCATGAAAACAAAAAAGAAGAAATGTTGGCCTACAGCCAAACATACCATTGACATGATATCAATGGCAGTGACTGGCACTGCACATGTCAAACCACAATAATAAAAAGTTCCAGCAATGTTCGCTTGTTGCTACTGGAAATATTATGTGCACAGACTGATAGTGATACAGTGACACTGACAGTGAGTAACACCTTCAGCACCTGTATTCTTGCTCTTATATAAGTTATAACTGTCCAGGTTGACTGGGCATAAAAAAAGAGTTATTTACTTACCTGTATCCTCAGGCTGAGGAACCTCCTGTAGCAGTCAATATTTAAATTAAAAGATTGTGTTACCAAGTGTATAATGCTTGTCCAGTATGACCACATACATTTTTGTTTAACATGATTCTCAACACTGAAGCCATGTTCACACAGATGAGAGAACACTGCTGACACTGACAGTATCAGTATCACTGATCATCTGGTGTGATGTGTGTGAGTGTGGTGAATGCCTGAAAGCATTTTTCAATCATTGATACTATGTGATCACATTCACAAGTCTGCAGTACGAGATCACCCAGAAAGTAAAACGTACTGGTCCATGTACCTGCATCATGCACTCTGCAGGAAAAGTAGTTCACAATTGATCCATGAACAGAAGTGTGTCAAACTGTGTAGATAGCACTGCAAGCATTTGGTTGCCATGGTCACAGTCCAGTTGAGGGAAAATGCTGACATGTGGTGTCTGGCACTGGTAGATGTCAGAGTTGATCATACATTTTGGTAATGCTAACGCACTACACATCCTGATGTTACAGACTACAGAGAGAAAAAGAGAGAGAGAGAATGTAGTTAGGGGCAAGAATCAAAGATATTTTAAACTTAGAGATAAAAACAGTATAGTATTTTGAACTTGGATTTGGAAACTGTGCAAGGACTTTGTCAAATGCCTACATAGGTGACCTGTGTAATAAAACTATACTATTATTATTACTTCTTAAACTAGAAGGTGATTTGTCATTTGAGCATGCTGAGATACTCTCACTGTAGTGTAATTTACTAACTGTGAGACAATGGCTTTTTAGTTAGAGTTCTAACTTCACTTTTTTAGTACAATAGTAGTAATAGTACTGACATACATATAATATATATATATATATATATATATATATATGGATTGTTTTTTGTTTTTCCAGAGGTATCATCTTGTCTTCTTCAGCTAGCACTTAGCAGTACTGTGGGTCATTATAATGTGCATGTGCATTCATTTAATATCAGTGAGATTTTAACATTTGACATAGTAGTAATACTAATAGTTATGACATTTATGGACTGGTCGATTTTTAAAATTTTATTTAAAAGAGGAAAAAATCCAGAGGTATCATCTTGTCTTCTTCAGCTAGCAGTAATGTGGGTCATTATAATGTATGCATTCGTTTAATATCATTGATATTATCAGTCAAATTTTAACATTTGACATCAGTCAGAATTTAATTTTTATCTGATGTGACTTAAATTATACTCAGTTTACCGATTTTTTTCTATTTTTATTTCAGCTGCAGTGTTGACAGCAAAGTTGTTAAAAAGCAAAGGCAGTCAGAATTTAATTTTTATCTGAGGTGACTTAAATTATACTCAGTTTACTGATTTTTTTATATTTTTATTTCAGCTGCAGTGTTGACAGCAGAGTTGTTGAAAAGCAAAGGCAGTGCTGTCAGCTGGTCTTTTGACTCTGATAACTCCTTGGCCACAGATAGGTAAAGTGACTTATTAAGTTATTATTAATCACTAAATCAGTCAAATTATCAGCTTATGACAATGCATTATGTAATATGTATATGTACCCAGTAGCTAAACTCAGCTTGACAACATTTTTTACAAGTGAATGAGAGAGTTAGATTGTTAGAATGCTAACATTGTAACAAAGTAACCGACTTAGCAACATTTTCAATTGGAATCTCCAAGGATAAAGACTAAAAGAGAGAGAGAGAGAAAGAGCATAACTGAATCAAGTGTTGGAACATGATGACATGGACTTAGATTTACCATTGCTAATTTATCATGCATATTTTTTACAGAGATGTCACCTTCTCATCTTCAGCCAGCATTGGGAGATATCTGGCAAGATCATTTCCAGCAGAAAAACTTGAAGGAGAGACTATCCTGGAGAAAACCGAGGTATTTTTCTCTGTGAATAGCCAGTAGTTAAAGTACAGTAGTACAATAGACACAGAGCTTTATTTTTTATAGCCCAAAACGTACAGTACTGGCAATAACAGTGACTGGTAATTTGCCACTTGAGGCAACAAACCTTGTATCTTATAGTTGTATTAGGCATGGGATTTATCAGACAGTTGTCTAAAATCAGATTAGTTGGGTGGTTTGTTGTAAAGGGATTTAGGGGATTTTAGACTATTTTTGCTGTTGCTATCTCATATCTGTATGCAACGCCAGGTTCATTTATGTGAAATATAATTTAGGAAAAGGTTTCAGAAAAAGTGGTCTTGAAAGAGAGATGGTCTTTGTCCAGTTCATTTACGTGAATATGGATATCAGAATAGAAGGGAAAGATTTCAGAAAAAGAGGTCTTTAGTTTATGGAGGGGTTGTCTCTCAGCAGGGTTGGCTTTCATGAAGGGTTCCACTGCAGCAAATTCTGGCTTAAATATGGTAGGTTGGATGAATTTGGATCCGGTTTTTCAATGTTTTCAGAACCAAGGAGATGGGGTGCATGCATGTGCTTTGACCTTTTCTGCTTCAACAGGCTGTTCTTTCATTGCTGTGCCCTTCACCCTCACAGCTTCCTTGGTTTCATTTAAACATCTTCTAATGCAGAAGTCAGGAGTGTTATTATTGCCTTAATTTGTTAGGTTTAAGTTGCTGCAAGTACATTTCATGAAGCCCATTGTTTGCATTTTGTAAGGTTGACCACTGGATCAACTTCGCATATGGTCAACTGTCATGTGCGTCTGAGTTCACCACAGCCCTGGACTACCTGGATAGTGTCCTGAAACCTGCCACCTACCTAGTCGGACATGCCCTGACTCTGGCCGACTTTGCTGTCTGGGAAGTTCTTCAAGGTGAGTAGACCAACAAGGGTAGAGGGTTCCACGCTTAGCTCCGAGCCCTGTATCCCATAGTTACATCCCCGCAAGCTTCCGGTCAGACCACTCTCGTGTTGCTCAGTGAAATGCTCCACTCTTTGAGTCTGATTCCAGCATTCAAATGATTATGATCTGCCTCCTTTGATTGCTGCTGGTATCTCTCAGACTTATCATCAACCAGCTTGCTTCATTACTTATTTTCAAGATTTTGTTCAGATCCAGCAGTCGTTGACTCTGTTGCTGTGTTCTATCTTGTACGCAAAATATGGTGTGTGTTTTTAGGGCCTTTTTGCCTGCTGGAATGTTTGTTGTGACATTCTGATTGGCTGAAGGTGCTCAAGTCATTGGCAGTCCATAACCCTGCAGTCAGACTGAGAGTGCCTGAAAACAAAAGACCAGCAACTGCAGAATGCTTCAGTAAGCAGCTCAAAGCCCAGCAGAAATCAACCCCTCAGAATGTGGAACATTACTGCAAGTTTCTCTGTTAGGCAGCAGTGACTATGAGTGAGTACAACAAAGCCCTGCAGAGGTCAGCCTCACAGAATGTGGAACATTACTACAAGTTTCTCTGTTAAGTTGCAGGCAGCAGTGACTATGAGTGAGTACAACAAAGCCCTGCAGAAGTCAGCCCCTCAGAATGTGGAACATTACTACAAGTTTCTCTGTTAAGTTGCAGGCAGCAGTGACTATGAGTGAGTACAACAAAGCCCTGCAGAGGTCAGCCCTTCAGAATGTGGAACATTACTACAAGTTTCTCTGTTAAGTTGCAGGCAGCAGTGACTATGAGTGAATACAACAAAACCATGCAGAAGTCAGCCTCACAGAATGTGGAACATTACTACAAGTTTCTCTGTTAAGTTGCAGGCAGCGGTGACCGTGAGTGGTTAGACCAAAACCCTGCAGAAGTCAGCCCCTCAGAATGTGGAACATTAAGTACTACAAGTTTCTCTGTCTCTTTGCAGGCTGCAGTCAGTGGCACAAAACCCTGCAGAAGTCAGCCCCTCAGAATAATGCAGAACATTAAGTACTACAAGTTCCTCCACGTTCTGCATTATTCTTAGGGGCTGACTTCTGCACGGTTTTGTGCCACTGAAGTCAGCCCCTCAGAATGTGGAATGTTACTACAAGTTTCTCTGTGTTTGCAGGCAGCAGTCAGTGGCACAAAACCCTGCAGAAGTCAGCCCCTCAGAATGTGGAACGTTACTACAAGTTCCTCTGCTCCCTGGCTCCCTTTTCTGCGGTACTGCTGCACCTGCCACAGACTGAGGTCAAGGACACCAAGAAGGGTGACACTTCTGTGAGGATGAGTTTCACTGAGCCTGTAGATCTGATAATTGTGGATGAGAGTTACTTTTGTGTGCTAAGCTAGCTGATGTGATGCAGTGCCATGAAGCTCTTATGGAAGAAACCCGTAACAGCTAAACAATAGACCAGCCTGGTTATTAAAGAAATACCTCTGTGCCTATTCTGTTTCCCACACACACCCACACCTACACCCCCAACCCAAATTGTTAACCTCTTGTTAAGGGCTCCCACTTGGTGAGCAATAAAAATTTATTATTTATTATCGTGATCTTCAGAGAGGATCCTTGGTTTAGCTGGCAGTGTTTGAAGGATGTGGAATAACATGAAAAAGAAAGAATAGTTGTGACATATTTGCAATATCATGACCTTAACAGGTGTTTGTGGTGTGAAAAATCTGAACATAAGTGTTAACAGTAATCCTAACAAGGAAAATAAATGATATATAAAACACCCCATATTCCAACACTAGCATCACACACACACACACACACACACACACACACACACACACACACACACACACACACACACACACACACACACACACCACACACACACACACACACACACACACACACACACACTCTCTCTCTCTCTCTCTCTCTCTCTTTGGGAAAAAAATGAGCCATTTATTCTGCCATGGGATCACATATGCATGATCTTCTACAGCAAGACTTGATTCAGGTAGAATATTTTAATTAAGACGTTTATAGACATATATATGTGTGTGTGATGTATGCTATTCTGTGTGTGCTGTAATGAACCCATGTGTATGTGTGAAAATGCAGAAGAAGAAGACTTAGAAAGAAGGTATTTATGTCTCAGGTGAAGAAGGAGGAGGGCAAGTTTGTGGAGCTGCCGGGAGCTGAGATGGGGAAAGTGGTGACCCGTTTTCCACCAGAAGCTAGCGGGTGAGGCACCAGGGCACCCTGCAATGGTGTCATTGAATCATTGTTAGATGTCACGTTCTGTAATGGTGTCATTGAATCATTGTTAGATGTTAACTGGGCATAAAACACAAAATTACCTACTTACTCATTGTTAGATGTCATATTCTGTGATGGTGTCATTGAATCATTGCGTTAGATATCACATTCTGTGATGGTGTCACTCAATCGTTGTGTTAGAGATCACATTCTATAATGGTGTCACTGAATCATTGTTAGATCTCACATTATGTGATGGTGTCACTGAATCGTTATGTTAGCTATCACATTATGTGATGGTGTCACTGAATCATTATGCTTGAATCATTATGCTAGATATCACATTCTGTGATGGTGTCACTGAATCATTGTTAGATACCACAGTTTGATATCACATAATGTGATGGTACCACTGAATTGTTATGTTAGAATTTAGATGTCACATTCTGTGATGGTGTCACTGAATCATTGTTAGATATCACGCTCTGTGATGGTGTCACTGAGTCATTGTGTGAGATATCACATTCTGTGATGGTGTCACTGAGTCACTGTGTTAGGTATATCTCATTCTGTGATGGTGTCACTGAGTCATTGTGTTGGATATCACATTCTGTGATGGTGTTACTGACTTATTGTGTTAGATATCATGTTCTGTGTTGGTGTCACTGAATCATTGTGTTAGATATCACATTCTGTGATGCATCCCATTGTGTGTGTGTTATTTATCATTTACAATTCCTTTGTTTAGTGTTACTGGCCAACATTGTAACGCTGTTACTAATATTGAGTTTTATAATGAAAATAATGTACGAACAATGGACGTTCATGTGAACATGGAAGATGAATGCACGAAAGGAGGCTGACACGCTGAGCTCACACCCAGCTCCCATCATACCAGGCCCTTCCTTGCCTGTAGTTCTTGGCTTGATGGTGAACATGACCCACACGCTTGTGTGCTCTTGTCTTCCAGCTACCTGCACATCGGCCATGCCAAGGCTGCTCTCCTCAATGCCTATTACCGTGACATTTTCAAGGGGACGCTGATCATGCGCTTTGATGACACCAACCCTGCCAAGGAAAACGCAGAGTTTGAGAAGGTGCGTATCCACAAAAAGAGAAAAAGAAGAAAAAGGGAAAAATTCACATTTATTACATATGATTGATCTGTGTGCAAAGTTTGCAGACTAACAATTTGCAAGCATTCATGAAGCTGTCTGAATGCTCAAAGATGAAACTGAAATATATATTTTTTTGGCGGGGGGTGGGGGGGTTCGTAGCATAATTATAGTGAAATGACTGTGTGTTGGCAGGTGATTCTGGAGGACGTGGCCATGCTGGGGATTGAGTACGACCGGTTCAGTCACACATCGGACCACTTTGACACGCTGCTGGCCAAGTGCGAGCAGCTGATCAGGGAGGGCAAGCTGTACTGCGACAACACCGACCCAGAGACCATGAAGAAGGAGAGAGATGAGCGCAAGGAGTCCAAGAACAGGAACAACAGTACGTTGCACAGTCCTTGAGATGCATTACAGCTTCTTCTTCTTCCTGTGTGGATGTGTGCTGGTCTCAGTGAGACTGTTTTCTCCCTGTCCTGCCTGGGGCCGCAGAGCTTGGTCTGATGTTGTTGATGTTTCTCTGCCTGGGTCCACAGTGCTTGGTCTGATGTTGTTGATGTTTCTTTGCCTGGGGCCACAGTGCTTGGTCTGATGTTGTTGATGTTTCTCTGCCTGGGGCCACAATGCTTTGTCTGATGTTGTTGATGTTTCTCTGCCTGGGGCCACAGAGCATGGTCTGATGTTGTTGATGTTTCTCTTCCTGTCGTGCCTGGGGCCACAGAGCTTGGTCTGATGTTGTTGATGGTTCTCTCCCTGTCCTGCCTGGGGCCACAGAGCTTGGTCTGATGTTGTTGATGTTTCTCTGCCTGTACTGCCTGGGACCACAGAGCTTGGTCTGATGTTGTTGATGTTTCTCTCCCTGTCTTGCCTGGGGCCACAGTGCTTGGTGTGATGTTGATGTTTCTCTCCCTGTCCTGCCTGGGGCCACAGAGCTTGGTTTGATGTTGTTGATGTTTCTCTCCCTGTCCTGCCTGGGGCCACAGAGCTTGGTCTGATGTTGTTGATGTTTCTCAGCCTGTACTGCCTGGGGCCACAGAGCTTGGTCTGATGTTGTTGATGTTTCTCTCCCTGTCCTTCCTGGGACTCCAGAGCTTGGTCTGATGTTGATGTTTCTCTCCCTGTCTTGCCTGGGGCCACAGTGCTTGGTGTGATGTTGATGTTTCTCTCCCTGTCCTGCCTGGGGCCACAGAGCTTGGTCTGATGTTGTTGATGTTTCTCTCCCTGTCCTGCCTGGGGCCACAGAGCTTGGTCTGATGTTGTTGATGTTTCTCTGCCTGGGGCCACAGAACTTGGTCTGATGTTGTTGATGTTGATAGCTTTTATACAGTGCTATTCTCTGCTCTCATGCACACTCACTGCACTTTTGTCTGCAGGGGGGGGGGGGGGGGGGTCTCCATTTGCCAATGAGTCTTTTTTGATAGATAGTGGCTGGGGAATCTCTACAGTGTGTGTACTGCTGTCTAGTTTGAGGGGACACAGTGGTGAAGGGACTAATCTGTGGCCCTGTGGTTGTGCAGTCAGTTGTGACCAGAACAGTCTCAGCAGGACAACCTGATCACACCCTTGAACAACCATAAAGTAATTGTGGCATTAACACCTGTTTGATAAAACATGCTCTGCAGCGCTCAGCAGAGATATGACAGAGGGGCCGGGGGGGGGGAAGTCCGTATTCAGAAAAATAGTGGGAATATTCACTGATTTACTGAGTGTACTGTGATTGAATTGTCTCCTCTGGCAAATGCCTCTAATCATTTAGCACTTGACACCAGCTGTGTTGTTTGGGAGTCAGATTGTGCCTGTTTAAACTGGCCGATTGGCTTGAGTTGAATTGAAGTCCACGAGGTGGACCAAGTCCTTCAGGCAGCTGCATATTCAGGAAAGCACCCAGAGAATTTGTGTGTGTGGATCATCTCCATTTCCGGTGGCATGGGCCATTCTAGGTGTTGAAAAGAACCTGTCTGTGTTCTAGGTGTTGACAAGAACCTGTGTTCTAGATGTTGAAAAGAACCTGTCTGTGTTCTAGGTGTTTAAAAGAACCTGTCTGTGTTCTAGATGTTGAAAAGAACCTGCCTCTGTTTTAGATGTTGAAAAGAACCTGTCTGTGTTCTAGATGTTGAAAAGAACCTGCCTCTGTTTTAGATGTTGAAAAGAACCTGTCTGTGTTCTAGGTGTTGAAAAGAACCTGTCTGTGTTCAAGGTGTTGAAAAAACCTGTCTGTGTTCTAGGTGTTGAAAAGAACCTGTCTGTGTTCTAGGTGTTGAAAAGAACCTGTTTATTTGGGAGGAGATGAAGAAGGGGAGTGAAGTGGGCCAGAAGTTCTGCGTGAGGGCCAAGATTGACATGAACTCCAACATTGGGTGCATGCGAGACCCCACTTTCTACCGCTGCAAGCCAGAGTCCCATGTTCGAACAGGGACAAAGTACAAGTAAGTGTTTTCTGTCTCACCCAGCATCTTCTCTTTTCTCTGTCTGTCTGTTTGCCTGTCCTCTCTCTGTGTGTGTCTCTCTTTCTCTCTCTCTCTCTCTGTCTGTCTGTCAAGGACAGGTTGCCCAGCAGGCATTCGTGCCTAAACCTTTATCCTTGCGTAATTAAAGTTCAGTCAATCAATCTCTGTATGTATGCATATTCTTCCACCTTCCTCCCCAGCTGATTATTGCTTTGATGTGAAATTGAGTTTGTTCAGTTTCATTGTGATTTCCCATTTCTTCTTCTTCTCTGTCTTTTGTTTTGTTATGTTTTTTGATAGCATATTCCTTGAGATTGCTCAGTGTTTGCAGTTCAGATTGGCTTTTGCGTGCTTTTGTCTTTACAATTTCGCATGACAGTAGCGATAATTTTTGTCTGATTTCAAAAGAGCAATTGATTTACACACATGGGAAGGGAAGGTGAAGATGACAGATTAGACAAAAAAGGTGTATACATCTACATTATGTTTGCAGTCTGCAATGATTGCCAGATGAGGTATGTTTTGTGCCTTGTTTCAGGGTGTACCCTACCTATGACTTTGCTTGCCCCATCGTGGACAGCATTGAGGGAGTGACACATGCTCTCCGAACAACTGAGTACCATGATCGGGACGTTCAGTATTTCTGGGTCCTGGATGCCTTGAGTGAGTGTCTAGCTTTGAATAATGTTCTGGTTGCAAGCTAAGCAGTATGTCTCTGTGTATGTGAACTCTCTCTCTCTCTCTCTCTGTCTCTCTGTCTCTCTCTCTCTCTCACACACACACACACACACACACACACACACACACACACGTGCACATACACAGAGACATGCATGCACGCGCGCACACACACACACACACACACACACTCAAACACTTCAATAAGTGAACATCCATGGCCAACTCCAGCAGTGGCTATTGGTGTCACACCATTATTGTCACATATATTTTATCAGTGTAGTGATGAAAATTACATTTGACCTAAAAATGTCTTTCTTCTTGATCAGATTGAAACGTACATGTAGTTGTGGTTTCTTGCAGCTTTAAGAAAAAAAGGAACTAAAGTAAAAACATTATTAATATGTTCCAGACATGAGGAAGCCCTACATCTATGAGTACAGTCGCCTGAACCTTCAAAACACAGTTCTGTCAAAAAGGAAGCTGACCTGGTTCGTCAATGAGGGCCTGGTTGATGGATGGTGAGAGTTCATTTTTGTTTTGTGTGTGCCCAAGTGTACATGTTCTGCTTGGTGGTTTGCTCATAATGGATTCTCTCTGCATGCCTGTTTGTATTCAGTCTTGTGACATGCATGGCATGAAGTCAGTGGTGCATTGTGTGTATTCCTTGTTCTTTTGTGTAAGGGATGATGCAGCGGTATATGTGTATATTCCTTGATCTTCCGTCTAAGGGATGATGTATGTGTATATTCCCTGTTCTTCTGTCTAAGGGATGATGTATGTGTATATTCCTTGTTCTTCTGTCAAAGGGATGATGCAGCGGTGTATGTGTATATTCCTTGATCTTCCATCTAAGGGATGATGTATGTGTATATTCCCTGTTCTTCTGTCTAAGGGACGATGTATGTGTATATTCCTTGTTCTTCTGTCAAAGGGATGATGCAGTGGTGTATGTGTATATTCCTTGATCTTCAGTCTAAGGGATGATGCAGCAGTGTATGACATGTGTATATTCCTTGACCTTCTGTCTGAGGAATAATGCAGCGGTGTATGTGTATATTCCTTGATCTACTAAGGGATGATGCACCAGTGCATGTGTATATTCCTTGATCTTATGTCAAAGGGATGATGCAGCGGTGGATGAGTATATTCCTTGATCTTATGTCAAAGGGATGATGCACCAGTGCATGTGTATATTCCTTGATCTTATGTCAAAGGGATGATGCACCAGTGCATGTGTATATTCCTTGATCTTATGTCAAAGGGATGATGCACCAGTGCATGTGTATATTCCTTGATCCTTCTGTCTAAGGGATGATGCAGCAGTGTATGACATGTGTATATTCCTTGTTCTTCTGTCTAAGGGATGATGCAGCAGTGTATGAGTATATTCCTTGTTCTTCTGTCTAAGGGATGATGCAGCAGTGTATGTGTATATTCCTTGTTCTTCTGTCTAAGGGATGATGCTCGGTTTCCAACAGTGCGAGGTGTGTTGCGCCGTG
Organism: Alviniconcha marisindica; assembly: GCA_018857735.1. Lineage (NCBI taxonomy): Eukaryota > Metazoa > Mollusca > Gastropoda > Provannidae > Alviniconcha > Alviniconcha marisindica. The sequence goes on from JABMCL010000977.1 coordinate 223,098, forward strand.
GTATGACAGTGGAAGGCCTCAAGCAGTTTATCGTCACTCAGGTGGGTTATTAAAAGTTTATTTGTGGGATTAAATCTGTTGATATGATATGTACATGGCATCTGTTTGGGATATTTATTTTTTCCACAGTAAAAAAAAGTGTGAAGACAGGAAGGAAAAAACTTTAAACTTTAATAGACTAAAATTGATGTGCCTAGAACTACTTGCAGAATTTGCTCTGCAAAACAGCGATACATTACTAGTGGTAGTAGCAGTATTCTAACAGAATGATGATAGTCTTGGAAATGTATTAGCATTATTTTTATGAAGTGGGTAAAATCCTATGCACGCCTGGGGAAACAAATAGACTTTAATAGACTAAAATTGATGTGCCTAGAACTACTTACAGAAGTTGCACGGCAAAACAGCGATACATTACTAGCGGTAGTAGCAGTATTCTGTTCTGAAGATGTGGAACATGTGGTGAAAGACCACCAGAAAAATCATGAAACACTGGGGTGGAAAAGAGGGCTAGTCTTGGGAGAGGGTGCAAGAGCTCTTTGATGTTGACATGTGAACAGGAGAGTTACAGGAACTTGGTCTTAAAGCTGGGGTGTTCTCTCATGAAGGTGGTCTTCTTCATTAGAGGCATACATGGTGGTCTTCATCAGGGGCACACTACACGCATCAGCTGTATGCCTACTGCCCCCAGGTCTCTGCCACAGTTGGTTACACAGTAGCATTGAAAAGTGACAGAGTTTGTTTTTCCATCAGCATATGAAAGGAAGGGAGCACTCCAAGCAGTGGCTACATTCCTACTGTCCACATGGTCTCTGCCACAGTTAGTTACACAATAGCATCAAAAAGTGACAGATAAGAGTTTGTTTTTCCATCAGCATGTGAAAGCATCAGCTGCATTCCTAGTGCCCTCCATGGTCTCTGCCACAGTTGGTTACACAATAACCTCAAAATCTGACACATAAGAGTCTGTTTTCCATCAGCATGTAAAAGGAAGGGGAGCTGTAACTGTGATGTAAGCAGCTGTGGCAGAGATGTGAGGGGGTGGGTCCATAGTCGATGTTTGGAGTGTGCATCATGGGGTCTGCTGTAATTTCCTTGCCCCTTGCGTTCATGAAGTGAATTGTGACAGAAGTGTTGGTGTGTGCAGGGCTCATCCCGTTCAGTGGTCATGATGGAGTGGGACAAAATCTGGGCCGTCAACAGAAAGGTAAGCCAGCTTGTTTTGTGGCTCTGCTCCTCCCGTTGGTTGTTTTCCGTTGCTCACAGTCGCCTACAGGAATACACACGTGTACTGTAGACCATGACAGGGAGCTGCAGTCCAACTAAACTGTTAGGGCTATTAAATGACTTTGTCTGTTTCATTTGTTTTGTTTTGGACCACTTTGCTGCATTGGCTCCACTGTCTGCTTTGTTTTTCCCCATTTGTGGTGTCAGAGCTTGTTATGCAGTCCTTGGGCTGGTTTCAGAGTGAGAAGTTCCTTGTCTAGTTCTTGTGGTAGTTTCAAAGTGAGAAGTTCTCTCCCTGGTCCTTGGAGTAGTTTCAGAGTAGAAGTTCCTTGTCTGTCCTTGGGCTGGTTTCAGAGTGAGAAGTTCCTTGTCTGGTCCTTGGGTTAGTTTCAGAGTGAGAAGATTTTTGTCTGATCCTTGGGCTAGTTTCAGACTGAGAAGTTTCTTGTGGTCCTTGGGCTAGTTTCAGAGTGAGAAGTTCCTTGTCTGGTCCTTGGGCTAGTTTCAGAGTATAAGTTCCTTGTCTGGTCCTTGGGCTAGTTTCAGAGTATACGTTCCTTGTCTGGTCCTTGGGCTAGTTTCAGAGTGAGAAGTTCCTTGTCTGGTCCTTGGGCTAGTTTCAGAGTGAGAAGTTCCTTGTCTGGTCCTTGGATGACACTTGGGTAAATTTCAGAATGAGAAGTTCCTTCTCTGGTCCTTGGGTTAGTCTCAGAATAGTGAGCTCATTGAATGACTCTTGGGTTAGTTTCAGAGCAGGAGGCTGGACATTGTCTAGTCCTTTAGTGAGACAGATAGATGAGGTCCCATGTGCTACCCTGTGAAGGAAACATAGTGGTGGAAAAATAGCCTTTCAAAATTGTGTGGGTATTCCACCAGTTTTTTACTCAGCAGACTGTTTGTTGGGTGTGACTTGCAGCTGCCTCTCCTCTGGGATAGCTGCTAGAACTGACTGAGACAATAAGCTTGGTCACCCAAAATACGTCAACATCTCTTTTTCTGTGTGTGTGCATGCTTGTTGGATGGATGGCTAAACTTGTTTGTTGTCTCCAGAGAAGTACTGGTGGGGACCAAGATCCCAGGAGGTGGGGGAAGAGGGAGGCTGTACCTGACGCTATGCTGTCACCACCAGAATGATTTCTCCATTAAGATGGGCAGCGATGACAGCCAATCTAATGTTTTATTAATGGTGAGGGGCAAAGTCACAAGACAGTGTTCACAGACCACAGCTTCTGAAGAGAGAGGAGATTCTGGGTGGTATCGAACCAAGCTCCTTCTACTTACCAGCTTAATGCCAATTTGTGCTGCAGGTGATCGACCCCATTGTGCCACGCTTCACTGCCCTGCTGAAGGAGGAGGTGGTTCCAGTCAACATCAGCGCGGCCAAGGTGCAGTCCAAAGAGGTCGCCAAACATCCCAAGGTCAGCCAGCTTCCTCTCATCTACCTTTACTCTTAGTGTGGAGTTTCAGTCACAGTCACAGCGGTTGTTGAGTTTTTATTGGTGGTGTTTCTTCATTGTTGTTTGTATGGCAGGGTGGATGGTGAGCTCGGACATACCACCTTCCTCAGTTTATGGTTCAGATTTAAATGAGAATGTAATAAGTATGTTGAGGTACTTCTGTTATTGTTTTGTTGTTGGTTGTTGGTTACATTCCTTCTCTTGAATCCATGGCTCATCCTGTAAAAGAGGATCAATTGTTTAAGTATGCAACCTTTTGACGGCATTGTATGTGGCACTGTTCATTTTGCATGATATCCAGCAGCTTGAGTCATTCACTATTATGTTTGTGAGCATTTTAGTTGTTCCTTTTGTTTTTTTCTGTTACTTTTTATTTGGGGGGTCTAGTTGATGTCCTAATGCCAGTTTCATAGTTCATTTAAATGTTTGCTAAATTGAATCTCAATGCTATTGGGATGTTTTGTATAGAATGAGGATGTGGGTATGAAGACGATCTGGTATGGCCCCAAAGTGTACATCGAAGGTGCCGATGCTGCCTGCGTGAAGGAGGGAGAGGTGGTCACCTTCATCAACTGGGGCAACATCATCATCAAGAAAATCAACAAGTTAGCTATGTAGCTGTGTATGTGCGTGCGTGTGTGTGTGTGTGTGCACACGCACGTGTGTGTATGTGTTCTTGCATGCATGCATGTGTGTGTGCCTTCATACATGCAAATTAGTACACTGACAACTTCTAAAAGCAAACTGGAACTTTTTGTGTGCGTGTGTGTACTTGTGTGCATGCATGTGTGTATGTGTGCATACATGCAAATCAGTACACTGACAACTTCTAAAAGCAAACTGGAACTTTTGTAAGTGATCAGAGGTGAATGCTTGTAAATGTTTTCACACCAAATGAAATCTGTTTTCTTTTCTTCTTCTTTTTTTTCTTCTTTTTTACCAGGTGTGAATGCTAATGAAGGGAGACAATTATTTTTTGGTGGCAATGAATTTCCTGTCTTCTGTGTTTTTGGCAGGTCATTTTTTTTCCAGTTTACACTTTTTCAATATTGAAATGTTGCAGAGATGCTACTGGAAAGGTGACTTCCATTACTGCAGAACTGAATCTTGAGAACACTGTAAGTAAAGTGGAATTTTGGAGAAGAAAAGTTGATGTATGACTAGGGTTTATAAAATGACACTGTTCTTTGAGGCTCAGGAGTATGATGTATGATTCCTTTTTTTCTTCTTCTTTTCTTCTCCATTAAAATTTTCTTCATTTTGTTTGTTTGTTTTGTTTTGTTTGTTGTATTAAGGAACTTGAATAAAGTGTGTTTTTGTTGTTGTTTAGTGTGTGTGTTGGGGTGGGGCATGGTTGGGGGCGGGGGGCGGGGGTGCATTTGTAATTTGTATTTGATCATCATATGCTTGGCATTTTGGCAGTACTCTCCTTGACTAAAAAAAGAAAGAAAATAAAGCAGCCCATGTACATCAGTCCCTGGTCATCACCATGGTCAGAGTGCATGCAATTTTTGTATCTACATGTCATGGTCAGAATTGGCATTTCTGAAGTCCTGTGTGTCAGGGGGGAAGTGATCTGACATTTTGATGGCTGCTGTACAGGACTACAAGAAGACGCAGAAGATCACATGGCTGACGGATGTGGAGGGTGCCATAGACAGCAGCCAGGGAGCACTGATTCCGGCAGTGTGCGTACAGTATGACCACATCATCACCAAGGGTGTGCTGGACAAGGACGAGGACTTCAAAAGCTACATCAACACTGACTCTAAGGTAGAGTGCTTTGGTCATGCAGAGATTAGAGTTGTTGTCATTTTCATTCCTGTGATAGAACTTGGAGATCCATACAGAGCAAGGAGAGATTTTGTGTATGCATCTGTTTTCCTCACTATTCATCAGTGCATCTATACAGCTTGCCATGAAACACACCTCTCCTTGTCCTTGTCATCTTTTCAGGCTCAGCTAAAAATGCATCTCTCACTCATTGCCTTTCCATGAAATTATTTATCTAACTGTGCATAATGAACAATGATAATGGTGTGTTTGTAGAGAGAGTGAATTATAGCTGAATTAGCCTGACGTTTGTTTCAGCTGGCATGTTCTGGGAGTGTTTGGGTGTAGTTGTGTGTGTACATAGTCCTTGTCCATTGCAAGGTATTTTGTAACTGTTTCTTTGTACTTGTATTCGTACAGCGCTAAGAGGGTAATTTTTTCACAGGATTTGTACTAAACAAAGGTCTGTTGTTGTTTTTCTCCATTGGAACAACACTGTTTACAGTCTTCTGTATCTAAATATAACTCCTCAGCAATTAATGACTTGCTTGGGATTTTTTTTTACGCTTTGACCTAGAAATATACAAAAGTCTGTGTAATTATTGCTAGAGGTATCTGTATTCAGCTGTGTGATGATTGCTTGGTGTCTGTGATGTCCCGGAGCAGAAGGAGCAGGAGATGCTGGGGGACCCCTGCCTGGCCTCGCTGAAGAAGGGGGAGATCATCCAGCTTCAGCGCCGCGGCTACTTCATCTGCGACCAGCCTTATGTGTCCGCCAGGTCACACACTTCATTACTAGTTTATTGTATTCTATTATTTTTAGTTTATTTTTTACTTGTTTATTGATTGTCAAAGGCAGACAACTGAATTTCCTTTTAAAGAACTGTTACTGTATTGTCTTCTCCTGCAGACCCTCCCCAGGGTTGCTCTCATCTCTGTTCTTGTGCCAAACCAGTGCTTTGGCCCTAACCCTGATGGAATGCCATCTTGCTGTTGGTGGTAGGGTTGGGGTGGGGTGTGGCTTGAGAGTTTTTGTGCGCAGGAATGGGACAGACTGATTGGGGAACATGACATAGATACACTTTGAAGATCAGGATTAGATGATTAGTTAGATGAGTGTTTGTGTGTGTACGATAAAATGAGTGTATCCTAGTGTCTTTGTAAGTGCTCCTGCTCTCATGAGATGTGGCGCCATAAATAATCTGTTATCGTCATTAGTTTTGAATGTAAAATTTGTACTCCAAAATGTATTCATGGGGGCTATAATCATAATGAAAAAAATACTTGCCAGCATGAAATCACGAAGAACAACTCTTTCCCCACTTCCTTCCCCTAAGAGAAAACAAAACAAATGAAAAAAAGAAAACAGCATTATCAGCAGGAGCTTTTTTTCCATTCATTGTGTTGCCCTCCTTGTGGATATTTGCCTGATGACTCGCCACACCTGTTTGTGAAAGCAAGGGATGTTTTCACTTGTCACTGCCCATGTGTGTTGTAGCCCATACACAGGCCGTGCCAGCCCATGTGTGTTGTTCAGCATCCCAGATGGCCACCAGAAGGAGATGCCCACTGCTGGGTCAAAGCACAAGGAGGAAGGGCCGAAGAAAAGCACCAGCGCCAAAGAGGTAAGCAAACAGTCCTGACCTGGCCAGCTGCTTGCTGAGGAGTGTTGCAGTTTCTGGTGTGTATGTGTGTATGTGGTGTGTGTGTGTGTGTATGTATGTATGTGTGTGTGTGTGCCTGCATGTGTGGGTATGTGTGAGCAAGTGCGTGTGTGCGTGCATGTGTGCACAAGTATGTGTGTGTGCATGTGCATGTACATGTATATATGTGTGCATGCGTGTGTGTGTGTGCATCCATGCGCGCATACCTGTGTGTGTGAGTGTGTGCATGTGTGTGTCTGTCCATCTGTCTGTGTCTGTGCTTGTGTGATGCCTGTTGGAGATACACTATATGTGTTAACCATGCAAAAATGAATGCTGTTCACATTTTTTTGAGGGCCAGTGCCAAAAATAGCCTGTATGCTATCTGACCCTTCTGTGGTCAGCAGGTGCTCCCACAGAATGTAGAGTTTCACTGCTGAATTTATCAGCTTGCTATACTGACATTTGCCCTTGATGGCATCATCATTTATCTTTGCTAGGAGTCATAAGATCTCATTAGCATGTTTTTGACATGACATTGACAGTCAGACAGTGCTGATGTGTGACAGAAAGCTCAGCCACAAAGGCCCTTGCCTTTAGGGTAGAGGCCCATTTTCAGTCTGTTTTTGACATGACGTTCATGTGCCATTGTGCGACAGAAAGCTCAGAGCAAGATAGGCAAGGCGGCAGAGTAGAGTCCCATCTATGGCATGTTTTTGACATGCCATTGATGTCCTAATGTGCCTGTGTTTGACAGAAAGCTCAGAGCAAGAAAGGCAAGGCGGCAGAGAAGTCCCCTCAGGATGAAGAGCCACCACAGCAGGTGGGGTCAGCTGTTGCCAACGACCTTGACAACCAGATCCGTGCCCAAGGAGACCAAGTCCGTCAGCTGAAGGAAAACAAAGCACCCAAGGTAGGGATGTGTCAGGTGCAGCTTTGAACGCTTGTCCAAACACCCTGAATTTGATAATTATCAGTGTTAGTTTTCAAATTGCTGTGATTATAAAAAAGGAAAAAAGATTAACAATGAATGGAGTGTAGATATGAGCTAATGACACTGATCAGGACTTTATCATTGGTGGTGGTGGTGGTGGTGGTGGTGGTGGTGGTGGTGTGTGTGTGTGTTTTGGGGGTCAGTGCTTGCAGTGTTGATAATAGAGTGGAACTCTTGACCAGAGACCACCACCATTGCTCCCTTCTTAGACAGCTTTTTTCAATAACCATTCTGTTCATATTCTCATGTAAAATGAACCCCCTCTCCAGGGACCACCCCTCTTTAAGAGCACTTCTGTTTTGGTTGTAGAGCAGTCTTGCAAGGAGGGCTGTCACTGTATTTCCATCACAACTTGTGAACAAAAGAAAATACTGTTATCGAACATATGAAATTCATCAGCATGCATGTATATGTACTTGTGTGGTCACAGGCGGAGATAGATGCAGCGGTGCAGACCTTGCTGTCGCTGAAGAAGCAGTACAAGGAGGTGACGGGCAAGGACTGGACACCCCCCAAGCCTGGCAGCGCCCCCAGTAAAGCCGCTGACTCTTCTGCCGGCAGTGAGCTGGATGGGAAGATCTGTGCGCAGGGAGACAAGGTTCGGCAGCTCAAGGCCGACAAAGCTCCCAAGGTGAGGAATAACAAGCCCTGGTTTCAAACAAATTGAAGAAATCTTTTCTTATTTAAGTCTTGATACCTAGCATTCTCTTTGGGAACCTGTCATTTCCAGAGAGTCGCTGTGGGGTGTGCTAAAGTTGCCAGGTTTTGTAGTCATTGCCATAAACTTGCATGACTCTCCTCGGCTGCATGTAGTTAATGTATTGTTTGCCGTTTGAGTTTGGACATAACTTTTGTGTGTGTAAATAATAGTTTGTGCATATTACGTTTTGACAAAAAAACTTAGTAAAACCAGATGTTGTAAGTCATCTCTGAAGGAATATTGCTGTGGCAATACATCTGGTTTAAAAGAGCCAGGGTTAAAAAAAATAAAAAATGGTATCCAAACTGTTGATATTCTCCCACTGTTTCGCCCTGATGTAACCGTACCGGTTGACTGGGCGTAAAACACCAACTTACTTACTTACTCTCCCACTGTCATTCTGATCTGTAAGATATTCAACCCCCAAGGGATGTGTCTGTCCAGGTGGAGATAGATGCAGCAGTGCAGTCCTTGCTGTCGCTGAAGAAGCAGTACAAGGAGGCGACGGGCAAGGACTGGACACCCCCCAAGCCTGGCAGCATCCCCAGCAAAGCAGCCGACTCCTCTGCCGGCAGTGAGCTGGATGGGAAGATCTGTGTGCAGGGAGACAAGGTGCGGCAGCTCAAGGCCGACAAAGCTCCCAAGGTGAGGAATAACAAGCCCTGGTTTTAAACAAATTGAAGAAATCTTCTGTAATTTAAGTCTTGATACCTAGAAATTCTCTTTGGGAACCTGTCGTTTCCAAAGAGTCGTTGTGGAGTGTTCTAAAGTTGTCAGGTTTTGTAGTCGATGCCATAAACTTGCATGCCTCTCCTTGACTGCTTGTGGTTAATGTATTGTTTGCTGTTTCAGCTTGGACATAACTTTTGTGTGTGAAAATAATAGAGGGTGCATATTACATTTTGACACAAAAACGTAGGAAAACCAGATGTTGTAAGTCAACTCTGAAGGAATATTGCTGTGGCAATACGTCTGGTCTAAAAGACCCAGGGTTAAAAAAAATTATTTTATACAGACAGTTGATATTCTCCCACTGTCATTCTGATCTGTAAGATATTCAACCCCCAAGGGATGTGTCTGTCCAGGCGGAGATAGACGCAGCGGTGCAGTCCTTGCTGTCGCTGAAGAAGCAGTACAAGGAGGCGACGGGCAAGGACTGGACACCCCCCAAGCCTGGCAGCGCCCCCAGCAAAGCCACCGACTCCTCTGCCGGCAGTGAGCTGGATGGGAAGATCTGTGCGCAGGGAGACAAGGTTCGGCAGCTCAAGGCCGACAAAGCTCCCAAGGTGAGGGATGCAGTTAAGCTGTGTTAATGCTTTTATAGAACGCTATTCTCCACTCTCGAGCAGACTCACTGCACTCGCATGTGATTTTACATGTGATTCTGTGTATACACATATATGCACATGTGTACTCACATGTGTACATAACATATGCACTCCCACTTTCATGTGCTATGGAATAAACACATTGCTGTAGTTTATCACTTTTATATAATGCTATTCTCCACTCTCGAGCAGAGTCACTGCACTCTTGTTGCATGTGATTCTAAATGAGTGACTGTAGCTTTTTATAGCACCTTTTGAATATCCACCAAAGTGGTGTATTTACAGCGCTGTTTGGTTGTTATATGGCTGGTGCCATGTGAAACTGTTGCTGTCTTGGTACATTCTGTGTCCTCCATACAACCATGCAAAGCCACATACATAAGGCTGCATGTGTGCTTAACTGTAACCTGCCACCTACACTTTTGGCAGAATGATCAGGACCTTTTATGTGCTACTGCAGTAACATGGAGGTAGGATGAAAACCAAAATAAGAGTCAGCACAGAAAGTTGGCCATGGAGAAGAAAATTATTCCACCACTCCTGGGACTTGAACTCGTGACATTTTGATCAAAATCTGGTGCTATCGCCACTCATACTTTCAAATTGATGAAGAAGTAAACAAATTAGTTCTAGAACATTAGGTCAGGGTTTTTTTTAAATCACGAGATCACAATAAAATGAAACTGGAAAACAACAGAGAGTTGAGAATGATGAAAGAGAGAGTTGAAGGTGAGTGAGAATGTAGTTTCACTGAATTCCATGTCCTGAAAAGTATGCAAGGGATTTTGGTGTATGTGTGTGTTGGGGGGGGGGGGGGGGGGCATTGTTCCAAACACTCCAGGCATTCACCACACACTAAATGATAACCAGATAAGTACAGTTTTTCTTTATTATTGTTTAACTGCTGTTTTGTATATTGTCTCATTAAAATTAGTGTTCTTTTTAACTGTTTGCATGCTTGGATTTTGTATGGTACAGATCAGATTGTATGTGAATAAAAAAAGAAGAAGTAATTTTATGCCATTGAGTGGGTTTCACACACACACACTTGCACCCATGCATGCGCGTGCACACACACACACACACACACACACAGAATTGCACATACATGCACAAATTACTTGCACATACAGGCACAAATTAGATGTTCATTTCTGTCTAATTTAGCATAACCATGTGTGTATCTGAACTGGATTCTTCCAACCATTTGGGCCAGTGTGTGCCATAATCTTTGCTCTCCTTTGTACAGTAGGGAGGTTTGACTTATTTACTGGTTGTTGCAACAGGTGGGATGGGTTGCATAGAGAGAGAGAGAGAGAGAGAGAGAGAGAGAGAGTACATCCCATTTCTAGGTTGTTGTGAAGCAACACAGGGGATGGATTATGGGGAAGGATTATGTAAAAACAGACAGAGGACAGATTGACAGCAACTAGTGATCTCAGTTCCTAGGAAATCTGGCATAAAAACAGTTGTAGATTATGGAAACATTTTGTCGTTTTCATCGTTCTGCTAACCTCAAAAGGTTCAAACAGCTGGGTGAGATCTTAGGTGCACTGCTGTTGTTGTGCATCTACATGTCCAGATCTCATGATGCATGTGCCGTTTTCCATACCATACAGGTGGCTGCACAATCATCAACACCAGGGTCTAATAGAGATTCTGTCAGCTGGAAATATTCTGACTCTGATAGACAAAATTGGGACTTGACAAAAAAAAGTTTGGAAGCCCACCATATGGTGACCGACAGGATTCAGTGCTGAAAAAATAAATGCAGTAGTCGATCATATCTTTCAGTGCACTTACCAAGTGCCCTGAACAATAAGAGGTCAGGTGACCAAGCAAAATTTTGACATGCATTATGTGTGCACTGTACAACCATGCACCAGTTTACAGTGTCCCTTTATTCAAAGGCACACTATTTAGTTTGCATGTAGTGAAAAAAATTATGGTGCCTGTTGCTCTAGTGTGCATATAGTGAAAAAGATATGGTGCCTGTTGCTCTAGTGTGCATGTAGTGAAAATATGGTGCCTGTTGCTCTAGTGTGCATGTAGTGAAAATATGGTGCCTGTTGCTCTAGTGTGCATGTAGTGAAAAAAAGATGGTGCCTGTTGCTGTAGTGTGCAATTTTATTTTATTTTTAAGATTCTGTTCCTGCCTGTTAATATTGTAGCAATGTACAAAGATAATAATATTAACGACAAAGCACTAGCTGTAGCAGTCAGTGATCCTCCAAGATGTGATCTGTTACTGAAGGCTACAAAGCCTCTGAAGCAGAAATCTTAAACACAGATGATCACTTGTTTGAGCTGCATCGCTTCATAACAGAAGGCATGGTTACAATTAGTTATTAATTATGAGAAGAAGAAAAAAGACTACTTTTATTTTTCAACTGTTATGTGTCTCAAGCCCAGTGCCAATAAGAAGTAAATCATTGGATTTGCATTCATTATTATGTATTACAACACACATATTGATACAAAGCATATGTTGTTAACTGTCACTGTGGGCATGCAAAGCAGGTGCCTGATGTTGAGATTTTGTCTGTTGCTTGTCAGGTATGAAGACTTTGGACATGCATAATTTTAAATACAGATGGTTACTCTTTAGAGAAGTTATTCATACTAGTATATGGTGATTGCAACTAAGCAAGAATGATTGTAATGCAAGTTGTGAACAGAGAAAGGGTTGTGAAAGATTTTTGCTGTTGGTGTGAATGAGTGGACCACACAGCATCTAACCGTAAAATTTTCACACATCACTGATGCAAAGACAAAACGCAGCTGATGTATTGCGCTCAGATGGCACCATGCATTTAAGTACAGAACATTTCGCTCTTTTGAGATGACCTTTAAACGGAAAACCGCTACGACGTGTGGCTCGGCTTCGGCAGCTAGCTCCGCCTGCCAAAGTAGGTCAAATATTTGTGCCAGGTCGGAGGGGAAAGGCCTTAGATATTCACTCCACGTGGACAGTGTTTTGTTCGGCTTGGGTGCCGCTTTGTTGTAACCAGCTGTAAGTACTCTTTACTGTCATCCACTGACTGGCTAATGGATGAGCTGCCTGGAGTGCCTGAGTTGGATGTCGTGCTTGGCCGAGTGGTGGTGACGCAATCGTGGCCTTTGACTGAGCTTGGCTCTTGTCAGCCACTGCCACCTCAGCTTCTCAAGTGTCATGTCACGCACTTTCTCTTCTTTCCGTTTGACACGTTCTTCCGAAGATCTCGTACTGCGACTGCGTGAATTGTATTGTGCTCTGCTCTGGAACTGTTTTCTAGATTACATTTCAGTTGTGAAGAAAAAGAAATGGTTATGTTTGAATACATGTAGTGGAGGAGAGGAATACAAGAACGTTGATTCCGTGTCATGATCTTCATAGCTTGTCTGTTTTGACAGCTGATCAATAAGTTGAATAAATATCGTGATCATGGAAAGATAAGCTGTGATTTTGAGCATCATGGTGAAACTGAAACAAAAGATTAATGGTACAACATCAGGTTTCGGGCAGAAAGAGACAAACTGAATAAGTAGCATACTAGCAAGCATGAAAATTGAAATAAAATAAAACAGATTTTGTAAGTTTATTTTTTAGTAAACAGTTAAATGGGCAAATACATATTATAGTTTGCATAGCATTCCTGTAGCAGTCAAGTTTACAAGACATCTCTTTACACTCTGTGTTGTGCCCCTCCCCCACCCCAGAAAACAACAACCCCAATACATCCTGTTGGTTTATAGCCTCAGTGATAGGCGATACATAATAACACTAATTTATAATGTGCCTGCCCCGGTTCTAAAAACAAGGTGATACATAATAATAATAATACATTTTATTTATAATGTGCCTGTCCCAGTTCAAAAACAAGGTAATACATAATAATAATAAGTTTTATTTATATGTGCCTGTCCCAGTTCTAAAAATGAGATGATGCATAATAATAATTATAAATTATATTTATATAATATGTGCCTGTCCCACTCCCAGTTCTAAAAAGAAGCTTCAAGCACAGTACAGCATCACATCAGTCTCATAATACAGGGTCTGTCTGAAAAGTAAGGGGACTGGTGCCACAAACAATTTATTTCAATTCCAAACAACAAACTGCATGGTTTCCCCTTCAAAGTAATCCCCCTTGAGTCTAATGCACTTTTCCATCCTTCTCTGCCATGCTTCTATGCACTGCTGGAAGGATTCTTCTGGGATGCCCCTCAGCTCCGTCATGACATTAGGCTCTCTTGATGGCCTCCACACCTTCAAAACGGGTCCCCTTGATGATCCCCTTGAGTTTAGGAAAAGAAAAAGGTCACAGAGCAAGATCAGGTGAATAGGGAGGTTGTTCCAGTATGGTGATGTTCTTCTCGGCCAGGAACTGCCGGATGCTCAGGGCATTGTGAGCAGGTGCATTGTTGTGGTGAAGCAGCCACGATTTGTCCTGCCACAACTCTCATCCCTTCTTGCGCACTGAGTGAAGCAAAAGCTGCAGGATCTCTTTGTAGACTTGCTGACTGATCATCTGGCCCTGTGGCAAGAACTCACTGTGGACGATGCCTCTGACATCAAAGAACGTGATCAACATCACTTTGACTTTTGATTTTGACTGTCTTGCTTTCTTCGGCCTCGGCGACATCGGAGACTTCCACTGACAGCTCTGGCACTTGGTTTCCAGGTTGTACTCAAAAATCCATGTCTCATTACCAGTGATGACTCTACGAAGCAAGTCTGGTTCAATTTGAAGACGCTCGATGATGTCCTGACACACCTGCATGTGGTGCTCCTGATCATCATTCAGCAGCCTTGGCACCATTTTTGTGCAGACTTTCTGCATGAGAGGAGGTGTAAACAAAAGAATGTGAAACAAAATTTGATGGTTGCAAGAAAGCTAAGATTACAGTTATATACTCCCAAGATATCACATTAGATGATAACACAATCTGCTTTTCCGTCTCTCACCCATAGCTCAGACAGCACACCCAGTCCCATTACTTTTCAGACACACCTCATATCTAAGAAATACTCGCCCTGATATAACCACACTGGTTGACTGGGCGTAAAACACCAATTTACTTACTCTAAGAAATATATGTGCAGATATATATTATATATATATATAAGACAATGATTACAAACAATTGATAAAAATGAAATACAATAATAATATTGTATTTGATTATCAAATTATATATATCTAGATACACTTCTTCAGTTTTATTTTCAATTGCTTAGCTTTTGTGTTTGTATTCTAATTTCTGCATGGGAGTCCTTTCCTAGTTTCAGTGCTTGCCTAGACTCCTGACAAATCAGAACTGAGAAAATCCTTTTTTTAAATTCAAATTGGCAAGTTTTGCGAATACATTTATTATCTATGCTGTGACAGGCATACACACAAATACTTTTTAGGGGGAAAGGAGTTTAAAAGATTATGTGCTCTCTTTCAGCTTGGACTTAGAGGTTTCCTAAAGCAACTTCTTTGGCATACAATCAACATTGTCATTGTGAACTTTGGGTCCTTGTTTGTTTGCATTTTATAATCTTGGATTCCACACCTTTCTGTTCAGGCTTCAGTGGACGCAGAGGTGCAGATCCTGCTGTCCCTGAAGAAGCAGTACAAGGAGGCCACAGGCAAGGACTGGAAACCCCCCAAGTCTGGTGGGGCACCGGCCAAGGAAGGAGGGGAGGGGCCAAAAGCCATGCCGGCTGTCGGCGGCAAGGCGGAGGTGGACTCTGCAGAGGCGCTGGCTGTGAAGGCGGAGGTGGATGCGCAGGGAGACAAGGTTCGCCAGCTTAAGACAGGAGGTGGGGCAAAGGTAAGCTTGGCCAGTGTGTAACACATGCTTTTACTGTTTTAGTCATACTTGTGTTTCAGTGTATACTGTGCATGATACTGACAGATAACTGTGAAATTTATGTAGTGGAACTTGTTTGTTGGCGACTACCTGTCTAAGAGTAGGAACTGAAAATTGGTCTTGAGGCTCAGAGTCTGAAGCTTTTTAAGTTTATGTAGCTAGATATTCCCAGCATGTATTATTAAAAATAAAACCCAAGTCCTTGAGAAAGTGGCCTTGGTTCTTGGGTAATAACTAATAATTTTTATGTTGTTAGATGTTTCTGATAACTGGTTATTAATTTATAGTGCACTTGCACTTTCAAACATGATGTCATTGAAAGGACCACTGACAGTCTCCTTGACCAAAGGGTTTATGGGGAGTTAAGTTCAAGATGGCTGACGCAGGGCTTGCTTAGATGATGTTTTTAGTTTTTAGTAATTCTCTAAACACATTTGGAATTGATTGAAGAAGTGGGTGTATACATTAATTTGGTTCTGGAATGCCAGTGACACACTTTCCATGATTGTTTTTTACATTATTGATTCCTGGGGGGAGGGGTGGGTGTGCGGGCAGGTTAACAGTGCTCAGAGTTTATTCTTAAAGATTTTCTATTTATGACCAGTGTCTGCTGTATGCTCGTGCAGAGGCTTTCTATGAATAACTCCAGTGTCTACTGTGTGACGCAAGGAGACTCTATTTCTGTGACCACTGTGCACAGGCGGAGGTGGACGCAGCAGTGCAGAAGCTGCTGGAGCTGAAAGCCAAATACAAGGACCTGACAGGGGTGGACCTTGCGGGTGGCAGTAAGAAGTCTGGTGGCGGCAAGGGAGCAGGAGAGAAGGGCAAGGGGGGAGGAGGGCAACAGAAGGGTGCGGGTGGAGATGCTGAGAAAGGCAAGAAGGCCGCCACGGAGGCCGACACTGGCAGGGACGTCAAGAAGGTCACCAGGTGGGTGGTGGTTTGATATCGCCAGCCTCTGATCAGTGTAGTCTTTACTACTGAGTACCAGACATAGGGATGTGATGGAGGCAAGCCTTGTAAAGCGCAGAGGGTTCCATAAATGTATGGCTTCAGATTACGTTGGAGTCAGTATATGAGTACATTGCATGATAAAAATACCATGTCCACATCTGCATATGAATCGATACAGTGATACACTCATCTGTGCATTAAAATATATATTCATATGAACATGTGCCACATGCACACTTGTGGAATTCTGGCTTATTGATCTTTTCAGATGTTCATAGTGAAGTCTCCCCCCCTCCTCCCCCCCACTCCTGTTTTCCCTACCATTTTCAAGACTGTAGGTGTTAGATTTAAAAAAAAAAGTTTTTGAAAAGAGTGACATTTACATGTTTTTAGTTTGAGTTGATAATTAAGCATTCGCCTTTTCATTCATGATGTCTTGATAGTTACATTTGTGTGTGTGTGTGTGTGTGTGTGTGTGTGTGTGTGTGTCTAGATTGGGCCTTGAGGCAAAGAAAGAGGAAAATTTGTCTGACTGGTACTCACAGGTAGGTGAACTCTTAATTTTTTTTTTCTTAGGTTTATTTTTATTAAATTTATGTACATATGGAACAACATACATTCACATACTCACACTATTTTATTCCTGAGAGCAGAAAGTAGGCATGGCAAATGAAAGAGAAATAATATTGAGGGGAGAAAATAAGAAAACAGCAACAAAATACATGCACAATGCTTTGCCTCTTAATGTTAATAGCAGTGCCAAATTTGTCCCCCTTCATCTCCACCAGTTGCTTATCATGTTCATGTTAAGTCAGCATAAATAAAAGGAAAACATAAGTGCATATCCTGTAAGTGTAACTAGTCTCATGAAACAGTTACTGCAGTGAGACATTTCATAATCAGGCTGTAACATGATTCCCTATTGGACACTTCTAGTTGGAGTTAGAAGTTGTTGGTTTTGTTTGTTTGTTTCATACCTATTTCTGTTTGATTTTTAATTGTAGAACTCAGTTTGTGGCCAGTGTTTGTTGTAATCTTTTCTTGCGTGTGTGAACTAGGTAATCACAAAGTCAGAGCTGATTGAGTACTACGACGTTAGTGGCTGCTACATCCTGCGCCCCTGGTCATTCTCCATCTGGGAGAAGATCAAGGATTTCTTTGACAAGGAGATCAAGAAAATGGGCGTAGAAAACTGCTACTTCCCCATCTTCGTATCCCAAAATGCCCTGGAAAAGGAGAAGACCCACATTGCAGACTTCGCTCCTGAGGTGAGGGATGGAGGGAATATGAGCCTATGAGGATGTTCAGTTAGTGATGTGTGTTTCCCTAAAGATACTTTATTCCAGTGCCACCCCCCCCCCCCCCACCCCCTTTTTCTTTTCTGTGTTTATTTTACTATCACATGATCTGCTGGAGAGTGTATGCATGAATAAATATGATTGCAGTTGTCAATGGTTCTTTTTTCCAAGTACACACTGCAGCAAAGTTTTGTTGTTGTTTTGGTCTTGACTTGCGTTGGACTTGGAACACTATGAAGAATGCTAAGGAGACCTCAAGGAATGAGCAACAGCTGCTGCAGGTAGTGATGTATAGGATTGTTTGGGCAGGTTGCCTGGGTGACCAAGTCAGGACAGTCTGATCTGGCAGAACCTATTGCCATCCGCCCCACCAGTGAAACAGTGATGTATCCAGCATATGCCAAGTGGATCAAGTCACATCGAGACCTCCCCCTTCGTCTCAACCAGTGGTGCAATGTTGTGGTAAGTTGGGCACATGCATCATGAATTTCACTTGCCAGCAGTCATTGTAGTTTACTTCCAATCGCACACAAATACAAAAGAACTTTTTTATTTTTGTAATAAATGCATAAATTGAAAGTTTGCCTGACAAGCTAGAAACTCTGTTTGCTATGTGGATGTGTTTACTTCCAATCACATACAAATACACAAAAAAATTTATATTAATTTTTTATAATAAATGCATAAATTGAAAATTTGTCTGATAAGCTAGAAACTCTGTTAGCTATGTGGATGCAGTAACCAGAGGTTGCATGTTGATTGTCGTGGTCATTTTCATCAGTGTTGCTTGCTGTTTTTTGCTGTGTGCAGAGATGGGAGTTCAAGCACCCCCAGCCATTCCTGAGAACACGCGAGTTCCTGTGGCAGGAAGGCCATACTGTGTGGGCCACCCCCAAGGCAGCAAAGGAAGAGGTGAGTTGCTGTTCAGCACTGTGCATAAGGAATCTGGGCACTCATCCTTGGGGATGCTCTCAGATTCAGGGTGAGGCAGTGTAGAAAGAAAGCTGCTGCCAATGACCCGCGTTTGAGGACTGGCAGCCAGTTGTTGGTTTATGTTTCACAGTACCCTCCGAGGAGTTTGCTTTGTTACTGGATGAGGTTAGATTAAAAGTGCTGGTCTATTTCCGCTGCCAGTACATCAAAAAGTGGGACTTAATCCTAAAATGTTGCCAGTACATATGATGAAAATGAGTTTTCCCAGAACTGCACATTACAGACAAAACAATGCTCTTTGGAGAAGAGTGCAGAAAATGCCAGTCAAGTCTGTGGTAAAATAACCAGGTTACCAAAACCAAACAAAAAGGATGACATCTGATGTGTTTATTCTACCAGTTGTGTTCACTTGTACTGCAGTTATAATAAACTGAACAGTTAAAATACCATTCTTTGGTTTTTGTGAGTGTGTAGGTAAAATGTAACCATTTTCTAGTAGCTTTCACAACTTCATTTGACAGTACACTTAGTTGTGCCCAACTGGTCTATCAAAGCTTTTACTGTGATGAATTGAATGACTAGTAAGTAATTGGTTTTTAGTGCTCAGTCTGCAAACACATAGGACAAATGAGGGCAAAACCAACTACAATACATCGTATCAAATAGTGCCTTGGAGAAACCATGAAAAACAACTCAAAATTCAACAATCCAAGTGTCTACTAAAAATGGCTGCTTTATCAGAATTCAGTCAGCTGGTTTGTTGCATGTGCAAAATGGGGAAGGCAAACATTACAAGGTATAGCCCCTTCATGCTCATGTTCATTTATATTAATTTGTTTTCACAAGTATCATTTAAGCAAATAATTGGATGTGAGATGGAGAATGCAGGAACTTTCCTGAGCCCACAGCTACCACCTCAAAGCATTGATGGCTTCCTTAGCACACAGATATGTTGAATTGGTCTGCTTTGTCTTGCCAGGTGTATGAGATCCTGGAGCTGTATGCCCGAGTCTATGAGGAGCTGCTGGCTATCCCTGTTGTGCGAGGTCGCAAAACAGAGAAAGAGAAGTTTGCCGGTGGAGACTTCACCACGACGGTAGAGGCCTACATCAGCGCCAGTGGGCGTGCCATTCAGGGGGGCACATCCCATCATCTTGGTCAGAACTTCTCCAAGATGTTTGAGATCATGATTGAGAACCCTGAAACGCAGCAGAAGCAGTATGTGTATCAGAATTCATGGGGTCTGACCACCAGAACGATTGGCGTCATGACCATGGTACATGGGGACAACATGGGATTGGTGTTGCCACCACGAGTGGCCTGTGTGCAGGTAACTATAGGATTAAATCTGATTTGACTGTGAGCTCAAAACAATTATATGTCTATGTATCTGTTGTATGGCCATTGTTGCCTTTTACAGAATCAAATTTTCTTTTTTATCTTAATTGTTTCTTTTTTGTTTTTATGTGAATAAATCTTCCCAAAATCATGTGTGCATCTAATAAAAAATATTTTAAAAAAAGGAAGTTTTCTTCTTCTATGCAGTGCCTAATTATTATCAATGGATAGTTGAAACACTAAGCTGTATACTCTTCTTGCACATTGTAAGCTTAAAAATTAAAGTGAGGTACATTTCCCCATTTTCCTTTGTTTTGATTTTGAACTTGAATGCACTGCATCTTCGGACCTAATCTGACTGGATTACCAGATTGTTGCAATGTTGTGGGGTGTGGGGGGCAAGGGGTTGTGAGATTGTGTGCGTGCGCATGTGTGGATGCTGGGGAGAGTGAGGGATAGAGATATGTTACTATTCAAGTACGTTGTGTATTGAACTGTTTCACATATAGCACTTTGAACATTATGCATGTCATCATAGAGGGACTCAGTACATTATTATTATTATTATTTTGTGCTTGCCATCATCAGGTGGTGGTGGTGCCGTGCGGGGTGACAGCCTCCCTGTCGGAGGCAGACTCAAAGGCCTTGTACAGCCAGTGTGAGCAGCTGGCTTCTGATCTCAACGCCAAAGACATCCGTGCTCGTGCCGACACCCGTGACAACTACTCACCAGGCTGGAAGTTCAACCATTGGGAACTCAAGGTACGTTCTCCTCCACTTTCTTGGTCAGCCCACTTAGATTGTGTCGCTACTATTTTTTTTAGGCATGTCAGACCAACCGGTAACTTTTTGTGTGTTTATATGTGTGTGCAGTAATTTGCTCTGAATTTGTTGTTTTTAAAGCAAACAATGGGTGTCTCAATTTTCTCTTTACAAGTGCTTACTTTCCCACTTTCAGGGCTTTATTTGGACAAATTTAATTAATAAAATTAGCACTTATGGAATCATTTATGCACGTCTGGTTTGTATAATAACAGAAATCTTATCAGATGGGGTGATCCTCAAACAGGGGTGTATACTCTTGACAAGAGGTTCCACTGGGTAAGTCACTGCTGCCTGTATAGTATAATTGAATCCAGTTTAAACCTGCAACATTCTCTGGCTGTCCAGGGTGTACCATTGAGATTGGAACTGGGTCCACGCGACATCAAAGCCAAACAGGTGGTGCTGGTGCGTCGTGATACGGCTGAAAGGATCACTGTCCCGGATGCCAAACTGCTTGCTGAGGTCGCCAGGCTGCTGGACGTCATCCAACAAAGCTTGTACAACAAGTGAGTCACCACGCGACCCCATTTTTGTCCCACCACAGCATTTTCCTCTCCTCAGTTTTAGGTTTCTGTTTAAATTTGATGCATCACTCGCCTACCTACTCATCTTCAGTTCACCGCATATGATACAAATTATAATCCACCCTTCATTTCAGATGCCAAAGTATTGCCATTAACTTGTGAATCTCCAACCATCAACCATAGCATGAAGTTATTCTCCAAGTTTGGGATTTCAAACTGTTATTCATTTTTCACAAACTTTCAAGACCATATGGTTATAGCCTACATGGTTGACTGGGCATTCAGTGGGTACACAGCCGTAGTTTGAGCTGCTGTATTATTCTGAAAGTATACTTTTGGCACTTTCCCTGCAGCTTGTATGCCAGTGCGGCATTGCAGGCTTCTTTTTGTTGTGCCAAATGTTCTCCCACTGCTGTTAGCTAAACATACCATTGCTGTTAGCTGAACGTGTCATTGCTGTTAGCTAAACACGTCATTGCTGTTAGCTAAACATGTCATTGCTGTTAGCTAAACGTTTCATTGCTGTTAGCTAAACAGGTCATTGCTGTTAGCTAAACTGTAAACATGTCATTGCTGTTCGCTGAACATGTCATTGCTGTTAGCTAAACGGGTCATTGCTGTTAGCTAAACGGGTCATTGCTGTTAGCTGAACGCTGTTAGCTAAACGTGTCATTGCTGTTAGCTAAATATGTCACTGCTGTTAGCTAAACATGTCACTGCTGTTAGCTAAACCGGTCCCATTTCCCTTGCTGTTTTAGGGCAGAGGCTGAGCTGAAGGACAACCTGGCAGTGTCCCATGACTGGAACGACTTCTGTGATGCTCTCGACAAGCGAAAGATCATCCAGGCTCCATTCTGCGGTGAAATTCCCTGCGAGGATGCCATCAAGAAAGACAGTGCCAGGTACAGTGTCTAAGCCAGCTTGCTGTATTTTTCTCTTTGCGACACTGTACAGCCATGATTTCATTGTCTTGTAGTAACTATTTGTGAGGTGACCCTGTGTGGTCAATAGGACATTAAGATCCAAGAACTGCAGTTAGGGCATTCATTGTTTTGCTGCTTTTTCATTTTATTGCAATATATTAAGTAAAAGGATGAGAAATATTTATCATCAGTATTTTGTGCTACTAATTCGTTTAAAAGCCATGGGGAAGAATTGCCTGTGTACAAAATTGTCTCACTTCCCAGAATTCTAGGTCAAACTGTCGCTACCAAAAGTCACAGGACTGTCGTAATGGGGATGATTTGTATGATATCAAAAAAAGGTTGGGGATATCTGAATTATGTGGTATGTGGCTAAACCAGCCATGTTTCCATATAGAGTGGAACCACCAAGTCTTACCATATATTTGATGAACTGATGAGCCCTTCATTTTGCTGGCAACCTTTCAGTATTAAGCATGTGGCTGGTGTTGAGCTTGACGGTAACATTTCTAGATTTACAAAGGATAAATCAAGGAAACAGTGTGAAAAATAGTTTCCAGCACTTCAAAGAAACCTGCTCTGTGTTCTATCCTGCTGACAGTCCATTGGGACTCTACTTGGTAACATGGCTATTGCGAAGCGCAGCGACAGCCTGCCAGATGCTAATACATACCCTCCTTTCTGTCTCCAGGGACGTGGTGGTGGAAGAGGGGGCCCCAGCCATGGGAGCCAAGGGCCTGTGTATACCCTTCAAACAGCCAGCCAAGCTGGCCCCCAATACCAAGTGCATCCACCCATCCTGCACCAAGCCCGCCCAGTACTACACTCTCTTTGGACGCAGCTACTGATTCAGCCAGCCAGCCAGGCCCGCCCCGATACCAACTGCGTCTGTCCAGCCTGCACTCTATGCTACTTTCTTTGATACAAACTGCATCTGTCCAGCATGCACTCTACTACTTTCTTTGGATGCAGCAAACTATGGGCATTTCATTCTACACTCTTCACTTTACCCTGTTCTGAATGACATTTTTATTCTGTAGTGCAATTTGACTCGCAAGATGCTACTAAATTACTCTGTTCAAACCACAAATTTAATGGTTTGGGATTCAGGGTATCACATTAAAAAAACAAATTCTGGTTAATGGACATTTAGAGCCATTATGTGATTGTCTCAATTTGGGATTTGGTACAATTCTGTCTAGTTATCCCCAGTGTTTGCATATTCTAGATAATGCTAACTTTTGTTGAAACTTCAACATGTCACACTATCACCATACACTATATTTTCATGTTGCCTACTTAGCCTTGGTTTGGGTACACGTTTTAAGTCATGGACACAGCATACGATAAAGTACATGTTGGATTCTCAAGCAGATCATGTTTTGTAGCCACAAAACAGACGAGGAAATAGAATGCATTGTAACAATGTTTATAATTGTGACTGTGAGAAAATAAATTCAAATAAAATTATGAGAAAGTTTGTGCGAGTTTGTGTGAAATTACTAGATTTAGTCATCACCAAAGTGTACACCAGTTCAACCATGGCTAGACAATTTTACTTTTTCAAAACCCATGCCAGCAGTACATACTTGGTAGGTAACTTTCTTTTTCTCTAAGTTTAATTAAGACTGAGGTTTTGTTTTTAAGCATAAACTCAGGGCAGTGAATGACAGATACACAGCAACGTTCGAGTTGCACACCTTTTTTCCACTTGGTTCCCTCTGATGATCCACACTAAAAGCTTTCCCTCGACTTCAGAAGACCAATTCAACACTTCGTATGTTCAGTATGGTTCGTGTAATGCAAGTTTCTAAAAAGTAGAACTGAGAAGAATGGACCATAAATTTGAGCAAAATAAGCCCCGACTCATCAATGTAGCATGCGTGCCAAAATGAATATATGGGTATGTGAATTCTAAACCTTTTCTTGGTTTTAATACAAGTCAACTAGTCTCACCATCTACAAATTGGAGAGCTATGCTTGACCGTTTTGTAAGCCAGCACTGTTGTTCTGTGCTGTAATTGGTTGCAACAGCTCTTCATATAAAGCAGGTCTTATTCTTTCCACACGTGTTGCCTTGCCACCTGCAGAACCACTCCACAAAACCTTAACGCTTAGCTGTTATGCAGTCAGCTGCTGTGGCGTGTCACCTGTATCTGCGGCAGCCTTTAGTGGCAGAGGAGAAAGGGGCCAAGTCTGGAATATAAGTGAATGTATCATGCATATAAAAAAAAAGGTGCAAGATACATAAAATCCGACCATGAAAAAGGAAGAAAAAGCATCAAGTTCCAAACATCCCAGGGAATGAATGGGAAGAAGGATGAAACATGGGAGGAAAAAAGCCATTAGTCAGGTGCAGCACTGAATGGTACCCTAGCAAAAAGAACCAAAATAAACACAACCTTTCCAAGGGTTCTGCTGCCATTAAACTTGGAGGAAAGAAGGAAAAGGAATGGGTTTGCAAGCTTTTTGTTTTAAAGTCGGGGGGGAGAGGGAACGGAAAAAAAAGAAGAGTTTTTGAATTGTGTAATAAAAAATGTTCTTTTCAACCTATTGCGTTTTGATCCTGTTTCAGAATATTAGCAGTCAACTTTTTTTCCTCAGATGTTTTCCCTGAAGTTTTGTGTGCAGTTTATTTTCACACGACGGTTGCTAGGCATCAGATTTGACTCTCAGTCTCACATTCACTCACAAAATAACAGAACAGGATTACACAAAGGGAGTGGTGTATTCTACATCAACAAATTTGGATAGTGTCAAGATCACAATTTCAGCAGAAGAACTGGACAGGTTGAAAGGTCGGCTCCTCCTGCGCCCTCATAACCTTGAGAGTATCCATGGGCTGCTAACCTCCCTCACATTTAGTCGAGCTGCACAAGAAGCAGACGGATCAGAATGAAACGAAGGCATTCTAAACAAAGTACTCCATAATAAATTTGTATTGTGGCACCAATGTATATGGGTTCCTCTTGGGTGCTGGGACAGAATGAGGAAAATCCAGTGCAAAATCAAAATGCCATCAAGTTATACAGAAACATCCTGTTTTTGTCACCAATTTATTGAAGGCAGGGGGGTTGCGGGGGGTAGCAACTGGTACCAATGGCAAGCTATATGCATCTTTTTTATTATTATACCTTTTTAAAGGAACCTTGTTCAGAATTTCACATTCACATAACCAACTGTAAGGTACAAAAACACAGCTTTAAAATGACTGTGGCTTCTAAAAACAAAAACACAGCCACATGTAAAACAACAAAAGAGTAGACCTTATAGATCTTAAATGGGAGCCAAATAAACAAGTTGGCCATAACACAAACACATGCTAATATTTTCCTTGGCAATGGCATGCTTACTTCCTTTCAAATATTTATACAAAAGAATTACTTTTTGCTCCAATTCGAGCTCCCCAGGGCATAGCCATGTGGGTGCACCCTTTACCAATAAAAATGGCTGGCTTTCAACAAATCTAATACTTGCCACAGGTGGGTCCTGTTTACGACATCACTGATACAGACTGCTGGCACAAAATGGCAGCACCCAGGGTCATGCTTTTGCAACTTTGAAAGGTTGATTTAAAAACAAAACAAATGAGCTAAAGAAAAAAACAAGTGCATTGCATAGATTTTATAAAATTCCACTCCGGAGTCCTATCAATGTATCATGACCCATAATGCTTGTTGAGTCTGGTTCACCTTTAAATGTGGTCTAATTAGAGTATATAATGCACCCTCACCTTCTTGAAGCCAATATCTCCTGCATATTGCCGGAAACATCTTCTGCAAATGTTCAATCCATATTTGCGGATGAGTCCATGGGTGTTATTGCACACGCGGCTAGAACAGAAAAGTATTTTGAATTAAAACAAATTTAGCATTTACATATTATATAGTTTGTGCACAGTCTAAAATTCTTGATTAGATGGGCAGCATGAACATTAAACACACACACACAAAACAAACAAACAAACAAAAAGGCACTTTATCAGTTTATGTGACAGGTGGTGAAAGCACTTTGGATTTTTTCTGCTAAATACAGTTTCAACCAACAACAGTAATGTCATCTAACTCACTGAGTCACTCCATTAGAATATCAAGGTAGATAGTGTTGCTTAATGTCCTCAGATGTCAGTTGACATATTAGAGACAAGCTGAGACCAATGCCGAAGCATGGTTCAATATAGCTTTACGTCCACGGAAACCAGAAGGCTCGTTAGGACGGCCAGCCCAGGACGGCCACCTCGACTCTCACACAGCTCCTGAACTATGACTACAAGTTCTATATCAATCCGTATGTACCAAATTAATCTGCTACAGTGTTACTGTTCTGTATTTAACGCAGTATATGCTGTTTGCCAGTGTCTGAAACTAAAACTAGTAAAACAGTAACCCCCCCCCCCCCCCCGACTTAAAAAGCTTTTGTTTCCGGTATTTAGTAGTACCGTCGGATGGTTGTGGGTTCAGTCCCCGGAAAGAGCGTGAAAGTACAGAACTGTGCGCCAGATATGGTTGGGCTAAAAAAAAAACTGCGATGTCACAGATGCTTCAAGACGTATGTTTAGTGGGCATTCTCTGAACCATCAGCGAACAGCGGATTTCTCGATGAACAAAGGACCAACCTCGCCAATCATTCTAAAATTTCTGTTTACCGTCATCATTGCATGCTGCTCACCACACGTGGTTACAAGATCATGAAGATGTACTGAAGTAATCCACTCCAAAGCTGCTGTTACCTCCCTTATACTAAATGTTATGTCTTTGTAATTTCCCATTGTGTAATGACTTAAGTGTATGCGTATGAACGTTCTACCTTACCAATAACGAGAGCCAGGACCATATCGTCGTGGATGCGAATACCAAGTCGATGCAAAACCCATGATGGCTGTCGTGAGAAAGAAAGCTGCCGCGGAATCGAAGCCACACGAGCGTATTTTACCCAGCATGCAGCAGCATTATACAAAGATAAAGGCATAATCGCAACCTCCTTACCGTATTCTTCTCTCCCACCAGACAATCAGTACATTTCCCTGCTGATGACAGGATCGTGAAATGAATTTAACTAAATACGACAGAATTAAACATAAAACAAGCAAACAAAACACGTATTGTGGATTGTATTGTTCTGCTTACTTGTGTGTGCACTTTTTCTTCTCGTCCGCTTTAAAACGAAAGCACATAGTTTCATTGTATACATATGAAATAATGGGACGACCTTGTAAAAAATGTTTATTACGTGACTAGAAATGAGCAGCAAAGGACTAGGATCAAGCCTGATACCACTGTTGACATCCAGTGAATCAAAGTCATTAAATCATTCAGTCAGAGTGCATATATTTGGTGCAGAAAATACATTCCCACAATTGCTCCATCGGCTGCATGCGTAGCTGCCTTCTGATGTCCACTGAAGGGATGGATGGAAGGAGACTAGTCTAATCATGATCATGATCGGTGATCTTTAAACCAGTTTTTATTTTTTAACGCTGCCACCAGGTGGACAATATTCAATGTGACCTATATAGCCACTTTAAAAAAATAAAAAAATCACCTCAGTCTGGTGAGTTCCTCGACGATGATCAGGGTAGATTACATTGTTGAGAGAAGAAGAAAAAAAGGTTTAAAATAAGGTAGTGTGTGTGTGGGGGGGGGGGGGGGGGGGGAGGAGGAGATGGATTAGATACTGTAGATTTACTCAACCCATAAGAAAGATTACTATTTTATGTGATAGGTACAGGTGTGCAAGATCATAATTCATTAATTGCCATTGTACACCCCAGTATAAAGCATCTTATTTTGTGAAGTATATTCATGTGAGTCTGTGTGACCTAGTGGTAAATCATTAGGCTAGTATGCAAAGGACTTCTGTCTTCAAAAGTTGTGGTTTATGGACAGTCTTTGTGACACCCCCACCCCTCGCAAATAATGAAACATGGCTCTCAATCTGGTCACTGCCCATCTTAATGCAGGAGCCATTCTGGCGGTGATGGTATAGCGTTAGGTATACTTTCCCTCCTCCCCCACCCCCTAGGATCTCGCTCCCTGTCAGTACCTCTTCAGAGACAACTTGCTGTTAAACAAGTTTAACCAAACTAACTATATTCATTTCTTTGGCTAGACAGTATATATGTATCTTACACAGTAGTTGATTTTAGGCAAAGGTGGTGTAAATGCACATATAGCCATTATACCTATAATGAGGTGTACATAACTGATGGTAATGAGTGAAACAAATCTGTAGCACTGATCTCTGCTGATAATTAAAGAATTTGGTATGTCAGGCTTACTGTTGTATTTTGTAACAGTTGGCAGCTTACACTCTTTAAAATTATCAGGATCAGTGCATGGATCAATTGTAGCTAAACTTATATCATGATGAAAATGATAATTATATATTATAGTAATCAACAACAATGAAGGACACACAATCTGGGGGGAAACTGTATTGATGTTCCCACTCTCGCACTCCTTCACACACATTGCACAACACATTGAATAGAATGTATCTGATTTCATTGAGTTTATTTCTACAATTATTCACTATTCTGTTTAACTGTAAAACTAAGCAAGTAATCCAATACCAAGTGACAAGCATGAACCACAACCTGTGGAACTGTACTAATACACAATAGTAAACAAAAGAGAATTCCAGTGAGCATGCCACAACACCATGACATTATAACATGAAATTTGTCTTGCATAAGTAAAATTATTGTTTCAAAACAATTTGCTGATCAAATAAATACAAATTTATGCCCCCTCCCCTTCCCAGAAAATTTGCATGCTGTGTTTTGTCCTAATAAATAGCATTCCTTTGAAACTTTTATGTGTTTGGATCCTGTTTTAGAATGCTAGCAGTCATTCTGGTTTCAGATTTTTTTAAAGTATCTCTACAACAAACTTGAGAACTATCTATCTCTACAACAAACTGCAGAACTAAAGTTCTGAAAGATTAGTAGCCACTTTCCATCTGTCATCATTTGCTAGTGTATTATCTGTTGGTTTGCTGCTTGAGAAAGGTGTTTCACTGAAACAAGCACATGTTTTGCGCTAATTAAAATTGGTGTTCTCTTCAACCTATTGCGTATTTTGATCCATTTCAGAATGCTACCATCAACATTGTTTCAGTTTTGTTGTTGTTATTTTCATGTCAAGAATGGTTACAAATGAAAGAAAATGTACACATCAAATAAAAATAATGAATCTGATTAATATAAATCAAGCACACTGTGATCTGATTAACCCATGAGGATTAAGAAATGAACTAACAATGTTGTGGCATTTGTTTTAATTGTAAATTTACCCTATAATTTAATTTAAAAAATCGTCATAAAAGGACATTGCTCTCTATCATATGCTGTAGCCATAAATATGTCTACACAGTTATAAACTTTGTGCACATACACATGTATATCAATGAGACACCCTGTCTTCACCAAAAAGCAGACCCTGACAAAAAATACTAGATAGTAAAAGACTTCATTGTAATATATATATTCATTATCACATGGCATGAACTATAGCACACATGTGCATACACACACACACACACACACACACACACACTAAACCACCAGTTTCTGAGATATGCCTAGCAGTGACTGACAATGACAG
The DNA here is from genome assembly GCA_018857735.1 of Alviniconcha marisindica. Taxonomy (NCBI): domain Eukaryota; kingdom Metazoa; phylum Mollusca; class Gastropoda; family Provannidae; genus Alviniconcha; species Alviniconcha marisindica. The sequence continues at coordinate 252,460 of JABMCL010000977.1, forward strand.
AACACTTCAGCAGCAGGTGACAGTGTGATGCAGTGTACCAGTACAGTCAACAAGTCTAGCAGACAGACACAGTAAATGATGGCCAAAAGGCCTCAGCAGATATGTGTAGATATAATAAGACTGGTGGGCAAAACAATCATCAGAATGTGATCCTGTTTGGCCTAGCAGTATGGCATCCATGTGGACAACAATGGTTTGACTGCCCGCTTCTGCTCTCCGGTCTCTCTAAAAATGTTGTGGTTTAGGGACACTCTTGTGATAAATGAAACACTGAACATGCTCTCATCACTACCCATCTTAATGCAGAAATTGTTCAGGTGGTGACAGTGCAGTGTTAGGTATAGTTTCCCCTCCTGTCACCTCCTGGGATCTCGGTCCCCACCAGTATCTCTCCAGAGACAACTCGACGTTAAACAAGTCTAGGGAAAGAACAGAACATCTATTACAAGTGGTTTGTGGTGCGTCTTGGAAGATCTGAAGTGATGAGAAGTTTCAGACACTACCTGCACGGCACAAAGCCAAGGACATCACACCATCAAATCACCTCAAGAAGAAACATATAGAAAGAGGAAGATCTTGGAGATCTGCCTTCAAAGAACAAGGCAGGGCTGTTACTGTCAATTTTATGAACATTGGAGCCGTTTCAAAGGCAATGCTGGGAAACTTCTAAGAGACTGGGTGGAGCACATAATTATGAGCTTTTCTAAGCACATAGGTACCATCCTGAACTGAACTAAACTGAGCTTAAACAAGAACACTCCAGGACAACATATGTACAGATTTTCAAATCAAAAGCAGACTGCAGATGTAACATTAAGAGCTACATATGACCCAAAACGTCTCCAGTGTTGCCAGTGGTGTAATGGCTGGCTACTCAGATATTCCTTGACATGCCATCAGCTGGGGGTCAGTCCAATGGTTCAAAGTATATACAGAATATACAGACTAAGCACATTTTTTTTTCTTCTTTCTGGTGGCATGTAGGGTAGAAATCCTTTGAAGCTTCCACTGCCCCACTCAGTTTGGCTGTAAACGAGTACCTGGTGCTGGTGGGAACATTAACCTGCAATACACTGGCGATGTATCCAGGCAAAGAACAGCCGTCACAACCTCTCATCTTCTGAGCTTGCACCAATGAAATTGAGTTTAAGCACCAGCATGAGCACTTGTGACTCTAAACAGGATTTAAGTGGTTTTTGTTGTCGTTGTTTTTGGTGTGTGAGGGGTTTTACTTTTTATTAAAGTCTCTGTACAATATGCATGTAGCCAAGTATGAAAGCAGAGTATTTGTTCAACAGATGATTTACACAGTCAAAATTCAAACAAGTTGTACATTCACTTGTACTTCAAAACTATGAAGTACAGGATGAAGTAAAAAAGGTCTCCATGAAATACCAGGCATTTCAGTGGACAGGACGGACAAGATGTATGGAAGGAGCACATATCACAGTAAAGCTTAAAACTGTTAGGAGAGAAAGCAAAAGCATTTTTAATGAAAATATACTAAGCAGAAGCATGAATATGCTCAGGTGAAAAATGTCACCAGTAAATATTGCAGGAATCTGTTCTACAATGATGATGGAAGAGAAAAACGACAAGAACATACAAAACATACGTATACATCTCCACAGCTATATCTGTTCAGAGGAATAAACCAACTGACTTCCGCCAGTCGAGAATCACAAAATAACAAATACTTGAAGTGACTGATGCAATGCCTCACAGATTCAACACCAGTTTGATCTAGGGAGTGGTGGTAGTAGTTGGATTATAACATCCTGTCAACCGCAACGGGTCACCTCAGAACAATCACACGATCTAGGAAGCAGTCATACTGTACTTTTAAGTACAGTGAAAGTAAATATTGAGTGTGCCACCCCTGGTTGAGACATGGCGAGGGACTTGCCTTAGTTCTTTTGAGTAAACATGTGCAGGCTCCCCAATTAATGCCGCTCTCACCTTCACGTGTGCAGCAAGCTCGAAGACCATTGCGCAGGCTAAGGATCCCATGTTCACCTTTTGATACAAGAAAACTGAATAAAACTGCCTGTGGTATGGAAACACACAGATACTGCGTTAAAGTAGAAAAGATAATAAGTAGGATGATTGTGGTTACTCCCAACGAAAAGTCAAATCAATGACACAACACCATGAGATCTTCAGCAGGTAGAGATCAAACCAATGACCTTCAGTACATAGCTATCCCAGCAGACGACATACTATAATACATACATAATAAATTTACATGGGTAAATGTTTATTGCATCAATAACAGAGGTGGCACTGCATACAACTAATATTTTTTTTCTTCTTCTGTAAACCACACACCAAAACATTCTTATCTTAGATGCAGGCATGAATAAATAAACACAGCGAAACCGTTGAATAAATAAAATTGTAAAGCTGTTTTGGGCATACAGCTTGGATGCAGACACTCTGTGGAGCGTCCACAGGCCAAACTATTGTCCTCTGACCTAGATCTGCATTCTCTTTTGCCCCAACCAGTAATCCACCATGGTGACTGGCCACTCACATCGCCTCGTCTTTTATGCATTTGAGTCTATTGACTTACCATGTTGGTATACAACATTTTCTGCTTCTGACTGAGTCAAAGAATTGCACTCATTTTGTCATCCACTTTCTTTGTCTGGTAACATGCACTAGGAAGGATAAAAAGTACTGGCTACCATAGCTTATAAAGTGCATAAGATCCCAGACCAACAAGCATTATACAGTAGCTTAAATCCTTTGTGATAGTTTTGACCATGATCTACTTAAATTATGAGTCTGTCAGTAAATGACATCCAAACATATCAGTGGTTCAGAAAATAGGGGATGCACTAATATTTTGCGGAGATTTTAACCCTCACTGTGGCCTGAAATAGCCCAAATTCATCCAATGTTATCGGTAAGCTTGAACCATGTGAGTAAATGCAAGGGACATAAACTCCATCCTCCGGAAGTACCTCTTTGAGGATATACCTCTTTAAGGATGTACCTATTTGAGGATATACCTCTGGTGGAGTTTATGCACCTTTTATTTACTCATGTGCCAGGTGAGTTACCAAGGGCAACTCAGGTCCTTGTTGTCAAGCGTGTGACATCTTTCAAGCACTAATAAACTCCCTTGTTTGTTGATTCTGCATCAGCACTCTGGGCCTTGTTCAGTTTCAGATGACATGCTAGGTTATTTTGGTGTTTCCGTAATCCACTGCACTCTGGCATGGACTGCAGGATCTTTAACATGCGTACATGTCTTTTACAGTCATATACACATGGGAAACCACCTCAGTTTACAGCCTCATCCGAAGGACTTTTACAGTCTAGACAGAATTTGACTCTGGAGAAATCTCATGGTAGGCAAAAAGCCTCACAGGCAGCATTCACCCATCAGTGTGGTGACCATGCACTGTGATCATGCTTAACTTGGCTTCCAAGAAGTGAATGCTCTTTGCTCTGCACCACTGACTCTCTTAGGTTGAACAGTTCAGAAAATAATAATGAGCACTATCATTTTTCGAAGATTTGAAACTCACTGTGACTTTGAAGATAACAACTAGCAAATCACACTCTTTCTACAAATGAAAGGGAGCACAGTGCAGTAACAGCCACCTGTCTACCAATGAGACAAAGTACACAGGAGTAACGGTCATTTCTTTTGCTCATAACCATGTTGTTATTACACGTGGTTACCAAAACTACAGAACTGAGATGAGACAGGTTGTTCCATCACTTGTCTGCGCAATCTTCAGAAATCATCATCAGATCCTTTCTGTGTGCCAGCATCCTGACCATCATCTTCATCAGCATCATAGTCATCTTCATACTCATACTCCTCCTCCCCTTCCTCTGTCTTTGCATCTGTGTCTGTAACAGAAGCTTGGCTACTGACGTTCTCCTGTCCTGCTGTGCTGGCATCCTGCCTGAGGAGGCGTCTCTGCCGAGCTGCCGGACGAGGTGGTTCAGCTTTTTCTGAGCCATCTGCAGACCCTGTTTCAATATCCCCATTGACAAGTGTGGTGCGGAGAGTCCTGTCGTTATCAGTAGTCAGGGTGTGATCCAGTCCGCTAGATTCCTCAGCATTATCTTTGACGGTGAGGCTCATTTCATACTGTTGCAGTGCTCGCCTGCCTGATTGATCATCATCATCAGCCTGAGAGTGAATAGTGCTCAACATGTCAGTGGTGCGACCAAACTCATATGTGTTCCTGCTGGTGGACAACATGGAGGTGCTGCCCAATGTCACTGTGTCCTCTGCCACCTCACCATCTTGTGTTTCCGCCTGCTCAAAATCATCACTGTATTGCACAGTTTTGGTCTGCACAGGTCCAACATTCTGCACTCCAAGGTCCCTTCGGATGTCAGTAATAATAGCTCGCAGCCGCCTCTGTGTAAAGAGACAGGCAATATATGTTACCTAAGCAAAATATACATCAAGACAAACAGCATCAATGTCAGTCAGTCATTAAAATGTCTTTTGCAACTCCATGAAGTAGGACTGTAACATTTCTTCTTTAAAAAATATATTGTCTTAATTAGCCTGACAGTTTGGAAAAAAGTCTGCAATAGGAAGTGGGTTAAAGCTAACCCTTTCAATGCCAGAGAGGGGAAGTAAATCTGGGTACACCTGTGCAAGGTTCTCAGTGGAAAATAGACCAAACATTCTAGGTCTTCTCACTGGCAAGGAAACCATGCAAAAACATACTTTTTGAATAGTTTATCCAATTGTCTTTGAAACTGCTCCATAATCAGCAACTTCATTTGACATTTAATCCAGTTTTTTGCTTCCAGTCCCTGTGCTCAAAATGAGCCGCCAGGGTCAGGGTATGATGTATTTGGAGCAGGGGCAGGAAATCCCACAAAATGCCACAAATGTGTGCTTACTATACAGTTACAGATGGAACCATAGACCCTTTCATGTGCACTATGCCAGTAATAATACTGGTGTACCCTGGCTAAAAATACCCCACAATGCCTGAGACTATTCGGCTGACAGGCACAGAAACACACACACTTCATGCAAATGAATGTTCTGTTGCTGGGCATGGAAAGGGTTAAGGGACACAGGGGGTTACAGGAAGGGACTGACCACAATGTAAAGACATGTTTCATGAGCGATGTTAGAGAGGGACTGGCTGTACAAACAGTATCTGAAAGAACACCCACACACCCACAGTTCTTGTTAGCAAGTTCCTTAATTCAACATCACCTATTCAGTAACTCAACCGCTCTTCCAGAAAACAAGTTAATGTTTGATCTTGTGTGCCACCTTGACTGAAAGAGTATCAGTTTTTAAAATATTATTTCAAAGCTAAGATTTTATCTCACCTCATCCAGTTCATCTTTCTTTCTCTCAATGTGGTTATCAAACACCTTTTGTAGCACCCTGGTGAAAAAGAAGAAGAATAAAAAAAGGAAAATGTGATCATAATATTACAAATGTTTCAAACAGAATATCAGGAAACTCGTAACAGGTATGGTGAATGGCATATATATATATATATATATATATATATGATGCTTTACTGGTTGCTTAAATACCACCTTGAACTGCACTATCATAAAACATGTATATGGCTGGCCATTATGCCTTGCTTACTTTCATCAACATAATTCCACAGTCCAGCAATGTAACTACTCCAGCGGCATCCAAAGCCACCTGATCTACAATACCATACAAATAACACTGAACATGAAAGGGAGAGCAGCTTATGCATAATGAACATCTCTTCCCTGGAAAGCCATTCAAACCATTAGTTCTGATGAAGAGAATAGTCTCACTGGAACAAATTCCAAATTGTAAGAGATATTAGGCTAACAGGTAATGCATGATGTGCATGGCCACACAGTGCAATTCTGATTGTAGGCAGATAGCTTGATAATATTGGTTTTAACGCCCAGTCAACCATGACAGTTATATCAGGGTGAATCATACTCTAGGTATGTGTACCTGTCGCTGCAGATGCCGCGGCTGACGATGTCTTGGGTCACCTCATGGGCAAACGCAACATATTTCTGCTCCTCCTCTCTGAAACAGAAAATCTGTCAATCAAGTTTCAACCAGTGGGTTAAAACTAGCTTTTAAGTGAAACAGCCATTTGTATGGATAGATAATAGCTGCTCTGTAAAGAAAAGTTTATTAACATGCAAAACTGAACACACACACACACACATACACACATGCAGACACACACACAGTATGCAAACAGCACTCAGAAAATCTTCTCTTTGTCTGTCTCTCCCTCTCTCTCTCTTAATAGTCACAATATTTTAACAATCAATGCATAATGGATTAGGCAATAAACCATCTATTCATCCATTTCTGTAATTCAATGCAATACTATTATCTTGAAACAGAAAATGGTAAATGGCACAACATGCTCTGAACTAGAATGACGAAGAATTAAATCAGCAAGTACCAAACAATCTACACCAAGGTTGCCAAAACAAAATCGTATTATATTGTGGGGTTATATTACTGTAGTCAGCGAGAAAATCAAAACACCTGTCAGGCACTTGTGAAAAATATTTAATTTACATTTAAGCCAAATCAGGCAGATGTTCTCAACAACAGCTGCACTACTGAACATAGAGCAGCTTTCCATTTTAATGGCACTAATATAGAATCTTTCCACTGTGGTACACGAGTGCTCAAATGGGTTAAATGTATGCCTAAACAGAAACTTGTCCGCAACTGTTTAAGAACTGACTACCTTGTGTGCTTGCCCTGGGGATGAAACAAAGGTCTCTGAAAGGATGCAGTTCCATTCACTATTCAGGGTGGTTGGGCAGAAGGTGATCCAAACAAAACAACTACAGCAACAAAATCATGACAAAAGCGTCATTGGCATTATGATGAATTAGAAAACTGACTCTCAGTTGAAGCCTTAGGCATCAGAAGGTGTTGCCAGCAGCTTACGATACACCTTCTATCTGCCAATGGCTACTTATCAGCATGTGATGTGACGGCCATCAAGCAGGAATGTCTCTAGACCACCATAACAAACAGGCCCATGGAGCGACCAGACATTCCTGAGGTGTCATCTGTCCCTGCCGATGAACGTACACTCACATTCATAAGCAAAGCACACACTACTGATAACTGCTGTAAAGTTCCATAGCTTCCCAAATGCAGCCGTGCAAAGGAGCAAGCAAGTGCAGCTCTCACCCAAAGAAAATAACTGTAAGTCCTAGTGGTTGCTTACAAATCAACTGTTTTATTCTTGTGCCATGCAGAGCAGTTTAAGATGCTGGAGTTTCAATTCTTAACACAACTAACTGCCTACACTGGAAAAATCCTTAAGGGAACAGATTATCTCAAAACATGTTTTGTCTAAAACAGAAAGTTAGAAGAGATCAAATTAAAAGCTTACAATTATGGATTTTTGTTTTATATTAGTTGTATGGAATGAATTTATTGACAATTAGTGGGATCTGGGATTAGTGGGGTGGTGGTAGTTTGTTACATGTCTACATGTATAACCATGCAATATATTTCAAACAAATGTTAAAAAACCAAGGGAGAAAAATTAGACACCAGTGTTGTGAAAAATATTTAAACACACAAACAATAATCTTTTTTCTGTGAATAGGACAACACAAAACAACATGCACATTTCTGGAAGATGCGTTCATCCTGGAAATGGACTAACAATTATTATTATTCCATATGGAACTGAGTTCATAGGGAGTGTTTTTGGTTGAATTGTGGTAACAGTTATGAGACAATGACAACAAAAGCAATAATAAACATAAAAAAAGGAGCCAAATATTTTGTTTGCTCTTTTAAAACTTACTATGTCACAGTGATCAGGTGATGGCATATGACATTGTAGCATGTCTTTATGCACATCAGACTCCATCACCTGATCACAACAGAATAACTTCCAGGCAATTTTCTTCTACCTGTTCATTCTTTTCATTGTTATTGTATTATAACTGGTTGAATATTGTTGGGGTGAAGGCATGTCTGTGTAAAAAATTTGAATCTTGTTTCATGTTGTCCTATTTAAAAAAAAATCCCCCCCATTCCGCATGTTTTGACTACTGCTAGTTTAACACTAGTCTAAGTATTATCTGCCAATGTAGAGGTTTCGCATGACAGACAGGCACTCAAGTTGTGACATTACCCTATGTAAATCTGTTACTGTGTTAGTGTTTAGATACTGATGCTGTTGCTGAAGTGTGATGCCGCACACCAAATCAAATACAACTGTGCTACACACATCAATACTACATGGTTACAAAAGACACGACAGTGCATGTCCATAGAACATTGCTCAGTTTCCCATTCTACTAAGTGTATATTGGGTGGGGGGGAGGGGGGGAGCAGCTCCAAGAGAACAGTAGATTTAGTATTGTGTTTGGAGGTGTGGTGCAATAGTCAGGTTCTGAGTTGTTACAAAGCAGTGCACTATATAGCGTAAGTGCAGCATCAGCACCTAAAAATGGGTGGTGCACATTTTGTACACTCATCACCTTAGTCTGCTGTTCTGTGTATTAAATCTATTTCAACTCTCTTGGCTTTTAGAAATGAAAGGCAACACCCAAAATATGAGAAATAATAATTTATTCTGGGAAATCTGCTGTGTATAAAACTTCAAAATGCATTACAAGAAGAGTTTCTCTGGGCAGAAAAGACTGCAAGTTGTATAAAACAATGGTGCCCTTCCCTATCAAATTGAGCAACACTCAAATGCCTTGTTTTGTAGTATATAGTAACAGATCATCCGTACACAACTGAAGAAAACAATCAGTACCGAGTCACCTAAATTCATCAACTACCATTCATATTTAGGCTGCCACTATAGCATCAGATAATCAACTCATATTCTCCCAACTAAACATTTCTTATTTGAAGATTTCAGAGTGACATCAACTAGCCCAGTGCAGCCATAATAAAGCATAAATCTTATTCTGATGGGTCACCATGACATGATATAAACCAGTCAAGCAAAACAAAGCAAGGACAACACATACAGTATGTACACCACTCATACCATGGCATGGACAATTACTCTTCACGTTGCTAAATCAATGGCATGTTTCAGCCAATATATATAACACATTTCGAAAACAAACTAATTTTACCCTAAACTTATGTAGACCTGTGAAATATAGGACTATCAAGGCATTTGTAGTCCTAAATGCTAAATGTTCAGCACATGCATATTTGCAGTCAATGTAGAGAAAAAAGACGCACACAAAAACCATCACCACAGAACAAAAAAGAAATGGCACAAGCAAGATTGTGCAGGTCTATGCTACAGAAGTCAGCAAATAAGTTGAAAGTGAACTACTGAAGCAAGAGTTGACATTGAAGTGCACCACACATGGTGAATGTTCACAATTAATTTGGTTCATATTATAAGCATACCTGTGTCCTTTTTCAAAAAAATGAATTTAAAAAAATGGGAGGGTCTTTCTAACAAGACAAAAATTGATCTTTTGATCATTTTACTTTTGGGCCACACAAAAAGTGATAAATTACATGGAAACAAATTAGCTGTGAGTTAATAGAGCACTGTGTGTTTAATAAAACAAAAGATGTTATGAGGTAAATAACAGCAACACCAAAAGAGTACTGAATCAAAGGAACATCAAAATCAGGAAGACTACTCACGCCTGACCAAGGCGACGACTTGTTGGGGTTTTAACACCAAAAGACCTGCCATGAAAAAGCGAATATGTTTTACTGTAATAATTACTTCTTTGCCAAAATTTCATTTTATAGTTTACAATCCTGCCTGCACAGTCTAAATTCCATTTTATAGTTTACAATCCCACCTGCACAATCTTCCTCACTCTTGTTTCTTTCTTTGTTTTTAGTTCTTAAAACAAAAACAAATTCCCACAACACTGCACCCCAAACTCAACACCACAAAGAAGAGAAAAAACATACAAAAGGACACAGCCCCCACATTAAAAAAGCCCAATCACACAGTGAACAAAATCTGTATACAGTACTATCCTTTTCTAAAACACATCCAAAACTAAAACGTTTGAAAAAGATCATTAAAACACATTTAACTACCAGGGGTAACCAGGTTATAAAAGAAAACAATCAATAACTTAAATGCACATGCACACAGAACCCTTTGGCATACAGTTGGGCCTGTTTGTGTACTTCTTTCATTGAGCAATGTAACTAACTGTACTGAACATAACTCAAATGGACACGCAGTTCAATAATTCACATACATTCAATTCATGTAAAGTTGGGCAGTTCCAGTCAAAACTACTCTAAAATGCTAATACCTACTACATACTGTATGGTTTTTATCCTGAATACTGAAGAGCACACATAAGGCACACCAGAAGTTCATTCTCCAAAAACAGGGTGTAAAGGACTGGACAAAACCTTACACATTTGAAACTGAAGCAAGCATTTTCTGTCACATTGAAAACTGTGAACAAATCACTAACATTTATAAACAGACAAATAACAAAAATCATTCCCTGTCTTTGATGAAATAAAAATATATCTGATGCCCCACTAGGCATGTAATGATGTATGCATGTCTACATGTGTGTGTGTGTGTATGTGTGTGCATGTGTGTGTGTTCACATTCATGCATCTGAGTGTGATAATTATGATCATGTACACTTGCATGTGTGAACCATGCACACAGTGACATCATTTGAAAATTAATGCCATGCTGAACATCTAAATTCGTGCTGACAACTGAAATGAGAACATCTCGAAAGAGATCAGGTATCATAAAATAATCGTCAAATGTTCCTTAGTACCATACAATTTTAATTTTTTTAAACCACCATGAACATACGAACTGTTAAAAGCATGAACTGTACAAATGCAAACAAACTTCAAATGAAATCTGTGCAAGCGAAGGTTACTTTAATGAGGATCCTGTTCGGGTGAAGCGAAGGGTGTCAGTATCCCCCAGCGTGCCGCCAGTCTGCCCGAGTGTGTTGTTCCCGTCAAGATCTTGGGGCTGTGCGCTGGTTCCACTGCGAGTGCGAATCTGTGCTCTGGAGGCCTGCTCCTTCACCCAGCTAAGATGATCTTTGTCCATGGTGATGTCTAGCCGCGGCACCCCCGACCCATCCCCACGCTGCCTCGGATCATGGCTCTGCAGACTCATGTCCATCAGCATCGTCTCTGTCAGCGTCTCTGTTGCACCCAAGTCCCCCCCACCCTTGGACGCCCTCCCACGTGGCTTTGCCTGAGGCGCCACCTCCTTCACTTTAGTGTCACCGCTGGGCACAGGCTCTTCTTCTCTGGAACTCACTTGCGTCTTTTTGGGTGGTGGGGGAGTGTAGTACTTGTACTGCTTCAGTCTGGACTCCCTGTTGCTCTTGAGCGTGCGTGGGGTGAAGGGCTTGCTGGGCTCTGTGAAGGAGTGGGCATGCTTGTTCAGCACGTCCCCATCGTAGGTGACCTTCAGAGGGTTGGAGCTGCGGGATGTCTGCGAAAAGTTGCTGGCCAGGGAGGTGGTGGAGCGGGCCGACATGGGGCGGTTGCGACCCATGTAGGATGCTCCCTGCATGGCCCGCGCCACCCCTCGCAGGGTGGCTGACTGGGGTCTCATGGTGGTGGTGCCAAAGCCAGCAGACTCAGATCTGGACCCCGCTGTGGCGTCTGTACTGCCAATGCCATGCTGGGCCTTCAGTGGCACACGTAGCGTTGTACGCATGATGTCACGCACCTGCCGCTCCTCTTCATTCTCAGGTTCTTCCTGAACAACAAATAAAACAGTGCTTTATATAAATTGGACTTTGAACAACAAAAAAGGTGGTGGGGGGGGGGGAGGGTTAGGAGAAAGACTGAAGACTGAGATAAAAGAAAAGAGAAAAAGAAAAGCACTGATGGAAAAGAAAAAGAAAAAACTGCACATGTACCTTTTTCAAACAGATTCCCTCTGGAGTCAGATTCATCTACTTAACATTTCATTTTCACACGAGCGTATACTTTCCTTTTTTTCCATTCTGTTTTGCCATGTTCTACTTTGCTTTGCTCATTTTTTTCAAACTAATATGTCTAGGAAATGTTGTCTTACATGACCTCATCACCAATGCAATTCCTGCAATTAAAAATATGCAACTACAAGACATTTAGAAAGGGGGGCAATGCTTTCTTTTTGTAAGTTGTGAAGAAAATAGTAGTATTTACAAATGGCCACTAGCTGTGGGTGCATCAGTACTTACCCACTGTGATTCATCATATATGTCTTCAGCAGAAGCAGGTCGGTATGTCAGGCGTGACGTTGGTCTGGAACCATACTTCTCAATCTGTTTCCTGCTCCGCCGGTCTCGTACTGTAACAGGTTGGTCAGCCTGTTAGTTACTCGACATTTAATGCCCAGTTAGCCGTGACGCCTATATCAAGGCAAAACGCAATTCCCCAAATTACAATATAGATAGTTACTTGTCTTGTTTTATATGCCCAGTCAACCCCAACTGTCATATCCCAGTGAAGTAGCTCACAACTGAAAGTTTTGCCCCCGAGGCCTGATAGCCTGTTACACCCTCCAACTCATGTAAACAGGCTGGGAGACTTGCTTCTAAAGTGATGTTCAAAATGAAGCTACTATCGTTTAGAAAGTTCAAAAGGAAGCTACCATCATTTTAAAAGTTTTGAATCTGATATTGTTTGACGTGAATGTGTGCTGTTTTCGGCATCTGCTCACTGTATTTTGGTCTTCCCGCTGCAGTAAGCGCTGCAGCACACAGGCAGCATGGTTTAACTAGGATGGTTACAAATCCTGTGTCTGAATTGGAAGAACTGTTTGTGGCATCAGTGCTTAGTTTTTTCTCACAAGCGCTTCAACAGTTTGGCATGCTACTCTTCAGCACTTTGTTTTAAACTTGCAACGCTAAGTGCAATAAACACTGCAACAGGCAGACAGTATGGCTTGTCATCATTGTACATCCCATGTCTGCAATCAGCTATGGTCTGTCGGCTTAATCACTGAAGAGGCTAGTTTGTGAAGGTGTGCAGTGTTTGTTTCCAACATATTCATGGTCCAAGCCCAGGTTGACAGAGGGAAAGTTACCACACAACAGTCTCAACACTACTCTGCACAAAAATACACAATTTCATTGCCATAAAGACTTACCAATACTTGCGCAAACAACGTTAAGTCCTTGCTGAGTTAAGCAAAACTGGATCAAAGTTTACAACCCCGCACAAACAGTCTCCCCACTTTTACGACCACTTGTGATCAGTTTCTAAGGTGAGCAGAAAACGGGGGTTCTACTGCAGCATACAACAGATGCATTTAATTTGTACTCACATTTTTGACTTGACAACATAGACTTGGGTGGTCCATTGTCAATGGCAGCTGAAAAAGAAAATTTATATTAGCCACTGTCTGACTGTGTGACACAAAGAAGGTGTAAGGGCATGGTCAAAATGGATCAAAGTGGTATTCATCAATCAATTACTCTTTCGGTATGCCCAATGTTGGCCTCCAGTCAGTTGTGACCCAGTAATAATATAATATTCTCATGCACTGAGTACTGAAAAGCCATGTTATGAGAGCAAAATTAATGCTTACTTCCATAGCAACCACCTGATTTATTTTTAGAGGTTGTTTGTCTGATACTAAAATAGACTGGAGATCACCGTTTGTTGGTGAGTGAATACTAAGAAGAAAACTTTGATGACCCATGCATGCGAAGCAAGAGCCAGACTAATACAGTCTTTAGCAAATCAGGGAAAGGGGCTATCCACCTTTAACTTCATTTGTTCTTTATACACATGGGTCCTAGACTGCTCAGCACAGATCTTTACACAGTTCATTACTTTCTCATCATAACTAGAATCCTCGTAACTTACGTCTTGCCTTGCTGATCTTCTTGTAGTGATTTTCCATGTGACTGACCACCAAAAGTTGTGTGGTGTATTTACTGGAGGTTGGGGCCAAGGCTGCAAGAAAAATCAGACAAATGACCATGACATTTTTTTTTAAACATTTTCATGTGAACACTTGCAGAGGACTTCATCTCGAGAGGAGCCCTCTTTTAGAAGTGCCTCACAATGGCAACTACTGAGTGCTGTTTTCTACTTCTGAGCAGACCCTCTGCACACTAGTCATATGCAGCTCTGAACAAACAACTAAAGCTATTATACATAGCACATTTTCTAATTCCACCAAAGCGGTGTGCTGACAGTATTGTTTGGTTGTCATATGGCTGGTGCCACATGAAACTGCTGCTGTCACAGTACATGTTCTGTGTACACCAAACAAACATGCACCAGTTTACAATGTCATTTTATTAAAGGTCATATACACTGGGTACATGTATGCATGCCATCTGCACTTTGGGCAAAATGACTGGAATCTTTTACATGTTACTGCAGTAACAAACTAACACGGGGGTGGAATGGACAATGAAAACTGACCCTGGAGAACAAAATTCTCCTGCTTCTCCTATCACTGTACTAGGGATTGCACCTTTCAGTCACAAATCTAGTGCTCAACACTGAGCTATCTTTAATGGCTGTCTGATCTAATCTATTCTATGCTGTTGATGGTTAAATAAACACATGAACTGAATTTTTAGAATGCTCTGGCTTTTGGTTTGGCACACAGATTAGAACCATGCCTTTAGTGCCACTGTGACAAGTGCACCAGTATACAACATTCAAATTTACTTACAGCGAGTGCGACTGGATAAAGTGAAAGGCAACCGCCAATAAACATTGAGAAGACATTTTAGTCACTGATTCATGACACTGTGCCTAACCTTGTTGTTTGTTCCACTCCAGCTTTGAGAAAGTCTTGTACTGCATTGTCAAAATTAGATTGTTTCATACATTTGTCTCAGTAAAGAATCAGTGGGTATTGAACTTATTGTCACCCATTAGACAGATTTTTAAGGGGTATTTTCACTCCTTAGTTTGGGGTTTAAACTAAAGTGAATTTCATGCACAGAGTAAAAAATTGAAAGTCTAAAGGGTGAATCTGAGGTCCTGGTATGTAAATACACACAGATTAGGGGTTTTCTGGAGCCCTGATCTACAATAAATTCTTAACCAGTATATATTCTTAACCAGTATGTATCCATGACTACAGGAGTTTGTTACAAGAGGGTGAAGGATGCTGCTTTGAAAATAACGTATCCAGTACCTTCATTTTAAATGATTATCTTTAAGAAAAGAAACTTGTAAAACATGCTTACGGCCACTTTTGACCCCCAACTGTCCTCTAAGGTTCGCTGCCATGATTCCTTTTGTCATCTGAAACAAATTAATAAATTAACAATACTTACATTTCTATGAAAATAATTTTTGTACTGATGACTTCCATTCTTGTCATCAAAGTACTTTTAGAAGTTCTGTAATAATTTTGTTAAAATAAGCTTTTAAAGAGAAAAAAGAAAGAAAGAAAGCAAAAACTAAAAATAGATATATAACAACTATTGGAGAAAGAGAACAAATCTAAGCCACCCTCTTTACCAATCTTTGTTTGTTATGAGACAGAAAGCAAATCTAAGCCACCCTCTGTTCAGCTTAGATTTTCTAGTTTGTACTAATCGTAGTGTGGACATCCTAAATTATGAATAAGCATCAATGTAAAAAAATCAGCAGTTTGTTGTCACTAAGTGTCAGAGTGCAGTCAGGTGTCATAAATCCAAATAATCATCAAAAGGTATGAAACATCTGAGAAATCATATGAACTATAATAATAATTTTAAAAACTTGTTTGTGCAAGTACACTTTTACAGTGATACATTCTGGCAACAACAACAAACAAACAAAAGCTGTCAATGTCTGTCCAAACTTACATTCATACCCATCAAACCATAACACTGACTGAGCAGACACTTGCTCACTCCATCAAACACATTCACAGACAGCCCACATCCACAGCAAATGATCAATTCACATGGTCACCTAATACCCAGATATAGCCCAAAATCTCAGACAGGTCTACAAGCAGCAAGTCTTGCTGACTACACAAAAGAAATACAGAATGATTTCCATAATTTACTTTTTGAACACAGGCAACAAATACATAATCATTTCCGTAAGTTTCTTTCTGGACCAGTGTGTGTTTGAGACCAGACATGAATATGTCATACTGGTCTAAAGAAGAACGGTGAGCAATCTAAATATGGCCTAATTATGTAAGCCAGAACAGTGCCGCCCAAAAACACTCATTAATTAAAACCTAAAGCCAAAGGTGTGCACAATCAGTACTCAGTTTCGTTAAATTAGCACTCTGAAATTTGATTATGATACACTTATTTGGTCCTTCGGTCTTTTCTTGCGTGAACTTTTGATTTTGTCACTGATTCAAACGCATCCATACTTGTTCTGCAAAATTATGACCTAAAGAATGCAACATCAACAGTTTTGCAGGTACGATATATGTGACAGCTATTCTGGTGCACTTATTTCCAAAGACAACTCCAATTCTATTATAAAAAAGACAATATCGGTGATAAATCGATTTTTTTCTTCATATTCATGCTCTCGTTTAAGTAATAAGGAATGATTTATAAACAAAAACTCAACAAAAACAACTTTTTGCATGGCCTGCAGGCTATCGTTCGATATTTTTCCACGTAAAATAATACATTATGAACATACAATCATCTAATAAAGTGAAAAATGATATAATTGAACCTACAGTTACCAGGTGCAGTACATTGCACTGTAATATCCTGGACGTTTCAAAATACGAAGTTTCAAATAATTGCAAAAAAGCTTCATTTGAGCCAGTCTGAACTCGCTAGAGCCGCCGCCATTACTGTTGCTAGCAACTCACGTTAGCGCCACCTCAGTGAGTGGCCTCCCTTCGTTCCCGAGCCGAAGGGGGAATCCTCATACGTCAGTAGACCAATGAGGATGGGCCACGGGAGGATTTCTGCTATTTTTACTATGTGACCTATTTCTGACGTAAACAGAGACAAACGCCATTTTGATTTTTCTTGCGGGGAGAAGGTCCACGTCCGCCGTTACAGGAGAGCTGCAAAAATGCGTTCCTTCGTTCTCTCGGGAATAAGTTTTGCATTGACTGGTGGAGTCATTGCAAATGCTTATTATCAGAAGAAGCAGTTTTATCCATCGGTGGTGTACATCACAAAATCAAACCCAAGCATGGCAGTAAGTTCACATATTTGTCGGTAAAATTTTCTCAGCAGCTTCACCGACCCTAATACTATAGTAATACCGGTAGGCGGTAGTGTTAAGTATACCGGTATGTTGTGCAAAACTATTAAAGTAAGTACTGTTACAGTGTTAGTCTACTTCTTACATAAGCATCCACGGTTAACTAGGTGACCATTACAGACCGATGAAAGCCAAGTGGTGTTTGTTTTTTGTTTAGAACAAGAAGGCGGTTTAAAAAAGTAAACGCGTAGAAAAGGACATAGTTCAGTTTCGAAATCTTACTGTAAATCGCACTCGGCACAATGCGCAGTGTATTTCAATGGTGGGGAGTTGACGCTAATGACGGCTGGACTGCATGCAAGTGAATCATTTAAAACTGAGTCTTCTCGCAGGCTTGTTCTAAGAGTAATATTACTAATAACACTTTAACAGTTTATGATCATGTGCCAGTTTGGCTAAGTTTACAAGTTTTTATGCTTTATAATTGCGCAGCCTGATTTGATTAGCGTTTGTATCCATGGCACTTGCACAGATGCAGTTAGCAGTCTTTAGCTGTTTCAGTGACTGCAGTGCAATGTCACCCCAGTGCCAGAAGAGTTAGGCCTGTGTGTGTGTGATGGCTGTTGAGCCTGTGGTGGACTGCTGTCCGTTGGCAGCCTTCAGTCTGACAACATGTCTGTGTTGCATTCCATAATCCATACTAAATAAAAACAAATTTGACTAAGCTTGCATACTCCAGCAGGGCAGGACCAAGGACTGTGTAGGTCACATGGTTGACTCAGTGACTGAGTACCACTACTATTTAGACCATGGACTGATGGAGGTGTGCTAGTTAAACCTAAAGCTGTTCCAGCTGTTGCTGACAGTCTGTATTTGTACTACATGAATAGACATTCATAACCCATTCTGTGCCCATTCTTTGAGTTTGAGGGTCTGCATGATCATCAGAAGCAGAGCCAGCTTGTCAGAAGTACTCAGTACTAGTCTGCTACTACTACAGTACTAGCTATGAGTATGACTAGTATGAACAGGAAGGTTTTCAGAATTATTTACAAGGTTATAAATGAGAAACAGCAATGGCCCCAGATGTTGAGATATATTATTATACATGTGTATGCAGGGATATATAATAAGATTTATTTGCAAGGTCATCAGATACAGGTGTTAAATAGCAGTTAATGAACTTAATCTCTTCAGAATTACTAATTATTTGGAAACTGTAACTTCATCAGAAGGAGCTCTATGAATGATTATAAATTTATGTATAAATATGTGTGGGACTATGCCAAGTAGTTTGTGTAGGGGCAGTCTGTGTACATGTGTTGCACATTTTGGTGCTAAATTTTGCAAATTACATTATGATATTACACATTATTAGTTGCTACATGCTTTAGAAATAGAACTGTTTTGTTTGTTGTTAATGTTAGTTGTTACTGAATTGAAGTGCCAAGGGAATTGAAAACAGTCAATTCATCATCTAAAAAGCAGGTGTATTAGTATTACTATTACTAGTATTAATACTATTAACCCCCCCCCCCCCCCCCACCCCTCCCCACCACCACAAAATGCACAACATTGAAGAAGGTAAGGAGCTTCTTTGACCTCAAAGACATACATGTATAACTTGTGTATATTGCATGCAATAAATGAATGACCACCTCTTCGGTATTTGGCGAAAACATTGCATGCTCACATCACCCAAGTAGCAAACTTAAAGAGGCCACTAGTAGTGGGTAACCAACAATGACAGTTCGCAGTGTTTCCACCTGAAGTCTGGTACAGTGGTAGTTAATGTGCTCAAAAGTAAGTCAAGATTACATTTTAAAACTTTCCCAATTTAACATTATAACAACCCCTATTTTGTTACAGATTTACTTCAAAATTCTTTCTTTATTTTTTTTTATTTTTTTTTGGTAATACTAATAGTTCCTGTTCATCTTGAATAAGTGATTGTTTTTTTCTCTTTCAGGTCATTTATCTTCAAGCATTTGTTTTTGTTATCCTGATGGGAAAGCTGCTCAGAAAGATATTTTTTGGCCAACTCAGAGCTGCAGAAATGGAGGTGTGTCTGTCAAACCCAGTGTGTGCTGATTACTCTAAAGTTGTTGTTGTTTTTGCACAAGGTTACATGCTTGAAGTTATTATATAACTTTCTTGAGTTTTTGTTTAGCACCTAAAGACAGTAGAGTAGTGATGTAACACCTTTTCTCAGTCTGCTGTGTCCTTCATCCTCACATGTTGAGATATTGTTCACACCTGAACTAGATCTATACATCATTACATGTAGTAGTACTATTACTAGGACTGAGAAGAAAAAGTTGAAGTTAAATCAATAAATGAGGCCACATCTTTTCTAGTTGTTCTGCTTTGCATGACACGTGAACACATGCATGAAAGTAAACTTAATTGTTCACGGTTTAGTAGGTTGGTATACTGTACGTTTATAATTATACAAAACATATTCAGGAATATAACAACAGCAAGTTTCAAAAACAGCCTTAAGAGGTTCAGTGTTTTGTTGGACTTGAAAAAGAAAATGGCCACATTACACCTAGACATAAAAAAGATGACACATTTATCTGATAACTTTCATGACTGTGCAGTTTGAATTTGACTTACAATAACAGACATGTACTACAAACATGTTTCAGAATTACATTTAACTTTTAAGAAGAGAATTTTTTTCCAGGTACCCTTTGTTGTATCTGTGGCTTTTGCTCTTAAAACATTTTGCCCTGTTTATTTAAAAAAATGGGGGGGGGGATATTTTTATACTTGTGTGATGCATTTTTTTACACATGTGTAGAGGCTAATCTTATGGACATGTACATTCTGTGTGTGGCAGCACCTGATTGAGAGGTCATGGTATGCAGTGACGGAGACTTGCCTGGCGTTCACAGTGTTCAGGGATGACTTCAGTCCACGCTTTGTGGCACTCTTCACGCTCCTGCTTTTTCTCAAGTGCTTCCACTGGCTCGCAGAGGAGAGGGTTGATTTTGTAAGTTTTTTCCTGTCAAATTTGATATTTTTTGTGAATCAGATTTTGATGATGATAATGGTTTAATGTGAAGCCATACACAGTTGATCACAAACATGCATGTTCACACATACACTGATACAGTAATATGCGCACACACTGATAAGGAAGTGGAAGAAAGAGAGAGTGGCTCATGTAGATCCAAGCCAGTGATCGCGTTAGACATTTTTCAAACTGGTGTGACATCTATAAGGTGGTGAAAGTGATTCACAAAAACTGGTCAGATAATCACCGTAACTAAGCTGTCCATACTGCTACCAGTGCTGTACTAGCAAACACACACTCACGTGCACACTCAAACGCTATGCACACTCTCTCACTTGTGATGGTGCTGCGTTTTTTAATATTATTATTTTTAGAATCATTCAAGCAAAATAACAGCCAGTACATCTGACCGATCGCTGATTTCCGGTATATGCTTATCTTCTCCAGTAAAATACTGGAAATTACTAGTTAATGTGTCAGTGTGATGCGTTTCTTTTTTCTTTCCTTTTTTAAACTGTTTAACTTTAAGGAAAATAACAGCCAGTACATCTGACTGATAGCTGATTTTGTTTCTGGTATATGCTTTAGCTTACTGTCTGGTAAAATGCTGGAAATTACTGGTTAATAATAATATGAACCTTGAGCCAAGCCCATGCTAGAGTATCTGAATAATGAATGATTCAGATGTCTTTATGAGATTTCAGTAGTAGTTATGGACATTGCAATGCAATATAATGCTCACACGATTTAGCAGTGATTATGAACTTGCTGCACAATTTGTTTCTTGTCTTGCAGATGGAGAGGAGTCCTGTCATTTCAATCCTTTTCCATGTCAGGGTGCTGTGTAAGTATCTTAAATTTATCAGGCTACATGCAGTTGACAGGTATGCACCAATATGAGATGATGAACACATAAAAAAGTGGCAGTGTGGGAGAACTTGTATTCAGTTAGATCTAATGTACTGCTTACGGAGCTCCAAGTGTGAGTAGTCTTCCTGTCATGCACTGATGTAGCTGTTGTTCAGGGAACCTCATGGACAAAGCAGAGTGCACAAAACTCATTTTAAAAAGTGATGAAACAGTTTGAAGAATTTGTGCATGATTTTCACTGTTCAGTTTTAATTACCAAAGGATAGTAATAGTATTGTGTGTGTGTGTGTGTGCCCAGTGCTTCACAGAAACTGGGACATTTTGTTGAATATATATATATTATATATATTTTTTGAAGCAACAACATTATTTGTGAGTTGTATCACTTCAGCATTGCTGACCTTCCTGGGTTTGCTGGACATGTACTTCGTGAACCATGCCTACTACTCCACTCTGCTGAAAGGACCAACTGTGCAGCTGGTCTTTGGGTTTGAGGTCAGTACTATATGCTGTACCACAGCAACAGAGTCCTTTTGTAGACAGGTTTACAAACTTGCTACCACTGCCAGTTATGAGGATGACATAGGGTGACATTTTGGGACTTCTTCAGTTCTTGTTTATGTTCTTTTTTACACTTTTTTTTTCTTTTCCTTTTTCATTATTGTTTGTTGTGGTGCTGTTGTTGCTCTGTCATCGCCAGACAAAATTTCTCTTTTAACTTACTGTTTTGAAGTAAAATGTACCTTAGGTTTACTTGAGTTAGATTACCCATCTTTGTCACATTTAGGCTTTTGATGTGTGACACAAATAGTCCAGTCCATAGCTGCTAACTTCTGTTTTTACTGTGTATTTTTACCCCTGGTCTCACTCTTACTTTTAGTATGGGCATGAAAAAAAATCTGCTGATCATATTCCATTTTAACAATTTAAGAAAATTTCCGTTCACTGTATTTTGTGCAGTTGTCTCTTTTTCTGATCAGTATCTCCAGTCAAAAAGGTTCCTGGACTTCCCTGACTTATGCCTGTCTGAATCATTTATCTTAAGGTTTGCATTTTTCATGCAGTTGAAAATGTCATCGAGAAAACAACTAAGACAGAAGAAACAACACTTCTTTGCAAAGTTCAAGATGCTTTGCATTTTTGATTGTTTTGACTTTCTTTTTGTTTTGTTTGTTATTTACACTTTAGCAGCTGTCATGGTCAGAAGTAACCGATCTTTAACAGGATGTAAGACTGCAGAGTGTGATTTTTGCAGTATGCCATCCTGTTGACGGTGGTTGCCATGACCTTCATCAAGTATGTGCTGCACACAGTGGACCTTCAGAACGAGAACCCTTGGGATAACAAAGCTGTCTACCTCCTCTACACTGAGCTTGTTATGGGTAGGCACAGTACTTACACTGACCCACAGAACCAGCCTTTTTTTCTTTCTTTCTGAAACAGCAAAGCTGTCTACCTCCCCTACACTGAGCTTGTTAATGTTATGGGTGACATAGGCACCGTTGTAGTACTGACCCACAAAACCAACCTTTTTTCTTGAAACAGCAAAGCCATCTACATCTATACTGAGTTTGTTATGTGTAGGCACAGTACTTGTACTGACCCACAAAACCAACCTTTTTTCTTGAAACAGCAAAGCCATCTACATCTATACTGAGTTTGTTATGTGTAGGCACAGTACTAGTATTGACCCACAAAACCAACCTTTTTTCTTGAAACAGCAAAGCCATCTACATCTATACTGAGTTTGTTATGGGTAGGCACAGTACTAGTATTGACCCACAAAACCAACCTTTTTTCTTGAAACAGCAAAGCCATCTACATCTACACTGAGTTTGTTATGGGTAGGCACAGTACTAGTATTGACCCACAAAACCAACCTTTTTTCCTGAAACAGCAAAGCCATCTACATCTACACTGAGTTTGTTATGGGTAGGCACAGTACTAGTATTGACCCACAAAACCAACCTTTTTTCCTGAAACAGCAAAGCCATCTACCTCTACACTGAGTTTGTTATGGGTAGGCACAGTACTAGTATTGACCCACAAAACAACCTTTTTTTCTCTGAAGCAGCAAAGCAGTGTCTTTTTTTCCATGGAATTGATCCCAGATATGTTCATGTAGAATTGACCTATGCAATGAGAGCAACTGGAAGAAGATTGTCATGTGTCTTTGTCGCTGAGATTATTTTGGTGTGTAATATAGCATTGGTGTTTTGAGTGAATTGCTTGGGACTGGAAAGTTGTGTGTCTTTTAAAGTCACATTAAGTGCTTTGTGTAACTGGATGTGTTTGTGAAAAGATGGCATGCAAACTTCAGGTTTACTAACAGGGGTTAATGAAGTTATTTGGTTGTCTTCAGTTGTACTTCCTCTAACTTGGGGTAGTCACGGCAGGGCTTTAATTTTGCACTGGCCTGGAGGTCCATGACCACTACAACTGCCAGTGGACCAGTTGTCCAGCAGAACTCTCCCTCCCACCGGACCAGTCATTTTTATGAGAAATGTTAAACCTTTTCTCAGCCCACGCCACAGAGATAAAGACATCTTTGTTTGAATCTGGAGGCTGAGAGTAGCAGAAGCAGAGCAGATGGTACAGGAGGGTGTGTGAAGTTGAAGACAGGCACAGAGATAAGAGGTAGCAGTGTGTGGGATGCATTTATAGCAGAAAGTGTTTGCCTTGTACTGGTAAAAAAGAGCCATACAGCTATCCTCTTTTCACTGAGTTTCCATAAGCATGTTCAGTAGTGCTTGCTGAACTAAGATAATACTGCTTTCTCATAAAAAGTCTGTCCAGACTCCCTAATTATTGATATTATATGTATATTTAGTACTGAATAATAATGTACCTTTATCATGCACTCATCAACACCATGAGTGTTCACATGATACATATTAACCTGAATACAATATTCTATACACATGCAGAGTACAGTCCTACCAAAACAATTTACATAAAGTATTGGAAAAATGTACGCACACACACACACACCCCAGACTTCACTGAGAGAAAAGGTCTGCTGCACATTGTGGCCATCCTTAGGGGATAGTCTTTGCCTGTGTGGAGAATTGTGTGTGCTAGTGAGTGTCCTCTGTGTTGGCCAGGTTTGACCCGCGTGGTGCTGTACTTCTGCTTCATGGCCATCATGATCAAGGTCCACACCTTCCCGCTGTTTGCCATCCGGCCAATGTATCTTGCCATCAGGTCAGTGCTGCGGGTAGTGATGCAGTAGAGTGTGCTAGGACAGCCAGCCTCCAGCCTCCCTCCCCACAAAGCATCCAAACAGCTGCCTCCGCAGAAACGGTGGCTCCCACAAGTGGGATGAAAGTAGTGGATTATTGCCCTTGAAATGTTTTTGATGGTACCTAAGTTTAGGGGTAACGTATTTTTTAAGTTCAGTGGTGATATATTTCATGCTGTGAGTTTGTGTAGACCAGAGAATAGCACCCTATTACAGTTATCTTTTGTTATTATGTTTGAAGTTTAGTGGTATCGTATTTCATGCAATGAGTTTGTGTAGACCATAGAATAGCGCGATATAAAAATGGTCTATTATTATTATTATGTTTGAAGCTCGTTCAGAATAAGTTTGTTGCCTGCTTTGCAGAGGTTGTTTTTCTTTGTGACCTGCAATATTTAATATATAGACAGTTGATTCATAGGAAAAAGAAAGAAGACAATGATCATCAGGATTTAGACAACAACAACAACAATATTTCTCTTGTGTTCTGTGTGTGTGAATGAAATGAACAGTTGTATTTATTTGGTCAGTTCAGACTTTCTTTTTCTCATTATTATTGTTTGTTCTTTTATACATAACACTGCAAAGGTTTTCCTTGCATCTTTTGTTTCTGCTGGGCTTTACGCCAAGTCACTTACTTTTGTTTTCTGTTTTTTTATTTTCTGTTGCCTGTTCTCCCTGCATGACTGCCCAGCGGCTGTTTTTAATCTGGTCATTTTATTTTGACAGGTCCTTCAAAAAGGCACTTCATGATGTCATCATGTCCCGCCGAGCTATCCGCAACATGAACACATTGTAAGCAGCTGTTTTACTGAAACTTGTTTCCTGGCAGTTTGAAATGTGGGGTCTTGCTGACATCACTGTGTGCTGTGTACTTACAACAACAATAAATAAATAAAAAGGGGAGTGGTATGGGGCTTGAGGTTATTGATAGGAATAGCATATCTGTTTTAATATGATAATAATCATGTGTACCTTGACTTGTTATTCAGACTTGAAAATATTTCTCATTAATGCTAATCATTAAATGTCCTAGTTTATATTTCTGTGCTTTTTGGGGGGGGGGGGGGGATGAATGATGATGATGTACCAGCTGCAGTCAAGTTAAAATGGTGTATTGAAATCACCTCCCTGTTTTGAGACTTTTTTTCTTCTTTTGACTCATTTGAATTGTCTGTTCGCAGATACCCGAATGCCACGGCAGAAGAGCTGGCATCGGGTGACAACGTGTGCATCATCTGCCGTGAGGAGATGACGACATCCTGCAAGAAGCTTCCCTGCAATCACATCTTCCACACCAGCTGTCTGCGCTCTTGGTTCCAGCGCCAGCAGACGTGCCCCACGTGCCGACTGGACGTTCTTCGCATGCCAAGACCCACCCAGACTCCTGTGGCAGAGGCTGCCAATGCCAACGCCCAGGTCAACAATGGGCTGCAGCAGCAGCAGCAGCAGTTCTTCCAGAATCGTGAGTTTGGATTCATTTCCTGTGTGGGACCATATGGTTTGAGTAATGCAGACCTGTTTAGTCTACGCATTTGGTGTAGAAATCTACACATTTGAAGCCCAAACTACGCATCTACGCTTGCATTACACAAACTACGCAAATGACTTCGTTTCGGCTATGCGATAGCGACGAGCGTAATTCGGTCCTCTTTTTTGATGCGATCCTATTTTTGACACGGCTGCTGTGTTCAAAAGATACATGCGTCCGCTTATGATATGCGCGCATCAAACCTTGCAATAGCAGCGCTGGTTTTGGCGAAACATAGGTTCTGAACGCATCCGAAACTCCCTTCAGTTGGGAGAAAATGTCCAAGTCGAAGAAGCGAGCGTATGAAACTTCTTCAGAAGAAGACTCAGTGTTAGCCTCCAAAGGCTCTGCTGCTGCGATTAAAAGGAAGAAAGTTCCATCCCAGAAGTTTCTCCCAGCTGACAACTAAGCTTATCCGTGTTTGGTTCCTTCAAGGAAAGGCAGCAAACTTGTTCTTTGCACCGTCTGCAAATTGGACTTTTATCATGCAAGCATAGTGGTTGATTTGACTGTAAGCAACCTGTTGAGAGCAAGTCCTACAAGGAGTTCAAGGCGACTGGAAAGTTTTTTCCAGCTTCAAGTCTGGCTCTTTCTCCGTTTCCCCCTCTCTCATTTTAATGCAACAAACTGATATAGTTTTGTAAACATCGATAGCACTAGTCCGTAGAGTTATCTCCCTTGAGCATTTTTTTTATCACCATTACAAAGAACGTGCATTTTGATTGGCTACTTTGTTGGGGATCAGCCAATGAGAAAATTCGTTGCTCACACTGTTGTGAGGTCGGAAAAAATTGTACTAGGCTGTTGAGTAGGGTGCTTGCGGCCGGGGTTGTTTGTACGGGGGGGGGGGGGGCTGACTGGCAGACTCATCTGTACAGCTGCACTCTCATTCTGAGTCGAGATGTTGGCTTTACAATTTTCCCACATTCACATGTGCATGGCCCAGCAAGAGACCTGAACGGATCTACACCACTTGTGTGTGGTTGAGACCTTGGTAGCAATGCCATGAGACCTTGGTAGCAGTGCCATGCTGTCGCCTTACGTTTATATTTTCAGGCACTGTGGTCTTCTGATTCTGAAAATTATATCAATTCAGTCAAGCTCATAGAAAGGATGAGAGAAAGTGTGTACTTGGTGTGTGTGTTGGACAAACTGATTATCTTGTCTAAATTTGTCACTGAGATAGAAAGAACATATTACAATTACAGTGTTACACTACAGCAAAATAATTGTATTTGTTGTTTTATTAAGTTTGTATAGACAAAGTTTCTTGTGTGTTATTTTGACTTGTTGAGTGAGAATGAGAATCTGAATGTGTGAATGATAAATTAGTCCAGTTTCAACTGATGCACTATGACGACACATTGTACCTCCTGACTACACATTTAGACTACCCAAACTACACTTGTGCATTTAGGGGATAAACAGGTCTGGTAATGCTGGTGGTGTAGCATGTGTGCATTAATCTGGTCAGGGATTTTGCATTAGAACCGTAATTTTTGACTACAAAGGGGTACTTATTTCCTCAGATTAGACCCCTACACCTTATAGCCTGTAGCCCCTTATCTGTGAAAAGAAGTTGGCACATGTAGGCTGTGTGTGTGCATGTGTGTGTGCATTTGCATGGATGTGTATGGGTGCATGCATGCGCACATGTGTGTGCATGTTTCAGCCCAAAGCATTAGATGATTTCCACATTCCAGGCCAACAGTCGGTGTAACCAGTGAGTGTTGTGTGTATTTCAGTGCAGGGCTTTGGAGGGTTCCCCTTTGCCTGGCCCCCGCCTCAAGCAGCCCCCCAGCAAGCCCAGGTCAACGGACAGCAGCCGCAGGCACAGCCAGGTGAGGCCGCAGGCATCAGCTGCTTGCATTGAAGAGTGAACGAGTAACAAAAGAAATGTCAGCAGTGCATGCCCTGCATGGCTTTGCAGTGCTTGCCCTACATGGCTCCACATGCTTCGCAAAAGAATGAATGAATGACAAACAAAACTTCAGCAGTGCATGCCCTGCATGACTTCGCTGTGCATGCCCTACATGGCTCCACATACTTCACAAAGGATGAAATGAGGAAAAAGGTCCACGGGGTGCAAATTGGACATAATTGCGTGACAGGTTACACGTTGAAGAGAAGAAACAGCCTATAGTATTTTACGCAGAAGCAGTCATTGCATAATCTACACAAGCTGGCAGATTTTGAGTGTGTGACATACTTTAGAGGGAAAATGATTATCCTACAGTATTTCACAGCAATATCAGTCGTATAATTGATACAAGCTAACAGATTCAAGGTATTTGATGTTTCATTTGAGATGTTTTTTCTTCTTGACACAACAAAAAAGGAACTTGCTCACATTGGTGGATTAAATGCATCTCATAGGTCCAAGTTCCTGTTGCTGTTTTTTTTGTTTTGTTTGTTTTTTGCTTCTACATGCATTAGTTGATCAGTGTTGCTGTGTTTCTGTTGCAGAAACCACACCGCCCAGTTCAGTTGGTGCCTCTGTCAACAGCAATGCTTCACCCTCTGCTCCAGCCAGTGGCAGCACCACTACAGCTGCGGCAGCCCCACACATCCCGTCCATGCCCTTCTTCATGCCTTTCTGTGAGTGCCCCGACACTGCACTGGCACCAGCTGCTGGGTGGCCTTTAGTTCTTTATAGCTGCTTGCGTTTCACTGTAATTCAGGAGAGCAAGCACCCTTGTAAGCAGTAGACTCCCTTGCCGTGTGGTGTTTGTTTTGGGGGGGGGTTCCCTTCTTCAGATCAGTTTAAACATACATATTCAAAATCTTCAGAGCTTAGGCTAGTGTGTCGTTTGTTCTCATCCTTCGTTTATGTTTTTCACACAGTTGTTTTAGCTGAAGTATAATATCATGCAGCAAAGTGCAGGTCTTTCTCTCGTTTTTTTGCCCTCAGCTGGCTTCCCGCCGCCTCCAGCCAGCCTCAGTGGTCTGAGTGAGGAGGAGCTGCGCACCATGGAAGGGACGGAGCGCGCCAACGTGGAGGCACGCATCCAGTGGTTACGGGACATTCAGGCTCTCCTGGATGGCGCAATGGTGCTTATTGGCCAGTACAACCAGGTGGCGTCTACTATGGGGTAAGACAACAAGCTAATGGTGCTTATCAGCCAGGACAACCAGGTGGCATCTACTATGGTAACACAACAACCTGGCATCTACTATGGGGTAAGACAACAATCTGATGGTGCAATGGTGCTTATCGGCCAGTACAACCAGGTGGCGTCTACTATGGGGTAAGACAACAAGCTAATGGTGCTTATCAGCCAGGACAACCAGGTGTCACTAGGCATATGACTGTCAGTTATGTAATTAGAACCCTGGAATGAATGATGACAAATGTGGCTTGATTAAAGAATAACATCCATCCATCATGCTTGTTTGAGGCTCACATTTGAACCATTAATCCTTTCAGCAGCAAAACGACTCATCAGTGCTGACAGTTAGCAAAATATTCCTGTTTCAGAATGTCTGGCATCCAGACATCACAGTTCACCCCGTATCAGTCATCAACAGCGGCGGCAACCACCACCACTACATCAACAACACCAGCATCAACATGGCAAGTGAAACCTGATGAGAGCAATGCCAAGCAGAGGAAAAGTACTGAAAGGTCCGGCTCGCCCAACAAGTCTGCAAATGCTGCTTCCTCTGCTTCTTCAGCCAACCGCAATGAGAATGCCAGTGACACTGCTTCAGAAGAAAAAATAGGTATGTAGTGCATGTTTAAAAAAAGCAAAGCAAAAAAAAAAAAAGGAGAAGCAAGAATGGTCATCTAACAAAATGTCTGATTTATTCAATCATCAACAGAGATCTGTTAAAACTGATCTGTATAATTTCTGGTTGGAGAGAGGGGGGTGGGGGGGGGGTCTTTTCATTCTGGAGGCTGGTTTTGATAGAGAACCTAGATGCACACAGTCGTCAGTTCTTATCTCACCTTCAAACCTGAATGTATTTGAATGACAACTAAAGTTGCCCAAAAGACCTTTTTACGTGAACTTTGTTGCAAACGAGATGTGAGCTAGTAACAAAACATGTTGACACAATTTACCTGACATGTTTGACGGGGGTGATCATGTTTTGCTTCTCTCGTACCAAATGAATCAGCTGTTCATTATTAATGTGCACAATGGGACCTGCCATTGCAGGCATATGGCCCAACCTACAGCATTTTGGGGCCGTATGCTTGCCATTGTACTGCTGGACAGTTGGAGGAGGCATTTGTTACTGTGGCATAAGTTGGCAATGAAGGAGAGTAATCTATCTATGCAGTAAAAGAGATGAAGGATCATTCTTTTCAGTTGTGTAAATCCAAATGTTTGATAGTTTTCTTCAGTTGATTGCACAGAGGTTTTTGTCAGTGTTGTGTCGAGCAACTGTAAGTGTAATGCAAAAAATGATACATCTGTGGACACAGTCAGTCAGTTGTTAGCTCGCATTGTGCATCAGGGTCTGCGTGCATTGAAACATCACTGTGGTGCCTCCGTTGTGCATCCAGTCCACCATGCAAGTTGACACCATCACAGTGCTTTGTCATGCAGGAGCAGCAGGAGGATTTTCTTCTCCAGGGTCAACTTTTTGTGCCGACTCTTATTTTGGTATCCGTTCCGCCCCCATGTTACCGCAGTAGCATGTAAAATATTGTTTGTTAGACATGTCTTTTTGTTGCTCAGCCAACAGTGCAGGTGACAGGTTACAGCTAAACACACATGCACCCAGTGTATGTGGCTTCAAATAAAGTGACTGTAAACTGGTGCATGGTTATATGGTGCACACAGAACGTCTTCTTAGACAGCAGCAGTTTCACATGGCACCAGCCATGTAATAACTAAACAGCACAACCACTTCAGTGGATATTCAAAATGTGCTGTGTAAAGCTGCAGTCAGTCATTCAAAGTAGCATATGACCATGACCGCATATGACACAGCGCAGTGGGTCTGCTCGGAAGCGGAGAATAGTGTTTTAGTTGCCATTGAGAAGCTCTTAGGCCTCATCTTGAGACGAGCCACTCAGGAAGTGTTCATAGAAAAAACAAAACAAAAGTGTTGGGTCTGTGGCACATAGTCACATTTTAAATGTTGGCATGCATGAGGTGATACCCAATAAATTTCTGAAAGTGGAGTGAGAGTTGTGTGTGTTCTCTGGGTTTGGATTTTTTGTTCTCCTGTGTGTTGACCTGGTGTAACAAGGACATGATCAGGAATTTCTCAAAATGGAGTGAGAGTTGCACATGTTCTCAGTTGTTTGGATTTTTGGTTTGGTTATTGTTACCCAACATGTTGAATTGTGTAACAATGACGTGATCAGGAAGTTACACTTGTTCTCTGTTGTTTTGTTTTTGTTCCCTTGCACGTTGACTTTGTGTAATGAGGACATGATCAGGAATTTCTCAAAGTGGAATGAGAGTTGCACGTGTTCTGTGTTTTGTTTTGTTTGTTCCCCTGCATGTTGACTTCATGTAACAAAGACATGATCAGGAATTTCTCAAAGTGGAGTGAGAGTTGCATGTATTCTCTGTGTTCTTGTTTTTATTTACCTGCCTGTAGACTTTCTGTAACAAGGGCATGATCAGGAATTTCTCAAAGTGGAATTAGAGTTGTGTGTGTTCTCTGTTGGTTTTTTGGTTTGGGTGTTGTTCCCTGTACGTTGACTTGGTGTAACAAGGACATGATCAGGAATTTCTCAAAGTGGAAAGAGAGTTGCGCGTGTTCTCTGTTGTTGTTGGTTTTGTTCCCCTGCATGTTGACTTGGTGTAACAAGGACATGATCCATTTCCTTTGCCCTCAGCAGACTATGCGGGTCTGGAAGGTGCCACAGGGTTTACACCGCCCATGGAAGTGCCAGCATGGGTCGACCCGCAAGAAGAGGAGCACGAAGATGAGCTGCACGAGGTGCGGCGCCGGCGCCTTCAGCGGTTCTCACAAGACAGTCGAAGAGACAACACAGATAACATCGACTTGGAC
The DNA here is from genome assembly GCA_018857735.1 of Alviniconcha marisindica. Lineage (NCBI taxonomy): Eukaryota > Metazoa > Mollusca > Gastropoda > Provannidae > Alviniconcha > Alviniconcha marisindica. The sequence goes on from JABMCL010000977.1 coordinate 284,183, forward strand.
TGAACCTGGATTGCTCAAACTTGGTGTATGTGCGAATGTGGTTGAGTGGTGTTCTCGCCTAGGCTGTGACTTGTCAAGGAACGACATTTGCATGTTTTGAAGTTTGGATGAACGCTTGTGTACATGTGCACCCCCTCAGAACAATTTCTAGTCTCAGTGCCTGAAGAGAACAGTTGTGTTTGACTGGGCTCACAGCAGTGGTGGTCGAAGTGGCTTTTGTGCGCATTGATAGAAGTTTCCGCGGAATAAGCTAAAGAACTTGATGCTTTCTTAATATTTGTGTGTGCCATCTAATGATTTTTTGATTTTTTTTTCTTCTCAAGAACCGTTCAACAGCTAGCAGAGATTATCTGCCATTTTAATTTAAATGTCTTTGAAGAAGGAGAAAATCCTTCTTCTTTTTTAAAGGAAGAGAAAAAACTCTCCCATCACCACCAAAAATGAGAGAGGGAGGGGGGAATAAGAAGAATATTTGCTACTGGTTGCAGTTGCGGTAAGTAAGTAAGTTTGTGTTTTACGCCCAGTCAACCAGTATGGCTATATCAGGGCGATTGCAGTTGCGGACCACCTGAAAAACTTACCGGGGGGGGGAGGGGAGGGATGCCAGTGCCAGCTTTGTTTAGTCCCATTTTATTTTTGAAAACTGTCAGATCTATAGAGCCTTGCTGTAAAGATTTGTGCTGGTTGAGTTCAGATACTGGGACAAAGCAAAGGGTGATTTGTGCTGGTTGAGTTGATATACTGGGACAAAGCAAAGGGTGATTTGTGCTGGTTGAGTTCAGATACTGGGAAAAAGCAAAGGGTGATTTGTGCTGGTTGAGTTCAGATACTGGGACAAAACCAAGGGTGAGGACAGAGGGGTCAGCTTTGCATACACCAGTTAATGTATTTGCTTATGGTTGGGGATGCTTGAATCCATTTGGTTTTATGTGAATGGCATGCAACAATTCTTCTTTTTTCTCCCTTTTTTTGGGGTGGGGATGGGTGGGTGGGGTAAGATTTGCATCCTGTAGGTATATGGTGGTATATTTGTGTTCTTTTAGCAAAAGTGGCAGGATTTATATATCATGTTTTGTTGCTTTGACAGGGTGAATATTGAGGCAACTCTCGAATATTGGGTTTTGCTTTTGTTGTTTACACCTCTCCATTTTGTGTACATAGACTCGTGATGTATTGGTATTCAGTTTGGTGCAGGAAAAAGAGAGGAAAACAGTAAAAGACTGGAAGGTATAAGCAGACTATACATATAGTCCTGTGGATATGAAGCAAATGCGGACAGACCATCAGTCAGTGGTGTTTTAACTAGACATGTTTTGTTTGTCTGTGTGCTGGGTGGCTGAAGGAAGGGAAAATACACTTTGTTCAGTATGATGATGCTTTGTGCGTGTTTTAAATGGCAAGACTTAGAGATGCTTTGTGTTCAGATGGAGAGAGGTGATGTACATAGTTTATGCTGGGTAAGGGATGAGAATGTTATGTTGAGTGTCACATCAGTGTTTGTTTCCTTTTTGTTTCATTGTGTGGTTGCACTTTTTTTTATTCCCACTTCCAACCTCAAGATGTTAACTGCTGTTGGCACATGCTTGGGAATCAATATTGTTCAACATTTGCAGTATTTCATTGGATAAAATAAGGGGGGAAGAGTGTGTAAGTATGTGTGTGGGTGTTTGAGCATGTGTGTGGGTGTTTGAACAGGTGTCTGGATGTGTGAGCATGGGTGTGGGTGTTTGCATGTGTGTGTGTGTGTGAACTTGCATGTGGGTGTATGAGCTTGCATGTGGGTGTATGAGCTTGCGTGTGGGTGTGTGGCTGATGGAGACAGAATTTCTAATAGTTCTTGATGTAATCCATTTATGAACCAATACGAAGCCATTTCAGTTCAGTATAGCTTAATCTGCCTTTCTGGTTACTGAGTGACAGTCGCAGGGTTTGAATTTTATAGGGGAAAAGGTGATGATAATGATAAAAAGTAAAGTGTAAACTATCAAAGGTTCATTCTGGAAAAATCATGTACTTCACCGGTTTGTACAGCATGCCCATCGGAGGAGGGAGTTCCAGGGTCTAGATCTGCTACAAATGAGGACTCTGACCAGCAGAGTGACCAGTTTAACCTGACATCCAGGTCCTTGTTGCATGCACTGTTGATCAAGGAATCAGAGGATGACCAGTCTGAGTGCATCCAGGTCCTTGGTGCATATACTGTGGTTCAGGGAACCAGAGGACGACCAGTTTAACCTGGCTGAGTGCATCCAGGTCCTTGTTGCATGCACTGTGGGTCAGGGAATAACAGGATGACCAGTTTAACCTGGCTGAGTGCATCCAGGTCCTTGTTGCATGCACTGTGGGTCAGGGAATAACAGGATGACCAGTTTAACCTGGCTGAGTGCATCCAGGTCCTTGCTGCATACACTGTGGTTCAGGGAACCAGAGGACGACCAGTTTAACCTGGCTGAGTGCATCCAGGTCCTTGTTGCATGCACTGTGGGTCAGGGAATAACAGGATGACCAGTTTAACCTGGCTGAGTGCATCCAGGTCCTTGTTGCATGCACTGTGGGTCAGGGAATAACAGGATGACCAGTTTAACCTGGCTGAGTGCATCCAGGTCCTTGCTGCATACACTGTGGTTCAGGGAACCAGAGGACGACCGGTTTAACCTGGCTGAGTGCATCCAGGTCCTTGCTGCATGCACTGTGGGTCAGGGAATAACAGGATGACCAGTTTAACCTGGCTGAGTGCATCCAGGTCCTTGTTGCATGCACTGTGGGTCAGGGAATAACAGGATGACCAGTTTAACCTGGCTGAGTGCATCCAGGTCCTTGCTGCATACACTGTGGTTCAGGGAACCAGAGGACGACCGGTTTAACCTGGCTGAGTGCATCCAGGTCCTTGCTGCATGCACTGTTGATCAAGGAATCAGAGGATGACCAGTCTGAGTGCATCCAGGTCCTTGCTGCATACACTGTGGTTCAGGGAACCAGAGGACGACCGGTTTAACCTGGCTGAGTGCATCCAGGTCCTTGCTGCATACACACTGTAGGTCAGGAAATAACAGGACGACCAGTTTAACCTGGCTGAGTGCATCCAGGTCCTTGCTGCATACACACTGTAGGTCAGGAAATAACAGGACGACCAGTTTAACCTGGCTGAGTGCATCCAGGTCCTTGCTGCATACACTGTGGGTCAAGGAGTCGGAGGATGACCAGTTTAACCTGGCTCAGTGCATCCATGTCCTTGTTGCATGCACTGTGGGTCAGGGGATGACCAGTTTAACCTGGCTCAGTGCATCCAGGTCCTTGATGCATATACTGTGGGTCAGTGAGTGCATCCATGTCCTTGCTGCATGCACTGTGGGTCAAGGAATCGGGATGACCAGTCTGAGTGCATCCAGGTCCTTGATGCATACACTGTGGGTCAGTGAGTGCATCCATGTCCTTGCTGCATGCACTGTGGGTCAAGGAATCGGGATGACCAGTCTGAGTGCATCCAGGTCCTTGTTGCATACACTGTGGGTCAAGGAATCAGAAGATGACCAGTGTAACCTGGCTTGCATCCAGGTCCTTGATGCATACACTGTGGGTGAGTCAAGAAATCAGGGGATGACTAGCTTAACCTGGCTGAGGGCACCCAGTCCCTGCAGCCATTGCTTCTGGCAAGAAGGAAACGTTTTGAAGGAAATGAGGCTGGCTGCCATGTTATCGGATGTCTCCAGGTTTTTTTTCTCCACCAAATTGCTGATTGAAATGAAGCCAAGCTCATCCTTGTCCTTAGTTTACCTCTTTCATCCTGCCCCCCCCCCCCCCCCCCCCCATCCCCCCTTTAAAAAACAACAATAGCGACTTGATTCCTAGTGCCTAATTTCTGCATCTAGTGTTTCCTCCACCTGCAGTTATTAACTTTTTGCTCAGTTTGCACCAATTTTATTCCATTCAAAGAGCTTGTGTTGGTGGTAGGGCTTAGTGATGTGTGTATTTGTTTTTTCTTTTGCCAACTTTTATGTGTGTTTTTCCACATCTGAACAGCACTTATTTTGTGATACATGTCATTTTGTTGCTTGGTGTTTGAATGGGACATTGCACCCTCAAGAGTTCTGTCAAATGGTATTGATCGATACATTATATTGTTACAAAAGTGTCGGCAAGTGAAATTGTGATCGAGACCATATTTTGTGATGAATGCCTGACCACACATTACATGGCCACACGTATGTAGCTTGCTCCGCTCAAACCTCTTTTGCCGGGACCTTCTGGCTTCAGTGAATCACTACGCAAGGCAAGTGCATGTGTCATGTGTTTGTTCTTTTTTTTAAATTATTTCTCCTCACTCTCATACTGTGGCCATGTTGGTGACTTTTGCTTGTAGGATGTGACAGGGATTTGAAATAGGTGTGTTAGCTTAACAAGGCAATGGGTTCAACGCAGTTGAGAGGCACTTCCAAAACTAGTCTAGCTTAACAAGGCAATGGGTTCAACGCAGCTGATAGGCAGTTCCAAAACTAGTCTAGCTTAACAAGGCAATGGGTTCAACGCAGCTGACAGGCAGTTCCAAAACTCAGACGGAATGGTCGTCGATACCAGCGTGTCCAGGCCTTGTGTGCTCTTTTAACAGGGGTAATATTGAAGGGACTAACTCTTCGAAACTTTGTGTGTGAATGCATGTTTTGTTTCGTGTTTGTGTAGGGATATGTTTTGTGGACTGACTTGAGAAAAGGTTTATATATATTATTAGATTATATATACTGACTTGAGAAAAGGTTTATATATATGTATATATATGAGAGGTTTTGAAGCGTGCGTTTGCTTATGACTGAGTTTGATTGTCCTGAGGTGACCCTCCGCGGTTGACAGGACGTTAAAATCCAGTTACCATCCAACTGACTGAAGTGTGTTTCATGTTTGAAAAAGACCGTCTTGATGCTTGAGGTTAATAGCTGTCTAGTCGCTGGGCAATCCTGCCTGGTTCCAAGGTCGCATGTAATAGATATATATATATATTTGCTGTGGATGTAGGCATTTGATGTGACTGCGTGGCTTCCTCAGTTAGTGTAAGGGGAGTGTTAAGGGGAAAAAAAGAGGGCGGTGTGCATGGGGTGTAAGTGCAGCCTGGCACTGCCCAGTTTGTTGCCGGTGTGGAGTCAGGACGGAATGCCAGTACATGCATTAGCTAAGAGGTTGACTCTGTACTACTGTGAAGTGTTGTGTGTGTGCGTGACACGGCCATATTAACAGGACGTATTGTCAGTGCCGGCAACGTTTGTGATGAATGTGAATTTTGTGCTAGAGGAAGGGGAGTTCCATGCTTCAAATGTTTACCAACAGCCAACGACCTCCCCCCCCCCCCCCCCCCCCCAACCCCCCATATTCCCCGTCTCCCCTCTCCCGCTATGCAAGGAAAATTGTTGATAAGCTGAAATCCCACTTACACGGCAAACTGAACGATAATTATGGTGGCTCGTTCTTCGGGGTGACTTAGACCGCGTCGCATCCCTCAGCCGCTGTAAAGAAATTCAGCCTCGATCGTTGTTGTTGTCTGTGTTCGGTAGCACCGGAGCAGTGTTTGCGTGTGCGTGGTCTCTTGAGTGCTGGACTTAAAGGGCCTCTCGCACCAGGAGCGCTTGCAGGGCAACTCACTCAAAAGAAACAGCAAATCTCGAAGACGCGTGAACACTAAGAACGTGGTAAACTGTTGTCAGGAGCACGTGCGGTGGTGTCCGAGTTGTCCTGTCGCCCTCTTCAGAACACTAAGAACTTGGTAAACTGTTGTCAGGAGCACGTGCGGTGGTGTCCGAGTTGTCCTGTCGCCCTCTTCAGAGCTGCACTGCGCAGGAGCTGAACCGATCGCGGAGCCAAGGACGGCGGGTGCCGTACACATGGTTGAATTGCACCGAACGAGTGTGTTCATTTGACGCATGAAAGGAAATGAGTGAATGTCCAACGAGGTGTAGAATTATGTCGCTTGTGCATGCCGTTGCCAGCAAAGCTCGTTTCCAATGAGGTCTGTTGCACAAATAAAAAGATCTCTGAGGGATGAAACTCTTTGCTTGTTTTTGGAAAGATGCGCTTGGTTTGATTGGCTGTGTACGAAATGCTTGTTTTGATTGGCGAAATGCTTGGTTTGATTGGCCGATGCATGTGTACGAAATGCTTGGTTTGACTGGCTGTGTACGAAATATCTCACTCAGAGAGCATCCAGATCTCACTCAGGTTTTTAGTCAGTGCATTTATCGGCCAGTGAAGGATGGCAAAAGCTTGCTTTTGGTCTAAAAGGGATTTATTCAAATGCAAAATAACGATCCCTGATTTGTGAACTTTATGACAAGCCCATGGCATTTCTAAAAACAACAACAACAGCGAATGCATACAATTTTATTTGAACAATCCAAACAACGAAAACCTTGCTCTGGGAATGCAAATTTGGGACATTATGCTTTTATTCTCGTTCTCAGACACGGGAAATTGTTTCTACATTGTACAGTATATTCCTGGTTCTTTTTACGCACACACGCATGCACACATCATAAACAAATGTATCAGCACGAGACGCTGTTCTTAAAAGAAAAAGTGGGGGGGGGGGGGGGTATATTTCTGGTTCTCTCTTTACGCACGCATGCACACATCACATACAAATATATCAGCATGAACCGCTTTGTTCTGTTTAAACTCCTGTGGTTGTTTTTCTTCATAACGATAGAGCTTTACCGAAGTTACTTCACGCACTTTACAAGTTTTTCTTTTTAATATATTTTGCGTCAACTGTACTGTGTGCACAAAGCATGCAGAGGCATAAAGGTGACCGTCACTTTCTGATGACACAGACGGAATCCCCCACCTTCACGGTGCCTTCCACATCCACCGTGGCATAGACCCCGAACAGAGGACTGGTCCCGTACTTGGGGAAACAGCGAAATCTGCACGTGAAACAGTCAAATCTGCATGTTTCGGCCAAAATAATGTGCACGTGAAACAGTCAAATCTGCATGTTTCAGCCCAATGTGCACGTGAAACAGTCAAATCTGCTTGTTTCAGCCAAATCTGCACGTGAAACAGTCAAATCTGTACGTGAAAAGCCAAATGTGCACGTGAAACAGTCAAATCTGCATGTGAAACAGTCACATCTGAATGTGAAACGGGTCTGCACGTGAAACAGTCAAATCTGCATGTGAAACAGTCACATCTGAACGTGAAACAGGTCTGCACGTGAAACAGTCAAATATGTATGTGAAACAGTTAAATCTGAACATGAAACAGCCAAATCTGAACGAGAATTGGCCATGGCAGTCACAATTTTGCAGCCGGCGGGCGTAAAAATCACTCGATATATGTATTCATTCACGCACACGACTGTACTGTCTCGCGCCCGTTCCAGCGACCCACCAGAGACAACTGATAGACCTATGTCGCCTTCTCTGAGGCGGGAGTGAACTCGTTGCTTGCATTTTGGAATGATGTTTTGGTTAAATTGACTGTGTACGAAGTACTAGGATTTGTCCAACGAGGCCGGCCTGTTTCCAACAGGCAGAAAATATCAGAATAAAAACTTCAAGGAGTTAGCTTTAACACACCCCGTTAATTTGTTTCTCCGTTCTTTTCAGTTTAGAATCCGACTTTCGGCAGTACCGTTAGCGGGATCGGCTGTAAGAAACAAACAAACGAGGTCTCTTCAGTTGGTGATCCGGCTTGGGATTTTTATGTATTTTTATTTAGAAGCCGACTTTCGGCAGTAATGATTAGCCGTAAGAAGAAGCCGATTAGGCTGTAAGAAACAAACAAACCAGAAAAACAAAAACAAAAAAACGTCAGTTGGACTAATGGCTATCCGCGGTTTCTTGAGTTGGCACGGTGATCCTTGGTTGGTGTGTGTGTGAGAGAGAGAGAGAGAGAGTGTGTGTGTGTGAGAGAGAGAGAGAGAGAGAGAGAGAGTGTGTGTGTGAGAGAGAGAGAGAGTGTGTGAGAGAGAGAGTGTGTGTGAGAGAGAGTGTGTGTGTGTGTGTGTGAGAGAGAGAGAGAGTGTGTGTGGAGAGAGAGAGTGTGTGTGTGTGTGAGAGAGAGAGAGTGTGTGTGTGGGCCTAGTTTAGAATCCGACTTTCTGCAGTAACGATTGGCCGGACCGGCTGTAAAAAAGAAAGAAGAAAAAAAGAAGAAGATAAACGCCGTCAGCTGTCCAGTCAATTCAGTGGTGATCTTCGAGCGACTCGACTCGAGCACGGACCTTGCGTGCCTGACATCAGACAGAGATGGTGCCTGCAACAGGCGGGCCAGGACACGACCTTGTGTTATACAGCCAGAATCCCGCTAAGCGTTACTCGCCAAAGTCGTGGTTGACGGGACGTGAACATCCAAGAAGTAACCAGATTATCCATGGACTCTCTCTCTCTCTCTCTCTGTATATATATATATATACTCTCTCTCTCTCTCTCTCTCTCTCTCTCTCTTATATATATATATATATATATATATATATATAGGTACATGAGATTACATGGGCTAGCATGGCTGAGTGACGCTGCTCGTATGCATTGAACGTGACCTGAATTGGTCACGAGGGATTAATATTGGGGGGGGAGGATGTTGACAACTTGCTGAATGGCAACTGACCCTTTCAGCGTGTGGAGAGGCTCAGAGCTGGGATCACGTTGTCCTTTCTCAGGATGGACAGTTGTCAGCTGGCATCTGAACAAGTCATAGAGAAAGATCAGTGGCAACACTGGTACAGAACAAAGAAAACATACTCACCAGACAGGTCACAGACACAACTTGAAAACACACGAACGCACGCACGCACGCACGCACGCACTGACGCACACACACACACACACACACACACACACACACACACACACACACACACACACACACACACACAACACACACACACACACACACAACACATCACACACACATACACGAACGCAAACACGACATTTACAATCACAAAACAGAAGAAACAACGAATTTCATCGGGAAAAACAAGTATAACTAAATGGTATTAACGCAGAACACACACACACACACACACACACACACACACACACACACACACACACACACACACACACACACACACACACACACCAACAACAACAGGAATAACTGATACTAACGCAGAAGAATAAGAAGACAGTTACTGAAAACGAAGGGAAGGGGCTTTTTCTTCCCGCCAGCAGTCATTCGATTTTTTCCCCCCAGTGGCAACAAACTTGGCTGGGCCGAACAACCATTCTTCCCTCAAGCAAACGCCCTGACCCTTTGACCCAGATTAATAACAAAGAATGACAGCAAGAAGTTGACGAGTGCTAGGTACCCGTAACTGGGCTGTTTCACGAAGCTGTTATCTTCACAGTGGTGTAGAAATTAAACCTCTTAACCTTCTCCTTGCCGCATAAATTTGTACCGACAATTATAGTTTCTCCCAAGAATGGTCTCAAGAAGAGCAAACCGAAAACATTCATTTTAAGACATTTGTTCCACGTGGGGATGCACTAAGTACTGGAACTCGACGTCACATTACATCACGACGTCACATTTACTAAGCGGGGAAAAGCTCCGTCGGTGACGTCATACAACAGCCCCAAGGCACGAAAGGAGTTGATGTTGCTGTCTGCACCTTACGATTTCGGCTTTTCATGACTCTGATGTACATGCACGTGCTACCATTGGTTCTAATCTAGTTAATTAACAGACGTTTTGTCTTCGAGGTGTTAGTGGGGTGAACTTCCACAAAATGTAGCGGGGGAAATCTTTTCACTGTTGGCTCGGTGCCATGATGGAAATGCTATTTAAAAATTTAAAAAAAAAATGGCTATGGATCGCCATGCAGGTGTCTGCAATGGTTTCTAGTAACGTGCAATTGACAGAAATTATACTGACTGGCTAGTTGGCTGGCTGAAAGAAGCGTCACATGGCTGGATAGTATGCAAACAAAGCAAACAAAACAAACAAAACGTAAGAAGAACTTTCAATCGGGAGGGAGCCGAAATAATCTAAAAGCGAGCCACGAACAGCATTTTGCATCAGGCAGATATTTTTTAGAATTGAAATGAGTAACATGTGAACGTTTGATCAAAGTGTTTATTTATCCCCCCACCCCCCCCCCCCCCCCCACACACACACACAATCCTCTGGTGTTCACTTGGCAAGTGACATCGGAGTTTTATTGCTGTACATTTGTACGAATGACAACATGTGACGTAAGCGTGGCCGGAAAGAGAGCTAGGTAGGGGAGACAACCCAAACGCTGACAGTGTGAAGGGGAATGGGCAGCTCTAACAGGCCTACCTTGTGCAGGGCTCCAGCATTCTAAACGTGGCTTGATCTCCGATTATCGCTTCCTGCCAGTTGTCCTGAATGTGTACACACACGCACGCACGCACGCACGCACGCACGCACGCACGCACGCACGCACGCACACACACACACACACACACACACACACACACACACACACGCACGCTGTTAGTATGCCAATAGTGGTAATGTGAAACTGGCTTTATAGATAAGAAAACTAGGCAACAGCGCAATACCACTGTGCCAGGCGATCCGGCTGTCCACAAGTTATTTACTGGCTTAAGCTCGTGCAGTCGATGCGTCAAAAAGGACACCCTTTGGTCTGCCGTCTTAACTCGTCAAAAACAACAACAACATGTTTAATCTGTGTCTTACCTCGTCAAAACTGAATGTCCTTTACTTTGATTGAGTTTTACTTCGTCAAAGAGAGAGGGAGAGAGAGAGAAAGGCATCCTGGTGTCAGTCTTACCTCGTCAAAACTGGTCATCATTTGACCTGAATCTTACATCGCTAAAACTGGACATCCTTCGACCTGAGTCTTAATTACCTCTTCAAAAGCTGGACATCCAGCAATGACGATGTTGGGTCTAAACCAGGCCATGGTGACAGGCTCTTTAAGGCGGCCGTTGAGGGCCTCCAGCGACGCTTCGGTGGTCAGCATGAAGGAACAGAAATCCGTGAACGCCGCCTGTAGAAAATACCGTACTGACAATTAAATCAAGCATGTCGCCACCGAGAAGCATCAGCTGTCAACCGGGTTTTAATAACGGGCTGCTAACGAAATCAAATAGCATGATCTGCTGCTGTCAACAACAACAACAACAAAAACAGCATACTATGCTGCTGTCAACAACAACAACAACAAAAACAGCATACTATGCTGCTGTCAACAACAACAACAACAAAAACAGCATACTATGCTGCTGTTAACAACAACAACAACAAAAACAGTATACTATGCTGCTGTTAACAGCAACAACAACAAAAACAGCATACTATGCTGCTGTTAACAAAAATAAACAGCCTAATATGCTGCTGTTATCAAAAACAAAGCATACTATGCTGCTGTTAACAAAAACAAAGGGCATACTATGCTGCTGTTAACAAAAACAAAGGGCATACTATGCTGCTGTTAACAAAAACAAGGAGCATGCTATGCTGCTGTTAATAAAAGCAAACAGCATGCTGCGCTGCTGTTAACAAACCAAAGAGCATACTATGCTGCTGTTAATACAAACAAACAGCAGACTATGCTGCTGTTAACACACACAGCATGAGAGTTTGTTTTTCAAATCTACTGCTTTCCTTGATGAAGAGGGGAACATAAATCCAAGGGTGTGTGGACACGTTACATATTATATAGTACACCGGCGATAGGACACAGAACAAACAAACAGACAAAAAGAAGACGAACGACAACAAAACGAAAGTGGATCATAGCCGTTAAGGATACCTGGTCACCGGGGAGGGCGTGGTTTCCCCAGGGCTTGTGTGTCTGGGTGAGGTCCACTCGCGGCATGGAGGGGGCGGACCACAGCAGTCGGAGGCCCGGCTCCTGCAGGAAAGTGGACAGCCATTGTCCCGCCTCCTCCCCGCAGTCCACCGCCTTCAGGTGGTTGTCCCACACTCTGCAACCACACAAGGAACAAACTGAACAATGACAGAGATTGCCCGAACAAACCAAACAAGGACAGAGACTGCCCGAACAAACCAAACAAGGACAGAGACTGCCCGAACAAACCAAATAAGGACAGAGATTGCCCGAACAAACCAACGACAGAGATTGCCTGAACAACCCAAACAATGACAGAGACTGCTCGAACAAACCAAACAACGACAGACTGCCCAAACAAACCAGACAATGACAGAGACTGCCCGAACAAACCAAACATTGACAGAGACTGCCCGAACAAACCAAACAATGACAGAGACTGCCCGAACAAACCAAACAATACCAAAGACTGCCCGAACAAATCAAACAATGACAGACTGCCCGAACAAACCAAACAATGACAAAGACTGCCCGAACAAACCAAACAATGACAGAGACTGCCCGAACAAACCAAACAATGACAGAGATTGCCCGAACAAACCAAATAAGGACAGAGATTGCCCGAACAAACCAACGACAGAGACTGCCTGAACAAACCAAACAATGATAGAGACTGCCCGAACAAACCAAACAACGACAGACTGCCCAAACAAACCAGACAATGACAGAGACTGCCCGAACAAACCAAACATTGACAGAGACTGCCCGAACAAACCAAACAATGACAGAGACTGCCCGAGCAAACCAAACAATGACAAAGACTGCCCGAACAAATCAAACAATGACAGACTGCCCGAACAAAACAGACAATGACAGAGACTGCTCGAACAAACCAAACATTGACAGAGACTGCCCGAACAAACCAAACAAGGACAGAGACTGCCCGAGCAAACCAAACATTGACAGAGACTGCCCGAACAAACCAAACAATGACAGAGACTGCCCGAACAAACCAAACAATGACAAAGACTGCCCGAACAAATCAAACAATGACAGACTGCCCGAACAAACCAGACAATGACAGAGACTGCCCGAACAAACCAAACAATGACAGAGACTGCCCGAACAAACCAAACAATGACAGAGACTGCCCGAGCAAACCAAACATTGACAGAGACTGCCCGAACAAACCAAACAATGACAGAGACTGCCCGAGCAAACCAAACAATGACAGAGACTGCCCGAACAAATCAAACAATGACAGACTGCCCGAACAAACCAAACAATGACAAAGACTGCCCGAACAAATCAAACAATGACAGACTGCCCGAACAAACCAGACAATGACAGAGACTGCCCGAACAAACCAAACATTGACAGAGACTGCCCGAACAAACCAAACAATGACAGAGACTGCCCGAGCAAACCAAACATTGACAGAGACTGCCCGAACAAACCAAACAATGACAGAGACTGCCCGAGCAAACCAAACAATGACAGAGACTGCCCGAACAAATCAAACAATGACAGACTGCCCGAACAAAC